>JAVRXN010000005.1:32375713-32975713 GCA_033556935.1 Timema podura
CATTAATCTTTTTAAAACCATTTTAAATCCTGAACATAAAAGATTTCAGAGATTATTATTATTTATGGGTAGCTACACATACAAAGAGATAAGACAGACTAGTACAGACATAAAGACGTTGAGTTCAAATTCCTCAGGTTCATGAGAAAAAACCTCTGCTATATTTATGTTATGGATGTCAGGTTTGCGATCTGAATAAGAGCAAGACGCCGAATCACTACTATGCGCTGACTAGGATGGCCCTTTGATGATGTTAAAGTGCCCACATCAGATGCTTGATGCCGGGGAGAAGAATTCTTAATATTGTGCACTTTTTATGATAGTAATAATATCATCACATAGAAAGCTATTTAAATAACTCTAGCATTATATTGGGAAGAAGGTTCAGGAAAGGTGGATAGAAACATATAAAAGGGACCTTTCCTGTACCTTCTTCGCAACATAATGCAATTGCCTCATAAAGCGAAAAGAGGTTTTCCTTATTGAGATGTATTAAATAACTCTATGTATACAACTTTTCTAAATTATTTTTGGATTAATCTACAATACTTTACTTGAGTTAACTTATTAATAACTAGACTCATGTTTCGTTCCAACATCAATCCTGGATCCTGGCTTCACTCTTGAAAATGACTAGATGGCCAATGAAGCAGAGATCGGGGTTCAAATACCTGTCGGGTATTCTCAGAGTGGCTTTTCCTAAATGGTTTTATAATATCTCTCCACGGTAATGAGGGTAGATTACCTCTAGAATTCTACCTTCCTCATTCCTAATTCATTAGATAAATATAATAAAAATAATTAGAATAACTACAATTTGACTATACCACCCTACAAAATGTATACTAAAAAGGTGGCATTTTAAAGAAAATTTACCAGTATTTGCATAGAGGGTGAGTGGGAAACCATGTAGGAAAAGGAACCCTCAGTAGTCCTGACTGGTATTCTAACCCCATCTCCCCAACATCGGCCGTCTAGTCTACTGAGAGAATGACTATTTAGACAACGCAGCCACCATAGCGTGTGTATAATAGTTGCATTTATATACATACACATTAGATTTATCAGAAGGTAAAAGGTATAGGCTTAAATACACCAACTTTTTGTGAATAATTAATGATATTTGAAGCTTTACTTTTCATAACATGCTGCTGGTATGAAGAAATAACACTATTGATGGACTCCTCAAACTTGACTCGAGATAAATTCTGTACTTTTGCTTCTTTCCATTTCACTACATCTTTTTGAGACTCTTCCACTATTTTTTTTCTTAATATCGCTTTCTATACGCAAGCAATGAACAAGTCTCCTCCGTTTGAAAAAAAATATTTTTGTTTCTGTACAAACACAAGTGATTATTCACGGCCTATGTAAAAGCATGTGCAGTAGGCATTTAAATTATACTCAAACTCAACTATACTTATAAATTAAGGCCTATTCGACTGACAGCTGTTATCCAACTAAAAGAAAGTGAGGGGGTCAGTAGTTCGGACAAATCTAAACAAATGTTGTGCGTATAAACTTGTCATTGTCATCCACATGAAAATATGTGTTTTCGAATGTGCTTGGCCTTCATAGTCTCGGGCAGACAATGCCTCCTAAGCGCATTCGAAATATTGATAAACAAAAAGTAAGTGATGAGCTTGCATTTTCAAAGCCACAGATATTAGGAAGATATACATTAGTATGTTTATCAAAGGTGAAAACATGAACAATAATATGATTTTTCAACATTAGAATTTTAGTTTAAGACCTGTGCTAAGTAACACTTTGATGTACCCCACCCTCCCCCATGTAACAGCATGTAGACATTAGAGCTCCCCCCTCCTCCCCCCCCTCAATGCGTTACGTGGTTTATGGACGACCCCCTGAGTCTGGAATCGAGTTAACTCAGCCTCGTGAGGTCAAATGAGCAACTTGAATGGAAAATTAGTGGTTTCGGTCTGCAAAACTGAGATTAACAGACGGAGGACTCGTGCTGAACACATGACACCCTCTATCCGTTAAAGTTTGCACTGTCTTCGCCAACAGATGGCGGCCGTTTGATTGTGGTGCGATGCCATTTAGAGGAAGTGTACCCACATTTTCGTGGAGAGAAAGATAGAATGAAAAGAATATTTAGGATGAACCACCCTTAGTACATTCCACCCGTATTCGAAACCAGTCATCGGTAGTCCAGTACATTGCGAGAGTGACCCCCTAGAACCTCGGCCACCGAAGCGGGTACTCTGTTAGCTTTGAAATAATTAAAAGTAACAAGGAGTCTGACAAAACTGATCTTTCTTTCCATTCCCACTGTAGTCTGCATGTAGCTTCTTTTTTCATCACGTCTTACCACCCGTTCGTGCTATTCGCATTTTTTAACCCCGACCTCCTTGTCGCCAGCAATTCAGATTAGATGAACTTATCATTCAAACCTGACTGCTGAAATTAATATTTGTGTCCTGAATGTTGTAAATAAAATATAATAATTATGTATCTTAGTATCTTGACTACCGGCTACATAGACTGTTTTTTTTTTATTAATACAGTTCGCTTTAAATGCTCTGGCTTTGCTTGGTAAAACATGAAAGCGGTTTTGAGTGACTTGTTTTGCATAATAATCAACACTCTGGTATTTATCCTCTAGTTTGCAAGGTAAGCCGGCCGTATTAGTGATCACGTTGATATTCAACTAATAATTGAGGGCCCAGGGCCTTATTTGTGACGGTCCAGTCACCATTACAACACCCCACTTTCTCTTTCCTCCATACAGATGACGATGCTGCTACCGGTACACCTGACACTACATTACTTTTCCCGCACGTTCATCACGGACACTGTAATGTTGTTACGATGCCTGTAAATTGTAAATGATTGCTAGAAGCACGTACCTTAGAGGCGATATGATGTTACGGGACTTGTGAGCGATGTTTAGGTTATAGGTGACATGCTACCATACTCAGTGGAGATACTACTACTATTAGCACCGCGTCTTACTACCCGTTTGGGTCATACACACTTAAGCTAATGTGTAATGCTAGGGTGATTGTGAGATGAAATGGAGGACCTACAGTTTAACGTGGAATCCGAACCACGGTGGAGGCCTGGAATTCCTCACATTCACAAGTTGTGATTAATACACGTCTTATCAGAGGTGAAGGAAGGGTTCGGCAATCAGATAAATCTGTGCTGGGACCGAGGATTGAACCCCGGACCCCCAAGTGCAGAAGTCAGACACCTTACCCCTAGACCGCCAGGTCACCTCTCAGTGGAGATAACTATGTGTTATCTTCATCATATTTATCTTTTTCTAATTTTTATTCAGTTCTTTAGACCCAGTTTATAGTTTTTAGCGTGTTCTTACCAATATTCTAATTTTTACTCAATCATATCTAAACCAGTTCTTAGCCATTTTATAGTTTCTAATCATTTGTTAATACCAAGTTTTTAGTTGTATCCAAATTTGTAGATCACAGCTTAGTTTTAATACAGCTCTCTTCACCCAAGAGATTGGTTTATTTCTCATAGTCTTTCTCATAAGATTTGTTTCTTCATGGAACGGTAGAAATAACGTTATACAGCTGCAGGGGAGCAGCGAACATTTTCATTTCGTTACTCAGCCTTATTGGCATTATTCTCGTGGCCATTAAATAAGTATTTGCATGTATTAAGACACTTTTTAACACAAGCTAGGGTTATTATCGCCGGGGATTCAATACCTGCTTTGGCATCGGGTGATCTAAGAAAGTTCGACCCAACCGGGATCCTAACTCTTGAGTTGACTCTTCCCCCCTAGTGTTTGTAGGGCAACACGTTGACTTTCAAACGTTCCTGTTATGGACACACATGTTTGTAAAAATATGATAAACCTTTACCGTATTTTTGGGATGCTCACGATGCGTTAACACAAATACAGTAAATCCTCGCTAGTCCGGGTAAATTGAGGGGGAGATGTTATACAAATTAGGTCTAATAGATAATTCGAATTAGTGAAACAAAAATTAAACAATAATGAATGGAAAACTTCATATATATATATATATATATATATATATATATATATATATAAAATTCTCCATATAATTATACTCCAACGTGCTTCATCCTTTTGTGTAGTTATCTTCACGGTGCCCAATGTTCGTGGGCTCAAGCCCAGCTGAGGTCGATGGATTTTTCCTCGAGCAAAAAAAGTACTTAGCACTTCCTTCGGAGGGAAAGTAAAGCCTGTGGTCCCATTTTTATCGTAACATGTCAAAGGCGCAGCCAAAACATTTAATGTTTTACGTTATGTATGCTTTACTTGGAATAATAAGTAAAATTTAGCTTTCGTTAATTAATGTTTAATATTAGTGTACATTTTGTATGAGGGATTGTTTGTGGATAGGCTCCAGGTCTAAAAAGTTTGGGAACGCCTGGGATAAGATACAATCCATTTCAGGTTCTTATACATAAAAAATAGTCTGGTTGAAGATTGGAGAGTAGGCAATCCTATTGGTATTTTACGCCTCAAATAGACTACCCCAGTAGAGTAATTATTATAATATGCGTATAACCTGAGCGGGTAAGACGTGGTGCAAAAAACCTTGTGGCCTATCAAATAATATTGAGACTGGCAGGGTTGATAAATTGACTAGCATCTCTGACTTTAACCAGTCCCATTGGAGGATGATTGTTATTTTGTTAGGAATTTTACAACTAACTGCCGTCCAAATAGAAAAATAAAGAGAATGTTCATGTACCCTCTTTCTGAGTTAGTAGAAAAAAACTTAGGAAAAGTACACCCGGCCGTGATTCTAACTAGGTGTATTGCGAAGGTAACGTCATAGACCGTTTAACCAGATATGGGGGCTAATTGTTAATATTTTTATGTGTTTAATCCCATGTTTTGTTATCAGCGTTGTGATATTCTCCCAAGAACAATCTGGCTACACCTACTTTGTCAACTCAGGAATTGAAGATCTTATCTATTGTTCAGTTTCCAAACAAGATTCCTGGTCGGAAAATAAAACGTTCGTGCCTGATAAGATTGTACAAGTCATTTGGACAAAGGTCCCGAATAATTTGGCGGCTGTCGTCGGTTCATAGCACTTTCAAGAGGCCCACCTAGGGATGTTACCTAACACCTGCTGTGTTTGGTATTTAGACACACACTACTGCTATAATAATTGATCAAACCAAGTTGCATGAAGCCCTCTCGAATTGAAGATGGCTGCGTTATCTGATAGATCGTAATTTTAATTGATCACTCATGTAGTTGACGATTTCCACACGTATATAACAGACTCTGTCTTAAAATATGAATTAAGAATTACCTTAATCACGCGACAGCTTCTGGATAGCTCAATGGTTAGAGCATTGGCTTCGTAAACCAACGGTCCCGCGTTTGATCCCCGTGTTCAGGTGTAATTTTTCAATTTAAAGAATATGATATTTAGATCCGGCTATAACCGTAACTAACAAATATAATAGCTTGGCTATCTAATCCATAATGATTCGCTAATATTAAACGCTTCATCTGAATAATTATAGTAAAATGTTACTAAAGTTTACCGCAAAAAAGTGTATTTTTCAAAAGGTGCTTCAAAAGTCCATTCGTAATCAAATCAAGGTATAGTGTATCTCGTCCAGTGGTTTCGGACATTGAACGTTTTCTTGATTTTTCTCTGTATATTTTGCACGGGAGACCTAGTTTTGGTACTTGCACGAGAATAATAAAACATTAATAATGAATGAGTACGTCTTTCTATATTGATCCATACACGATGCAAACACGCTGCCGTGAAGGGAAAGACTCCGAAAGGTTATATATGATTTTGTGATCTGCTTCTAGACTAATTACACCGCAGGTCATGGTGTTTTCACGGCATTGGGGTCGTTCCCCCCACAAAACTTTGCTAGTTTTCTTCCGCCTTCTCGCATGGAACAAGACTTCTTGGGGGGGGGGAATAAAATGTGTAAAAGGGAGGGGGGTAAATACATCCTAAAACCGTGTTTCCCAAACTGGAATACGAAACGTACCGTTAGGTTTTCTTGAAAAATGTTTTTAGTCATTAGGATAAATATTGACAAATTATAAAGCAGATTTTGACGTGACGTCGTTGACTTTTTTTAAGCCTTTCGTTCTTTTACGGTTTTGTTTAGCTTACCACCAGAGCTGTATTGAAAATTGAAATGACCGCTCTACTTTACAAGATAGCAGATATTGGTTCCCTTTTTATTTTTAAATAAAGAGCTGGAGTGGCTATTACGTTGATAAGGTCCGTGGCCCTGAAAAGGCTACGGGACTTAAGAAAGTTTGGGTAACTTGGTGTGAAAGGAATAACATCCTCTTTTTTTTCTGGTAATATGTCAAACATGTTTGGTTTTAAGATGTTTCTCTGAATTATTTGCCGTGTCCAAACAAAAAAAGTGTACTTGAATGTTCAATCAAATAATAGTACCGAGTGTGTCTTGGCTGCTAAATTATACAATTCGGACAGTAGTCTAGTTTAAAAAAAACATACGTGGTGAGTTTTTTTTTTATTGTCGACAACTCAGGCTATTTGGTTTATTCACAAAAATGGCTTGTAGGAATCTTCCTGCCAGGGTGTAATTTATATTAAAACGGTCCTTGGAAGTATTTATGTCATCTATAAAAGGAAACAAGAAGCTTATTTTTAAATTCAATTCCATGCTATATTAGGCACAAATAGTAGAGTGAGTGTTTGTACTCTTCCGCGGAAGTGCAGCAGATAAACGAGGCCTCGCGGAGTGAACTCATATTTTATACCCTCTTTTTCGAGTTTGTTTTATTAACGAATTTTAAATTAAGATGTAACCCGCTTTATAAAATAACTTTGAATTAACCACGAAGGTAACATTATCACAAACCTTAGTTATAAACATGGGCTAATTTAGTGTTTATGTTTTGTGTAAGTGCTATGTTTTTATTTTGCTAAAAAATTGTTGCTCTATTAATTATTAATGACCGCAATAATTGGTCCAGTGGGGATTGCGTGGTAGAGGAGCACTCCATATTATGATTTAACCTCGCGCACGACGGAATGCTTTAACGTCATGTGCGGCGAGATTTTTTAGGTCTTAAAATAACAGCCCAGCTTGACTTAACCTAACTATGAAAAGTAAATAACATTCGGGCTAAGGGTTTGTTTTGCCAGTAGCTGGGACATTTTAAGCTATACGCATCTGAGCCGCTACTTAAAAAAGAAGAGGTTGGTAAGGCTGTCTGGTACCCAGCATCCACTACTGATTATTAATGCAGTTTCCTCGCCATGAACTTGATTACGGTCGCGACTCAATCTTCCTTCCCGCGGTTAGCGGAACCAACTTTCCATCAACGTCGGATGACCCTGTAGCTCCCGCTATAAACTGTAAATTGTTCGTCTTTGCTTTAATCGCCCGACGCGAATATACGATCCGGTCATAAAGGATTTTGTGTAAATAATAATTGTTCAAGTAACTATTGTGTGTATGCTTTGAAATGTAATGTCAATCATAACTTCCACGCTATTAATTTTAAATTACCCTGCATCGGTCGTCGCATGGTCTAGTGCGTCACTCTTGTACTAGACTGGGTTACTGTGATGGGACATCGGGGCTCGAATCCCGGTTGGATGTATTGAAGGTTGTTTTATCTTAAATAATTTTTCCACCTAAATGTAAATAGATTTCTTTTCAATTATACCTTCTCCATTAACATTCCACTCATTGGATAATGTTTGCGTGTAACTCAAACGGGTACTAAGACGTAGTGATAGAAAGAGAGAGAGAAAACTTCTGATTATCATTTATCTTGAAAATGTTATTTGTATGAATTTGTTGAACATGGATGAGGTCCGATTGGTATGCTGTAACCACTAACCATAGCTTAAATTGTTATTAATCTATAAAACCATTTCAGGTGGGCTTTTGGGACTAGTCTACCTAAGTTTCTGTAGGGAAGAATCACCTTCCCATCGATATATCTCTCTCCGCCCCCCACCCCGACCATAAACACTTTATTTTACCCCCTTTTTTTGCACAGTGCCCCTCGCTCTCATATAACACCCACTGTAAGTATGGGAAATAATTTTAATAACTGAAAAAACATTCTTCACATTTGGCAGCTTTTGTCATACAACATTAGTAAAAAAAAATTAAAAGAGATTAGAACTGCTCTGGTAAAATATAAAAACACCCGGTAAAGGACGATGACTCTTAAAACTACCTATTTATAGTATAATATATTTAAAATTGGTGTTTGTGTTGTGGGGGGGGATTGAACTATATTAAATATGGTGGGCGCCACTCTATGGATTACACTTAGCAGAACAAAAATTACCTTTTCATCGTCTAACTCTGACGGTGGCACCTTTAAACCTCTAGACCAGTGGGTGTGTTCGGGAACGCTTTCTGGACGATGGTATATTAATTTTTTTAATAATGGCATTACCTTCAACAACGGTACGATCAAAATCCCTTCAAGAGTTGAAAAAAATACATAGAATATAACACTGAGTAGTAAAAATAAATTGTTCAACCCGTGTAAAATAATTTACAACGTAGATTAGGTGAGTTAAGCTCTTTAAGTAAAATTTGTATTGTCTAGAGAATATCAAAATATATAATCAATTTAGGAGATATTTCTTCTAAACGTTTTAATAGTTTTTATGTTGATTTTGTAGATTAATTTATACAAAAATAAATATTTGACAGTTCTCTCGATAAAAAAAATGTTCTTGAAGATTAGTTTTCTTTCTGAAATTGAATTTCACTCAATAAAAACAAAGGTTGAGTTCTAGGCTTCAAGCTCACTCTAAATATATTTTAAATTCGCTTTACTATAAAAGGTACATATTTCTTAATATTTTTGGGGAGGACGAACACATACCTCGTCCTGAAAGTTTTCAAACGCCAAGAATACCTTAATTTTATTCAAACAATGTTCTAAGTATTTCTTTTAGAACAACATTTTAAACAAACTTTCTTTTTTCCAAGTCAAGGAGAATATTAAAACATAAAAAGGGAAGGTTTGGCCATGAATTAAGGATAAAAATAACATTAAATTTAATTTTATATAAAAGTTGGAAAGATTTAGAAATGAATATGAAAAATGTTAAAAAAAAAAGTTAAAATCTTCACTTCTCTCTTCTGTCAAAATCGAAACTTGCGCTAGTTTAGAAGTCAATAAATCATCTTTTTCAAAAGCCTTGCTCAGGTTTCCTCTCTGTGTGTGGGATCAGCTCTGCGTCCAAATGAATATATTCACTTCTTTTATTAAAAAGTGTAAAATTAAATAAAGGTCACATCACAATTTTAATCGTAGAACAAAATATTCACTGTCACAAGCAGTTGTACCCTACGTCATTCCTTTATGACCTGGAACAGAGTTTTATGTCTCTCTTTATTCTACCACACAAATGGTTTCCGATCTGATTATATTAATTTTTCAAGTTAGCATGAATTATAGATACAAATTTTGAGCTAAACCCATCGAATCCGAAATTAAGATTTATTGTGAGGGGGCATTCAAGTATTACGTAAGCACCGAAGGGGGAGGGGGTTCGAGTTTGCTTATTTTTGCTGACAAGGGGGAGGGGGTCATAACAATGCTTACATAAGATACAGAAAGACGAGCAAATTTGAGGAAGGGTGCATCGCAAGCCGCTTGGACTTTGGGCAGCTTCGGGCAGCAATGAAGATGCTGAGTGGCTAAACGAGGAATAAGTGGAGAAGCCTATAGAAGTAAGCTAAAGCTTAAGTGACCTAGCCCCAACCTCCCTACACGCAAATGAGGGTAAATTCAACTTCCTCGTCCCAAATAATACATTGGCGTAATAGTTCCTAGGCGTATAAACCGAACGGGTAGTAAGTGCGGTGCTAATTAAAAAACCTAGGCTTTGAATGAAATTGTCGTCAAAAAGTTTTTTTACAAATATGATAAATATTAAAATTTCTAGATTCATTCTTATGCTATATTACAAAAAATTCCCATTTCGTTCTTCAACCCCATTAAGTTGAGGGGAAGGGTGAAGGGGGGGATATCACAATGTCCTTTATGAACTTTGAATTGTGGTGACCTTACCTACACGCTATCACATACAAGACCATTCATCTCAACACGTTCTTGATGGAAATTACTGAAGACAAACGGCTCGTGTATGCAAACATCATTAACATAACTTGGCACCCGCCTCGTGTCCTGTTACTACGGCTAGATTATAAGCTAAGTTCATTATTTTTGCAGTTTTTTTTTTTACAAAATAAATAAACCAGGCTTTTTCATTAAATACAAATTTAAGTTTCTATTACGTATTTTAACCCGAACGGGTAGTAGGACGCGGTGCTATATAAAAAATCGTTAATATTTGTTAGAAGCATAATGGAAGTTAGAGAATTTTTAAATAAAGAAAAAAATTCCCGGTTAAATTTCGCTATTACCCAAGACAAATATTCAAGAACTCTTTGAGTTTGAGTAGAAAGTTAAACTAACAATATCTTCTGAATTAATGTTTTATTTATTTTGGCCGAAAATTGGCTTGTTGTTATAAAAACTACAAATATATAGGCCTTAACTCGCGTTGCCTTTCAGCCCAAAGCAAGTTTGAACCGATCTGAAAAGAGAAACATGCGTCATCTTCTAATTTGGCTACTAATGCATTGACGTGGTTGTTATTTTTTTTAGCCCAGTGTGAATTATATAACAATTCCCCCCCCCCCAAGTTCCTGAAAATATTTGCTTTCTTCATTTTGCCATTCCTCCCCCGTTTCCTCTAGTTACGTCCCTGTCTAACGTACTAATATAAACTCAAACATATTAAACCTCTTATTGGAGAATGTTGACGCAGTTTCTATTATTCTGTTTCCTAAGATTAGTTTGTTGGCGAAGTACAATTTTCATAGGAATTGCCTTTTATAAAATACAGATAAATATTTTTGTGGTAAAGATTGATCAATATTTTACACTTTTATTAGTTTTAATTTATTATAAGTGTTGATAATATCAGCTATCAAAAGCGACACTGCATTGCAATATATTCTCAACAGCCACTTTATGGGGTGGATGAATGAAAGTATATCGAGTAACTCTGCAACATCCTCAATAGACTCAAACCGTATTCGATTGAAGGTGATATCTTTACCCAAAAAAATGCGCTAGCATTCATCCGAAGAAGATGCGAAACACATTTTGAGAAATCATCGTTAGCTTAGTCGCAGCACGGTATATGTATGTTGTTTAGAGACCTTCGTGATGTAGATCTGTCTGCCGTGTTCAACTGGTGGTATCTAGGGCATGTGGTCAGTCGTTCAACTCTATGGATGTCGTGATGGTTGTTTGTCCTGCCTCGCGTGACGACTCATAGGGGGTTAGTAGGGGGTTCGTGGCTACCGTATGGTGGACGCAGTTCAGCGGCCTTCATCTTCCGGGCTGTCCCCCCTCGCGAGGTTGAAAGGGAGAGTTTACACCCTCATTCTAAAAAACGTTGTGTACGTTGTAACACCATCACTTGGCTATCACAGGATGTGTACAGTCATAAAAGGCATGGAATGATATTTTGATCGTTAAAGTAATTAGTAACTAAATTAATTTTTTGTTTATACTTTGCTTAAAATTAGCTTAAATTTACAACCCCCTCAGTGGTAACATATTTCAGAAATAATCAAATCTTAGCGATCATTTTATGAAATTTTGAAGAAAACCTCGATTTGAGGGAATAGTTTAATAATTTTTAGCGCTTTTTGGTTATGATGTCAAGTCATGAGAACTACTATTGTCACCTTTGATAGATTTTATCAATATTTATATTGATTAGTCCTGCCTACCCGCATCCTTTGTCAGGGTGTCCTGTCACTCAAGGAGAGAGAGCATTCCTCGTTTAGTAAGTATGTTGCATTAGGAAGAGTTAATTTATGTGCTGGAATAATCTTGCGTTAAAATTAGAAGCGATCCCAACAAAATATAGTTTTATAAAAGTGGTGTTTTATTTTTACTTAATAAATTTTATTCCGGAATACACCTTTGCGGTCTACATTTTTTTTATCGCGTGCTGGAAATTAAATGCGGTAAGTACTTAAATGAGTTCTTCTTCATATTCAACGCAGCCGTTAAAAAAATTATATATATATATATATAACAAACCATTGTGAACATGTTCTGTTATATATATATACTCAGTTTTAGCTTATGTGGTGCTGACTGACAGCTCACAGCTGACTTCTGACGGCTTTAAAAAGCTACCAGACCAAATTATGTATCCCTATGCCGAACCATATGATCTGCAAAAACATGTCTTTAGCAGTTGTCACTTCTGACAGTCAAAATTTAGGTATATACCTAAATGTTGACTGTCAGAAGTCAGCTGTGAACTGTCAGTCAGCACCACATAAGCTAAAACTGAGGTATATATATTCTCATCTTCATATTCAACGCAGCCATTAAATATATATATAATATATATAAAACAAACCATTGTGAAACATGTTTCTGTTATATATATAAAACAGAAACATGTTTCACAATGGCTTGTTTTTTTCTTCCATTCGTGTGAATATTGTCGTATTATATCGTTGCGTGACAACCCCTGCCTTCTCGCTGAAGAGTTGTTTCTCGACTATTGAGTCCTTCATTAAGTTGACATCTAGCCTTATTGAGGTCTAAAACATATTAGTTAATCATTCATTCGCTGCTTTCACTTTGTGAACGCTTGAAGATACCATCTTGGAGAAGATTTACTTGGTTTGTAAAAATAAATGGGTTACGCCCATTCTCCAAACTTGCTCAACTTTGATTCGGTGGCATAAGAAACTCTGTAATACTTGGCGTTTAGTTTCTAGCATCATAATGTATTAGCATACTGATTTGGTTTTTACTGCTAGAGGCTTTTTAGGCCTTTATTCGTTTATTTGTCCTATCTTTCTTTTCACCGCTTCTTACTTTCCGTCCAGGCTATCCGCATTTAATTACTACGCTAATAAGGTAGGGATGAGGAAGGTAGAATTTAGAGAGCGTACACTCGCGTGGAGGGAGTGTGGGAAATCATATTGGTGAAGTCACCCAGTTGAGATTGGAACCTTGATCTCCCCACAAGAAAACTAGACCAGAAGAACTTGACATTTAGCCCAGGGGTTCCCAAACTTTTTAGACTGAAGGAGCCCTTGTACCAGAAAAAAAATACATGCTCAAACTCACATAAAGTGTTTACACTAATATTTTTAAAACGCAATTATAATAGTTAAATTTTACAACTATAAAAGTATAAAACAAACGGAAAACATCACATGCCATGGCTGCGCTTTTGGCAAATGTCCCATATTCCGATTTTAAAATATTAGAAATCCTAATTACTGATGCTATTTTATAGTATGAAAAACAAATAAATATTATTATAAATTAGTCTCACGGATTCTGAGATAAATATGGCGGAGGAGCCAAGGGCTGCGCGGAGCACATTTTGAAAAACTCTAGTTTAGCCCACGCTTGCACCGATGGTTGTTTGCTCATTCTTATTTGACTATTGCGCAGTGCAAAAACAAGATAATGATTATGACTTCCAATATTTGTATTTTTGTTTAATCTCTTAAGCCTAATATTATAGTCGGGTCGTCATAGTAAAAATCTATTACATTTTGTTCAAAGTAAATTAAAAATAGCCAAAGTTAACATAAATATACTAGATTTATCTTACGGTTGGTTCTCAATAAATATAAACCATCTGGCACAAGGGACAGCTGATAAACACATGGTCTTATTACGTTTAAATACATTCAAGCAAATCTAGTAATCTTTATACTTTCGTTTTTCATTTGGCAATCAGATTGTAGTTGTGTTTTAAAACATTAACTTTTTTTTTTGTTTCCTCATGACCCAATTCAAATATATGCTCCCTTCAGAAGGATTGAGATGAAGATCAGATCCCTCGTCAGACAAGAGAGCACCTACCATCAGAATCCTTCAATACCGTCGTACCACTTGGGGTCGGTACATTTTTCTTGAAACATTATAAGCACGGAACTTGCTCATCGCCGTGTTATATCATTCCTAATTAGTAGTGGGTACTAATTAGTAGTAATAAGTGTATCGGGGGCGTGTGAGGAAGTTGTACAATGCTGTAGATGGAGTTGATTGTTAACAAGGAAAACTAGAACGAATCCTATTTTTGGAAAGGGGGGGGGGAAAGAGCGTTTAAATCCTGTCATCTGATCTTGGTTAGATACATCTTTTTAAAATATGTACCCACTTATTTAACTTGTGCATATGTTTAGAAGTTTTATGGATCTGTTCAAAAGGACTTTAACCAACCACCTCCATAGACTGGTTCTACTTCAGATCGGGACTTAATTTATTCGCCTTTAGGTGTGAAAAAGCAGTCAAGATGCGATATATTCCGAGTTCACTATACATTAAATAAGAGATATTTTAAAATGTTGACCTTCCTTGGACTATTTTTTTTCTTCACGCTCCAATGAGCTATCTTGGTTCGTCTCTCGCCCAGAGTAATTCTTTAATCATTAGATCCTGGGTTAGAGTTGAGCTAGGCCAAAGTGTCCTGGTATTTTTCCTCGTGATTTTTTCCTCGTGTACAGGCTGTCATTTTTAAATAACATGAATACATTAAATGGTTTCGTTCAAAGGTATTCAACCTTTTTTAGTTAGTGTATACTCGGATATAATTTTTCTGCAACTTTGTACCCCCAAAGTTGTTGGTGCGTAATGCAAGCTATACATACTTATTCTAAAATCTACATCGAGGGGAGAGAAAAAAAAAACGCGCTCACAAATCGCATGTCCTTACGTCTGAGAGTCTTGTTAACTCTAAATCTGGCCCTGATTATTCAGTTTATCATGCATATATTTAAATTTTACGTACTACTTAAGATGTCTTCGCGTACCCCAGGTTGACTACCACTGGCATAATTTATAGATTTGAAGGAGTATACAATTTAACAAAATGTCCGCACGCTTGTGTAATTGAACAAGTCAGATAATTTTGAAATACTGTGTAAGATTGCCTGACATTAAATTCCTATTTTACCCGCTTCTGTGGCCGCATAAGGCGCCATTCTCTCAATAGACTAAACTACCGTTAGCGGGGAAATTGGGCCTCGATTCCCGGCCGGGTGTACTGAGGTTTTGTTTCCCTAAATGGTTTACCGCTTTTCCTCTTTGCAAATGCGGGTACACTTTCTGTACATTCAACCCTAATCTCTTACACATTAGCGCAATTATATACACATGTAACCCGAACGGATAGTAATACATTCTGCTAAAATAAAATCTTATTTTTGGACAATCGAACATTTTGAATGGAAATTGCATCCCCCTTTCACGCCCACCACAAGTCGTTTTTTGGCCTCTTGACTATCCTCACTCAGCAAGGTTTATACATAATAGACTGTTAATTTAGCTCAGACACGTCCCACCTTGTTCCGACTGAGGGCCGCATAAGTTCTTGGATAATTGGCCGGAGACCTTAGGTCTACATGAAATGTATAATACCAAATGCCCAAATATATTATACACACATATACATACCCACACCCGTACATACATACATACATACATACATACATACATACATACATATAGCATGCACATACATACATACATACATATATGCATGCACATACATATAGCATGCACATACATACATACATACATACATACACATGCATGCACATACATGCACATACATACATACATACATACATACATACATGCATACATACATACATACATACATACATACATACATATATGCATGCACATACATACATACATACATATATGCATGCACATACATATATGCATGCACATACATACATATATGCATGCACATACATACATACATACATACATACACATGCATGCACATACATGCACATACATACATACATACATACATACAGACATACATACATGCACATATATACATACATACACATATATACATACACACACATACATACATACATACATACATATATACATACATATATACATACATATATACATACATACACACATATATATACATACATACACACATACACATACATACATACATATATACATATATACATACATACATATATACATACATATATACATACATACATACATACATACATACATACATACATACACACACATACATACGATTCAATAAACTACATGGAAGTTAGCGAGCATTTACTTCAACTACAAGAGCTAATTTCTTTATTTCTGCAATGTAAAGTATTTAAATCTGAGCTGGCGGGCCGCACATAACGTACTAGGGAGCCATAAATGGCACGCGGACCGCTGGTTGGACGTGCCTAATCTAGACACGTGTGTTTACAAATATACAATGTCATATTTTACACATAATTCTACGTAAAACAATTTTCTTCCCATTTAGTTGATACAATTGAAATAATGCCACGTCGAGAGTGCTCATTGATAGTTGAAAGCGGTGGCCAGTTTTCAAAGAAGTTGTAAATCAAACCTTGAGGTAATTAGTATCCAGCGGAGCGTAGAACAGACCCCTGTCCTTGGGACGTGTATCTAAACTACCTAACCTGTATACAGCAAGTCCAAATTGAACAACCGGCGTGTGTGTGTTTGTTGTTTTTTAATATCCTCGTGACTCAAATATGAAAGCGTATTGAGCTCTCATCCTGGACACGTATTAATTACTATTTTTGGCTATCTTAGTTTTACATGGGTGCTTTTTAACCTTTCCTGGCTTTGAACACTGAATCACATTTTTCATATTCAATATTTTGTGTGCGTTTTCTTTTAGTATTTGTTTTCTTTGGGAAATACAATCGACGTTCAAATTTGAATGGTTGTCTCCACGGGGTTGCCACACACCTGGAAAACCGAGAGATCCGGAAAAACAATGAATTTTTGGTGTCTGAATAAAATCGGGAAAACACAGGGACTTTGCAAATTCTAGTACTGGAATATTTGTTAATTTGGGTATTTAACTGAAAGCTTAAAATAATAGGTCTTTGTACGCACGAAAAAGTGAACTGGAGAATTGAGCATGCTGATTCAAACATTTCTTATTATCCCTCAAATAAGGGTTGTGAAGTGACAGAATATGTATTTCCCAATCAATCTTAAATCATCCTGGTTATATGACTTCACACCAGTGATCTCTATACTATAATGGATGGACATAAACACACCCCTTGCAACGTTTCAAATCGTGATGCTAAAGTTTGTCGTCTGCTAATTAGTGAGGGGACAGATTTAACAGTTTCTTTCAATGTTCTTATGCAAAGACGTGTTTCTGGTGAATAAAAGTATTTGTGTTTGAAAATAGTGAAGTATTATACACCACTTGACTGAAGAAATTCACATTAAAGGATACACATTTCAGTTTTAAAGGTAATACTGTACAAATAAGAATAACATATTTAATATATTAAAATATTTAGCTATCTATCATGTTGTTTACATTATGGTAAGACTACAATATATTTAAAATGGGTTATTAGCTTATATAATGGTTTCAGAAACAATATAATATTTAAAGTTCGATAACTAAGATGAAAAAAGGTAGCTTAAAACTTTATTACATTTGTCTGAATGACAAACTTTGTGTAGTAGTTTTACATTCAAACTTATCATTTAGGTTATAGAGCTTGTAGGAAGTATTACTAGGTTCTGTATATTAGAATATATTTAAAGTTGGCTCTCAGCTTGTATAGTATTGCTCTCAGAAACTATATTATACTTAATGTCTGATAACTATAGTGAAATAAGGTCGCTAAAAACCTCATTACTTTTGTTCTAATGACAAAGTTTGTGTAGAAGTCTTACGTTCAAATGATCATTTAGGTTATAGGAAGTATCTAAAATATTGGCAACCCTGGTCTAATACCAAAGTTACATTCGGAGTTCTGGGTATTCTACTTTCTAGTCTAAAATCCTAACGATTCACCAACAGTTAAGTTAGCCCACCAGCCCAAACTCCTTTTCAAAATAAATAAATTATAAACGTCAATTTGAGGGAAATACACCAGCAATTTGTAAATACCGCTACACTTAGCTCTATTCAAAGTTGTCTAAACGATTTATTTTAAAATAGTTCTTATTAAGTACTTTTTAACAACTGGCAGATTAAACTATCACCCGCGAGGGCACGTAGTCAGTGAATGTAGACTTGCCTATTTTGCGAGTGACGGGGAGGTCCGAGCTCAAATCCCAACCAGGTGTACTGAGTGTTTTTTTTTACTATATGCTTTCCCTCTTTCCTCAACCGAATGTGGATACATTTTCTATTATTTCTACCTTCCTCGTTCTTACACAATTTGTGTGAATATGCGGATAAAATTCGGAGCACAGCCACTATAATAAGAACACGGCTAGTATATAATACGTGTAATCTAATATAACTACTGTTATATATTCATACGACAAATCACGTGATCTGCTGTTATTACTTTTGAAGGATAGCATAAATATCGATATAATAATATAAAAAAATGTTTGTATTTTAAATAAAATGTTGTCCGACACTTTAGTTCAGTCTCGAATATATGCCTACTAAGCTAAGGGTCCCGGGTTTGATTTGCAGCATGGCCAAAAACATTATCATTAGTGAAATATGAACTTCCCCTTCCATATTGATGAATTAATGGGCTGGGGCTGGGTGTTGTGTCTTTTTTAGATTTAAGTTATAATAACTAAGTCATAATCCTCTTCGGCATAGCCACCAAGTCATGACCCGCTTCGGTGGCCGCATGGTCTAAGGCACTACTTTTGCAATAGACTAGACTGCTGATGACAGGGAGGTCGTGGTTTGATTCCGGTCGGGTGTACTGAGGGTGTTTTTTTCCGAAAGGTTTCTCACTCTCTTCCCACTCAAATGCAAGTACACTTCCTACAAATTCAACGTTCCTAATACCTAACCCATTAGCGTAGGAACTAGTACATAAGTGTATGACCCGAATGGGCAATAAGACGCGTTAAAAAAAAAAAGTAATGTGCCGATATAATCATACCGTTAATAAAGTGTACGTTGAATACCGTTAAAATGTATAAAAGGCTGGCTCCTCCCAACGTGTTCTTACTGTATATGGAGAAGAAACGCCGCCCATCTTGTTTTCGTATCCCGTCACAGTGACCTGTTGTAAACCGCACGAGACAGAGATCACTTGTTTATCATCATGTCCGTGTCGTTCAATTAGCACGGAGCGGTCGTATTCTGTTCGCGACGAGACGCTTATTGGACACGCGAAGGTCTTCACTGTCCTCACAGCAACACTAGGGTACTGACGAGGCTAGGAATGAACCGAGGATTAGGCGAAGGGCTGGGAAGGGTCCTTTACCCATTCATGTACATTGTACACTCCACCCCTTTCATCCTGAAAGGTAGCAGTCACCCTGTGCCAATATATTATTGCCTACGTCAGTGTTCTTTTTTAAGTTGACGCTACAATAACAAGCCTAAACTTTAGGGGTGACCTCTTTGTTTTGTGGATACGACCCGTGACCCATAAAACGGGTTACTCACCCAATACAATGGCTTGTACGGTAAATCAGAATAAGGAAAGTATCTAGACTTTTTTCCTTGAAGTAATTTCAGATGTTCCAAAATTAAAGGTCGAAGTTAATTTAAGTGCCGCTTCTTTAACATAATGGAAACATTTTCTTCAAACCATCACTAATTTGGGTAAACCTAACTCTTAACTGCGCGCGAAAGTGTTTGTTTTCGTCAGTTGTATTAAAATTATTAGTAAGTACAAGTAAGAAACGCGAACAACGCGTGTAGGGACTTATTGAACAGCGATACGTTGCCCTTAATTATGTCTTCCAAGATATGTAGAGTTGTGAAAGAGGGTGTATTATTTCCTGTTTTAAGTTTTATCCTACCTTGTATGACAAAGCAATAAGTATGTAGAGTGAAAAGGCAAGCCTCGGCATTAGGGGTGTATAAAGGATTCTTAGAATTCGAATTATGTGTTCCGCCTTTTGTCTAAACCCAAGGGTCCCGGACTAAAGAGTTTCAACTATATTTTCATTTTATTCAAAAGTAGGAATACTTTTCCTAGATCTATTTACAGTTTACTCTTAGTTTACTTTACGAAGCTCAATTCACTGTAAAAAAAAAAAAGGAAACTGGTTTGTTTTTGTTGGTGTGATAATTTGAAAGTTGCTAATCTACTTGTAATATCAAGCTATTGCGCTTGAAAAAAACAACACTAGATTGACACAAGCTGTCAGTGTCTGTCTTGATTAAGGCAAAACTGAAAGTATCAGACTACTAAATACCAAGTAGGGATGGTGGCTTTTTACACTTGAACACAGCATCAGCTTTCGAAGTTAAAAAAAAACCTGACAGATAACCCATTGAAATATGTTTTAATTAGTAATCGTATTTACAATTAGTGACCTAAAGTATCTATCAATCAATTGGTGACAGGCGTTAAATAGGCATTTTAAGGAATTGCGTCATCATTCCTCTGGAGATAGTTTGAGAAACAATATTATGGATTGAAAAAAAAAGTCTCTAGCTCACCCGACCTGGGATTGCACCCCGGCCTTCCTAGTTGAAGTCGAGCTTATTTACCTACACCTGCAGAGTTTTTGGTAAGGGCCTTATTACATTTTGTGTCGATTTTTCACCTTTTAGGTTTGTCTTGTTTAATTATATCGCATATATCTGCTCGATTCAACCTTACTTTACTTGCCTCCATATTTACAATCAAATTTTCATAGGGAGAACCTTATCTGACAGCTGAAAAAGTGTCTTGGTCTACTTTCACATGTTCATACGTCAAGTAATGTAATCTATAGCACTTACTTTTGATGGACATTATTAATGTTATCAGCAAAAAAAAAGTGTTCTATTTTATAAAAACTTACCCTAACACAAATCTTAATGTATTCAGACTTGGTTTGGTGATTATTATAAAAAGAAGAAGTGTCGCCTTGAGAATCCCAGTAATTTTTTTGGTGTCCAGGAAGTATCTCGACGGTGTAAGAGATGTGTGTCACATATGACCCTGCTTGGGAATAATTTCCCCGGACATTTCAGTCTATGCACAACACAATGTTGTTTTACTATGGTGTATCCAAAATAATGGCAACCGTTTCTAGCCGGGTGACCCCCAATTTTGATTTGTTTCGTACACATGTCTCTGGCTTTATGATGGCATTAAAAAAATGTAATGAAAATGTGACTATGCGGTGATGATTCGTTGTTGTAGAGGAAGGTAAAAGTCGAGTCTGTGAGAAACAACTCTATGTATATGTCAAGGTGAAACCACGATGAAGCGGTACAGGGTGTACCGGGGGAGACTAGTCTGGTGGAAACTGAGTTCCACGATGGGGGGAAAGTTGAGAGGAATTCTTAGAGATGCTGTTGGTTTTGGATTGCACAACCACAAACTCGGGGTATGTTGAAATGTTTGTGGTCTGATTCGAACATACATTTTCAGAGAAGCCGTTATGAACTTTAAAGTGTGGTTCAGGTAGTTGAGATTGGATTTAATGTATTTAAAATAAAATGTTTACACTATGGCTAGCGCGTTGCTCCTATGACGTGTGTTAATAATATACGCCATATCCAATGCCTTAAGGCCATACGCCAATAAAACATTTATGACACTATTTTAATAAATGTATAAATATAAGCTAGAATTAGTGATCAAATGATTTAAAACCATTATAGCTCACGAGTTATAAGGGGCCAGATTTGATATTTTAAGTAAACAAGATGAACGCTAACCATGTCTGCAGCCACTCCCCTTCAGTAAGTCACTGCTATATTTATACAGACATGTATGCAGATATGTTTTGTTTGCGCTCAACATTATAATAACATTTACCATACTTATTATGTTATTTTATAGCTATTGATAATATCTATCGAAGTGACATCTGAAGATCACATGCCTTTACGTATGCATAGTGGAAGTAGAGCTTAAATTACAGCTTAAGTTTTCTATGAAAATTGGACTGTAGCTCTTACTCATGTTCAGTGACGCTTAATTGTCGAATGATCTTAATACATAGCTTGGAACCTGCATCGGTGATCTCACGGTCTTGGACGTTCCTCTCGCAATTTACTGGATAACTTGTGACGAGGTAGTTCTAGGCTCTAGACTTGGTCGGGCGTAAGGAGCGGGGCTCCCCCATACCCCCACAAAAAAGGGTTTATCACATTCAATAAAAAAGGGTACAAATATTTATCATCCTCTACTGCATTTTTTATTTAATTAAAATGTATTTATTCATTCTTGTGAAGTTAAGGTGTAACACCCTGTCTTATACTTAACCAGGTTACAAAATGATTCATGATTAATAAATATTCTTAATTTAAAAGATAGGCCTAACTTAATGAACGAAAATATTAATAAAATTAATCTTAAAATCAAAACAATCAAAAATTTCATGCAACTATTTGCTTGATCAATATAAGTTTGATCTCATTCATATATAATTAATTAACTAATAAATCATTCATACTATAAATTTTTAATGAATGAATATTTTTACAAACAATTAATTTATAGAAAAACCATACACAAACAAATAAATTTTGGCTTAATAAATAGTGTAAATATGGGGATAGCTGAGATGGGTGGTAAGACGCGATGCTAAAAAAAATTAAGGCAAGGACATGTGACACTAAGCGTCACTGTTTAGCTGTCAGCCACTCTCAACTTGATGTGTGTCTCATATTAACTCTCATATCCATCTCGTTACGTTTTTGTCTGGCCTGTAATTTGATGTTGGTTACATGAAACGACCTATGATTGAATGTTTAAAGAGATATTTGTGAACTCTCGCTAGCTATATAATAGCTTGGCTCTTATTTTCACTGGGGGACACCCGCTTACAAACAAAATAGTGGAGAAACTGTTGAATAGTTTTATTTCTTAGTAGGAATGTATTCATTTAAACATGATTCCCTAACAAGAGAAAAAAAACTTTTTCATGGTTGCCAGAGTCAGAGAACCTGAACACTTTTTGGGATTTAAAACGACCAAGGAAATGTCAAGTAATTTTGAAATCGACAAGGGAAAATGTTAATTTGGCTATCTAGGCAATGAGAAATGTCTTAATTGCATCATATTATATAGAACACTATTTTTTTTATGTCTAAATATTTTACTTTTAAATGCATTTTTAAAAAATTGGATATTTTAAAAATATCTTTATGTTTAAAGATACGGGTTTTTAGTCGGAGAAATTTGGATTTTTGGATCAGGGAATATTCTATCCGAAATTTGGTTTGAAGTCGGAACCTTAGGTTTTAAAAATTCAAATGATTTTTCTGGTACGAGATTTACGAGGAAAGATTGATTGAAGTGAGATAAATAAGTCTATTAATTTCGATTAAGACTAGTAACATTTTTTTTTACTAGAATGCTATCCATGTAATGTAAGATGGTGGGAGAGAAGGAAGTATAACGCATTAGCCCATTCTAACGTACTGTACCGTTGAGTGCATGTTAAAACGTACTTTTCTTTCGTAAACATGCAACACTTGCATAGCTATCTACACACTCTACTTTACCCTCTTATCACGTTGACCTTGCCAAGTACGAATACTTGAAACATGCTCTCTCTCTCTCTACTCTTATGTCTTTAACATGTAACGTGCATTATCTAATTGGATTAGAATAGTTTAGTACTCGAAATAATAGTTAACCAGCTAACAAACGTACAATTTACCTGCAGTTTAGTCAATTTAAATAGAAATCGATAGTAAAACTAATATTGTAGGGTCTTGGTAAAGAGAGAAGTTAAGAAAATATTTGAAAAAACTTGCTGTCATCATTGATAGAAAAAAATTATTTTATAGATATTTATATTACTATCCAGAGTGACAGCTGTTGATCACATAACTTGACGTACGCATGTGTGAAAATGGTTTTAGTAACTTAAATGGTAAAATGTTAGATAAAGTCTGTTCAGCGTAGGAATTGTTTTCTAAAAGGCCTTTTTCCCTACCAGAAATATATTATATAGTAGGATATTGGTAGGAAAAAAGACCTTTCAGAGAGTAATTCCTACAGTGAATGGAGTATACCCCTCTTCCAGGCAGAATCTTACCATACCTTTCCACGTTTGACCACTTGCGTCAGTTAAGTTTATAATAATACACGTCATTAATTGAAACTTTCAGTAAAAAATAAATGTCTATTACTACGCAATAAGTTATGGTTGGTAGGTGATATTCTTTTTTGCAAGACAGTATTTGCAATTTTCTTATCCGTGTTCGCTGGTCTTCACCTCGGGCAGGTGACGTACTTCCAGTGTCAAGGTCATCTCTGACGTCACATTGACATTACACTAAACACAAAAGTTGGTAGGAGAACCCATTCGGTTCAGATAGCAAGAGTTAATGCTGCGCATTGTGAGAGCTATCAGAGTTATTAAGCTTTGTTGACATACACTTTTATTGTGTTCCCTCATTGGTGAAGCGTGACCATTTTGAAAACGTGTTCACTCTCTGGTAGCTATTAAAATAATTGTGATTTATCCAAACAAACATCAAGTGATGTTATCTGCAGCTGTCACTTTTAATAGATATTATCAATACCTATAAAATAAAATAAATAATATAGTAAAATGTTGTAAATGCTGACTTTAAAAGAGTTTGTATTTTCTAAACTGTTATTCCAACAAAAATCAGGCTTAGGCCTATACCTCATCATAGGTAGGAGAGATATTAACAGCTAGCAGAAGGTTCTTAGTTGCAAACATTGTCTGAAGGTCACTAATATCTTATTAAAAATAATTTTTATTTGCTTAATAAGACTCTATTATTAATGAAAAGTTTTATTATGCGTGTCTAATAAGGGTACCCGTCATTTGGCCTAAAGGCATTTGGCCTAAAGTGTAGGCTAAATGCCTTTAGGCCAAATGCCTTTAGGCCAAATGCCTTTAGGCCAAATGCCTTTTAGGCCAAATGCCTTTTAGGCCAAATGCCTTTTAGGCCAAATGCCTTTAGGCCAAATGCTTTTAGGCCAAACGCCTTTAGGCCAAATGACTTTTTGTAAATTTAATTTTTAGACCATTTATTAAAATGTGTTTTGCTGTCTCCGGAAACATTCGTTATGATTTGTAGTGATACTAATAGATGGCGAGGTGTGTAGTGTTTAGTTAACTAGTATATACTACCGTTTCAAAATACATAAGTCTTTTCTCAATTTACTACTTCCCAAGGTATAGCAGCACGTCCATTAACATGTAGTACCACTTTTGTATATGTTGAACTTTTTACATTGCCAAGGTTTTATACTAGTTTTTGTACCGTTTTGTACCAGAAATAAAAAATTTTGTACACGTACCGTTTTCAATTTTAATTAGCACAAACATGTGGTCACACCATTTTAATAATTTTGTTTTTATTTTGAATTTTGAATTTTTTTAAGTGTCAAAGTATATTTGTTTATTAATTTTGCTAAATGAATTAATAAATCATTCTTTTTTTATAATCATATTAACTTACTCGAGTTTGCCCACGGCTTCGCTCACATTTAAGTTGGCTAAATTATCTTATTTATAGCAAATCATCTAAACCAGGTTTTCTCAAACTCTATGCTCTTAAGCCTTACATGAACATTTAAAGTAATTGTTAAGACTCTCTTTCTTAGAATAAGATAACTTTTTTACGTTAAAATACAAAAATGAGACATTTATTATTTAATTTATTTCGTTATTTTCTGATAAGAGCTTTGTAGAAGTTTACTAAGAATATTAAAGATTTGTAATATATTAATTAATTTTATTGCTTCATAAGCCAAACAGAATATTAATTTTTTAGTCAATCATAATTTAGCAAGTCGAAGGAAGTGAAAAATTGGTTCACACCTCATTGGTAATCCCCTCACGCCTCGCAGTTTGAGCAACCCTGATCTAAACTACCAAAAATACAATTTTAGACACGTGTGAGGTGAGAACTTTGTATGTTGATGAAGCCACAAATTAACTACTACCTATAAGAAGTAAAATCAATTATATATATGTGCAGTCTTTGCATCAATATTTGCTCGCTTACGCGGAGACATTGTTGAAATGAACACCAAAATAAATAGTTTAAATTTACTAATTAAACTTGAATTAATTTGAAAGAATCACTCTAGTAAGCACCTCAGCTTATCAAATAAATTGTTCTGTTAGTAATTGTTTCTATTGGTTTTTGAAAATTTTCCCTTCTCCTCCCCAATCATAATTTCTCTATTCTCTAATATTCACATATAGGACCTTTATGTGGATCATACCGGCCTGTAAAAATCATTGATCTCTATGATATAACTGGATGGACATACACATGCACATTCCAAGCACAAAAGCTTGACTCTCAAGTGTATCATCTGCTACACAGAGGGGGGGGGGGGGGGGGACAGATTTAACTGTTTCTTTAAATGTTCTTATGCGAAAATATGTCTCTGATGAATAAAAGTGTTATTGTTTGAAAATAGTGAAGTATTATACCACACTTTCCTGAAGAAACATTTACATTAAAGGATATACAATCCAGTTTTACATGTAATACTGTACAGATATGAATAAAACCTTAGATATTCCCATTTCTATGTATTTATCATCAATGTTGTTTACAGTCTGGCACGACTACACTTATATTTAAAGTTGATTATTAGCTTGTATATTGGTTTCAGAAACCATATTATATTGAAAGTTCTATAAATATAATGAAAAAGGTATCTTAAAACTTGATTACATTTGTTTGAATGACAAAATTTGAATAGTTGCCATGCATTCAAACTATCACTTAGGTTATAGGCTTGTGGAAAGTATTATTTTAATAATACCGTTTTTTTTAAGTTGGCTCATATCTTTCAGAAACCATATTATGTTGAAATTTCGATAACTATAATGAAACAAGTCAGCTAAAAACTGTATTACATTTGTTTGAATGACACACTTTGTGTAGAAGTCTTACGTTCAAATGATAATTTAGGTTATAGGCTTGTAGGAATTACATTATCTACTAAACCCTGATTTTAGTAATAATCCCAATCTGTAAGGCTTTATTTCGTACCAAAATAATATCATATATATAATATTTTGGTAGGATGAACGGCAATTTAGAACAGAAGTAGAAATTTCCTTCTGTAAGGTCTTTTATCCTAACTAAACACAACTATAGGGTAGGATTCTGGTACGAGATAAAGCCTTACAAGTAAGCTTCCTTCAAAAATCATCTTACATATTAGGCTACATCAACTTATTTAAAGAAAAAACTAACTAGTCTTGAACTTTTATATGCCCTTCAAAGCTTTAACTAACATATTTATTTAATTTAACCACTTACACATTGATTTTTCTCATATATTCAATCAGATTAATGAACTATGTCAAAATGACACATTGCCTTGTATTGGTAAAAGAAAGAAAGAGATACCCGAAAGTTTATTTCTCTCTTACACAATGGTATGCAGACGACAGCTCGAAAATTTCAGCCACATATGTCCATCCAGTTATACTATAGAGATCAATGGTAAAAATATAATTTACTAACTTGTCCTGCTTATACACGGACCAAAATCTTTTACGAAAGTTTATCTTTATTGCTTCATAGGATGTATAGTCAGCCTCGTGACTATTCATCCACACTTCAGCTTCACCTACTAACTTTGAATTAAAAAATGCTATTTTTTGTGCTTCGGTGAGTTTACGATTTTCAAAAAGTCTATCCATCTTTTTCAAAAACTGTACAGCATGCACCCTAACATTATTTCCACTGAAGGTGGGTACATAGTCCATTAATTGATTCTGGATGCTTGTACTAGGTAATACCAAGGCACCAGCAGTAATTAGCGTCCCTTTTTCCACTACTTCGTCATATTTTGACTTAGCCTGTTCTAGTTGTTGTCGCATTTGTTCGACTGTTTGTAACGTCTTGTCCACAGTTTCAGTCAAGTTGTCCTTAAATTTGTCCAATTGCTGGTCAACTATTTCCTGTAAGTAAACATCTGGTACTGTGTGTCCATCAAAGAAATCATTTTGGAATTTAAGGCTATCACTACATTTTTATTGTTCTTTTTCAACAGTCGCAAATCGTTCTGTTAAATGGTGTACCTGTTCTAGAATTTAATTTTTATTTTTATCGCAACTTTCCTGAGTAGTTTTTCCTTTGGAATTTAAAGCGTCCTGTTTAAGCTTAAAGTTTTCCTTTGCATTTTTAAGTTTTTTTTACTGCTCATTCGTCTGTTTTTCTGACTTATTACAGTCTTCCCTAAGCGTCTGTAGTTCGTCCCTTACCTGCGTTTGGTCACTTTCAGTCTGTTGTATTTTCTGTAATTTTTTGTCAAAGTCGTTTTATACTTCTTGAAATTTACCCTGCATTTCTTGTTCTAACCTGTTGAATTGTTCATTTACACCCTTAAATTTTTCATCAAACTTTGTATTTAAATTCTGATTCTTTTCTTTGATTTCTTTTAACTCCCGGCTATTCTTTTTGTAGCTCCTGTCTAGTTTTTTGTAGCTCCTGGCTAGTTTTATCGAACCTTTCATTTATTTTCTGATTTAACTTTTCACTCTTTTCACTACTCTCTTTAATTTGCTGACTTAACTTTTCACCCTTTTCACTACCCTCTTTCATTTGCTGCACTAACTGCATTAATATTGCATTTAGGTCATTTGCTGATGTTTGTTGAGCTACACCTCCTACCTTTGAAACATTTTCCACCCCCCTTAAGTCTTCTTCTTTATGAACTATTGGTTCAACTACTTTCTCATGTTGTTCACTTTGTTCCTGATCAGATAGTTCTAAACAAGAATGTTCTTCTACCATTGGTTGGGAATATTGCGTTAGGGGAGGATTATCCTCACTGCTACTACTGTCTGTCTCTTCCATATTTAATGAAGTTTTGCTGTTGATGACTTACGTGAGATTTTCCTTGCGTACCTCACCTGAAGTCTAGAAGCTTTGGACCTTATTCAGAATCTACCGGGTTTTGAACTCTTCCCTCTGAAGTCACCTGGTTTGGAGCTTCTTCTTCTTCCTAAGTCACTTTTTTGTTGTTGTTTTTTTGCGTAATAAGGCACTTAAGTTGTTTGCGGCACTTTCACTGTTCTTTGAGCACTCACTTTCTCGGGTTGTGAACTGGATTTAATTTTATTATTTCAGTTTATCAGGCCCTCCACGTTGGGAAGCCATTATTGTAACGTATAAAAGTTAGCCTGATATATTAATGTTGGTTCGCCACCATTAGGGTGATATTTGATATAATGATTAAATTGGGTCCAAGTTTGCTATCCTGTATTATGGTAATCAAAAGGGGATAATGTCTTATTTTATAAATTAAAAGTTCTGGTCTTTTATAGTTTTTTATATTAAGTAGATAAACAGTTTTTGCTAGATATTTCACACGTTGTAAATATTAATTTAAAAACCCGACTATTGTATTATGTGTATGTTAATTCCCGGCACGTGAAATTTATCATAGACCCAACCCACACGGCTCCTCGTCAGGATTGCAAGTGAAGAGATGCGTACTTTGAAGTAGTTATATCTAGTGACATCTCCTTCTCGAAACTTCCCAAAAGAAAGAAAGGTGTGGTCATCCAGGTGCGTCTCTGTCTACAAAACTGAGTTCGCCTTTCAAACAGAGGCGTAGAAAGATGTTGCCATACCTTGCTACTTAACACAAATAAATCTTACTACCCACTCGTATTTATAATATCATAATTTTGAATATAGATGTGAATAATAAATTATTTAGATGTATAATTCCATATCATTACAACATATATATACAAACACGTGTATATACGGGCGCATTACAATTGGGCCACTTAAACAAGTTATGATCTCCGTTTGACGTCTACATATTTACTGGCAAAATTTATTTAATGCGTCACTTTTATATATATTAATTATTAATATTGGCTTCCACTTTCATTTTGCCTTTCGAAATAAGTTGTCAAAAGTCCCCGAGAATGGTGTTTTCTTATTGTTTTTCGTTAACTTTATGACCGTGAGATATATTAACAAGGAAATAATATCAGAAATCTATACATAAAAAAGGTGATATTGTGTTTTGTGAACTGATCTAGTTGTATGTAGGATAGTGTCAATGTTTTTAGAAATATTGTAACTACCTTGCATCAGTTGTGCTATCTATATTCAGATGAAACAACTAACAGTACTTTTTACTTTCCGAAGATAGCCGAAGGTTTTAAATTTACATTTTAGGCCAAATGCTTTTAGGCCAAATGCCTTTAGGCCAAACGACTTTAGGCCAAACGCCTTTAGGCCAAACGCCTTTAGGCTAAACGACTTTAGGCCAAACGCCTTTAGGCCAAATGCCTTTTAGGCCAAATGCCTTTAGGCCAAATGACTTTTGGTTTCATTTTTAGGCCAAATGCCTTTTAGGCCAACTGCCGCGTCCCCTCTAATAATACTTCCAGCCAATGTTTCCAATAAATAACCTATTGCTACAGTAGCCCCATGGCTTCTTTGGTGCTGACTGACAGCTGACAGCTGACGGCTTTTAAAAGCTACCAGACCAAATTATGTATCCCTACGTCGAACCATATGATCTGCAAAAAAAAAAAAAAAAAAATGTGTTTAGCAGCTGTCACTTCTGACAGTCAAAATTTAGGTATATACCTAAATGTTGACTGTCAGACGTCAGCTGTGTCAGTCAGCACCAAAGAAGCCATGGGGCTACTGTAGCTGTCACCTACATTTCCACCGTAGACAAGCTATGGAGTCTACCGACTTGATAGGCGATGTCACATGTTGCGCATGAGCAGCCCAGGTGTTGTATCCATTTGCGTTTGTGGAAATGCTTTTACCTTGTTAACAAGTGAAGAGTCCAGATCGAATGGATCGTCTCATCGGTTACCAATGAATGGTAGCACTGATCTCGCTACAGCATTCCCGTTATTTTTGTATTATTTAGAATGTTTAAAGTACTCTTTCCAACCACAAGAATGTATAACTTTATAAACTAACTTAACCTAATACAAGACACTAAACCCCAATACTAGAGAAAATAATGATATAAGACAAACTCAAGACACAGACACTTGTTTGGAACACCTCACGGGGCCTAACCACGGTTCTCTCCCTATCTATGCCTCGATATATTTTACTAATGAACATTTAGAGCACTATTTAAAAAACAAACCTTTTGTTTGAGGTAAACATCGACGACCTTCCACTTTATTATTAGTGTTATTTTATAGGTACCTATTAGTAATACAATATATCAAAAGTTATTTTTAGTATGTTCCCTCATCAAATAAGTTTTCAATGTTCTATTCCTAAAGGGTGACCTGATGGTCTAGGGGTAAGGTGTCCGACTTCTGTGCTGGGTGTCCGGGGTTCAGTCCTCGGTCCCGGCACAGATATATCTGATTCCTTCACTTCTGACAAGACGTGTATTAATCACAACTTGTGAATTTGTGGAATGCCAGGCCTCCACCGTGGTTCGAATCCCACGTTAAACTGTAGGTCCTCCATTTCATCTCACAATCACCCTACCATTACACATTAGCGCAAGTGCGTACAACCCGAACGGGTAGTAAGACGCGGTGATGATAATAATAATAGTAATAGTAATAATAATTATTATTATATTCCTAAAGTTATGTATTTATTTTTTCTATACTTAGGTTGCGTTTGATTGATTTTTATCTTATATATATATATATATATATACATATATATATATACATATATATATATATATATATACACACATACACACACGTCAAAGTAAAATGGCATTATATTTTCACCTGATATATCTGTGGGTTTTTTAGGGGTGGAAGTTGTGTAAGCGTATAACCCGAACGGGTAGTAAGGCGCGATGCAAACTTTTAAAAAAAGTTGTATAGGCACACACATATATATATATTTAACAAACCCTAAGATGTGAGAATGAGTGAACACGTGATATTATGTTAATGTGAGTTAAGTCGTCCTGTGTTCCCATCGGTGCGAGGAGTGTCCCTGCTTCTCGTCAGGACGTTGCACTCCGTCTCTATTTGCACACCACTCCGCTCAGTGCTTGTCTCGGAAACATTCTCTCAGATTTAGACGATCACTTTACTCCCTAGGGACTACTTAGACCAGGGATGGGGAACCTGCGACTTTTTGAGGTGTCAATTATTTATTTTCATAATTTATAAATTATACATTCTCTAACGGCGTGTTATAAATTAAAATTAAAACCCGCTTCGGTGGCTGAATGGTCTATGGCGTCACTATCGTGTTATACTGGCCTACTGGTGACGGGGAGATCGGTGTTTGAATCCCAGTCAAGTCTACTAAGGTTGGTTTTCCCTAAATGGTTTCTCGTTTTCCTTCCTCATCCCTCTTCCGTCAGAGTAATTATATATGCGTATAGCTTAAACGAGTAGTAAGACTCGGTGAAAGAAAAATAATTAAAAAGGTTTTTTCAAGCATATGTTAAAATAACCGCTACTATCGATATATCTGTTATTGATGCACGTTCATATGTTGACAAAAGTACTGTATTATTATTATTATTATTATTATTAGAACCGCGTCTTACTACCCGTTCGGGTAAAAATGTATTGTACTTGAAGTGCGCGGTCTTATAAGCAGGGCTGTGGAGTCGAAGTTTGAGTTGGTAGAAATGTACCAAACAAAATAAAAACTTATAATACTATAATAGTAACATATAATTTTAATTTTATACTTTTTTTACCCTCTAGGACCAATATTTATTATTTTAATTAACATATTTACTCAAACAAATTCACAATGCCAAAAAAGCTTTCTATGAAGTAATACGCATGGGAGCATTTTACAGCAGTAAATTGGTTATTACTAATTTATATATATTAACTATTTATGAAGTGAAGGAGTAGGAGTCGGATAGTATAAAAAAAAGTAGGATTCGAAGTCGAAGCCTTGGCTTACCGGCTCCACAACCTTGTTTATGAGGAACCCGTGAAGTGACATGCGGCCTTCCAAAGAAAAATCTCCCCCCCCCCCCTCCGGCCGGGGCTATACTCTGGCCCGGTGCTTTGTAAAAGGCTGTTCATGCAAAAGCGGATGCATTTAATTAACATTCACCCTCCGCATCTTGTGAGTTTATCTTTCTGTAAGCTGCCAAACAAATATTCCTCATACTCCATCCCGAGGGATGACTCCCGCTAATTGAGCCAGAGCAGAGATAAGAAGAGTGTCTGCAGAAGGTGATGGGTGAACACGTGGGTGCCCGTGAGAATAACAGCTCTTGGAGCATTTGTGTGTCGATAACACTTCATTTCCGTGTGATTGTTGCTTGGCATGACATCACATCGCACATTGGCTCTGTGTTCTCTCTCTGTCTTCTGGCCAGGGATTGCTCAACGTTACCTGGCTGCTCTCACGTTTCATCATCGAGAGAAACAACGGGTTGAGAGGGGGGGGGACTATAGTCGGGACCACTCTTTATTGACACCAATTGTCTAGCAGGATTATAGTCGCACATCAAACTGTAGCTATAGACAGAATTGTAAGAATATTTTACAATGCACTAGAACCTCGTTAGTCCGAACTAATTGGGACCGAAGCTTGCTCGATTAAGCGGGAGAATACGGAAGGGTCGACGGGAAGAAATTGTTACAAATCTTAGATTACAGTTGAATGAATTTTATTAAATTTACATTCATATAAAGAAAAACACATTGTGTTGACTGCATCAAGTAAATATTTGATGTTTATTTTTCATTAGTTTCATACAATTTCTCTTTTAGCTCTTAGTTTATCAATATAATATATTCAATTTGACGTAGTTAGGTTTTCCCCTTGGTTTTAGGAAAATTGTATTCAGATTATCCGGAATTTCGGACCACCGGGTTTGACAGGGTTTTATTGTCAATGGCACGAATTTGCTCTGCCCGATGACCACTTGAGCATCTCGTTCGTTGTCACTATAGTCGATACTGTTCGCTTTTTACACCACAGCAAATACTCCCAACGGCAGTGATGCTGAAGGGGGTTATATATTTGGTGTTTAACCCCCGCCCCTTCTCCCCTTCTCGAAAGTATTTTTAATGTATTTTGTATTCTCAATGCCTAGGCCAGCGTTCTTTTTAACCGGTAGTGCCATGGGAGTTTTGCGAAAGGTTCAAAAAAGAAGCGATAAAATGTTTGGGAGTAAAAATCTTTTTAAATTCATGATCAACATTATTTTTTTAATGGCACATTTATTATACTGATAGCTTTTGGGCTTTTATATGCTATTTTAATACTTATTTTTTAATGATAAAATATTTCCTTAAAAAACTTATGGTGTGCTTTGTTCATTGTGCCGTGAGTTGAAAAAGGTTGAAAATCGGTGACTAGGCTGGTAGCGTATTAGTCTCATATAAAATTCATAATACCTACAACTCATCTTTTTTTTTTTAACTTTGTGAATTTATTCAAGATGAATTTAACATATTTTTTAAATACCGCATTTACTTAGAATAGGGGGTTGAGGGGGGTCATGAACCACTGGAGGTAATACCCGCGAAACGGAGAATTGAACCGGCGTTCATATAATTGAAGGGAAAGTGCGCTTGATTTGCTGTCACAGTGTCTCGCTACTCTTTCAGCCGGGTTATACGCATACTTAGCTACGCTGATGTGATAGGGATGAAGAAGGCAGAATTGGGAGGAAATGTACCCGTATTTGCTTGGTGGAGGGTTGAAAACCACTTAATAAAATAAAAATAAACACCATTACACCATCACTGGCAAACCAGACCTAATAATCTTGGCTAATAGACCGCCCAACGTTGCTGTGGGAATTTAAAATTGAATTGATAGGTTCGTCAAAATAAATCAACATGGTGGCTCTGTTGACAACTCCGTTTTAGCAAAATCTCCTTGAACTGAGCCAAGAAGTCCCGAATTCGATTTCACACAAGAAGACCTGTATAATTTAATATTTACATGTCATTATGTTTGTTGTACTTGAATTAAGCGAATTTATTTATTCAGTCGCGTTTGAAGAGGATACTGATGTTTTATAATTTAAAATTTAAAAATAAACTAGATGGGATATTTAAATGGTCAACATGTTTTGAGTGAGAGGTAAAACTCTGCGTGCTGATTCCTTCCTTGGAAAGTTACGAACGTTACAAATCAGGAAGTCAAGTCTGCGTAGTTCCTCCGCACCGCGCCAGTGACAGTCTGGTTTGTTTGTTTACACTTTCTCTGTGCTCTTATTAAAATAATGCTACTATTCGAGTAGCTACACCTGAAGAAAAAATGGCGGACGGGTAAGAAGGTCACACGTCTCGTGAGGCAGAATTTGCATGTGACATTGATACGAATCGTTCGAGAAAGTTGAGCCAAATTCTTGCACGTGTTTGGAACAGAAATTGTAAGAGGGTGGGGGCTGATTCCTGGGCTTTGATCCTCTCAGAAAGATGGTCAGCGGACTCAACCGCAAACAACCAGACAAACTAGTGGAAATATCCCGTCCCTATACTGAGTAATGTTTTAACAAGTAGATTGGGGTGCTGCCAGATATGTATCAGCTGGGGGAAACAATAGCACCGCATCTTACCGTTTGAATTATACACCTAAGTACTAATTATGCTATTGTGCTAAGGGTGAGGAAGGCTGAATTTAAAGGAAGTGTACCCGCATTTGGGCGAGCGGGAGAGTGTAAAACCACGTAGGAAAACCCAATACACGTGACCGGGATTTTAACCCTGATCTCCCCGTCATCGGCAGACTAATCGATTGCGAGAGGGATGACTTAAAGAGTCTTAGACCATTCAAATACTGAAGCGTGTTCTGTGAAATTATTAACAGGGCTGATACGGACATGGAAAAGTTAGGGAATTTGTTGTGATGAGAAGTCGGTGAATTTTTTTTTTTAAAGTCACTGAAATGTTCATACCTATTGATAATTGCCTAGTGTATAGTTGTTTTATCTCCATATTATTTTTGTGAACAGCAATAAAATATTTGTCTAAAATAATGATAATATAATGCCAAGAAATTAATAGAGAACAATGAAAATGAAACTATCTATAGCTTTGCATATAAAATACTGTGGAAATGCATATTTTTTGGTGTAGGAAATATCAGGGAATTTAAAAACATACTACAGGCATTTCCTGCGAATTATGATATACGCTCTTATTAGTTTTATAAAATTACAATTTTTAAACATACTATTTGAACAGTATGAATCTGATTTTTTTTAAATACTACCCACTCAAGTAATGATTTACAAAAAAGTAAAATTAAAGAAGGTAGGACCAAACAAGTCACGGTTATTTAATCTTATCACAATTTTTTAATTTGCATAACTGCTCCGATAAATATATATATATATATATACTTATATACTATATCACCGGCATGGGTGTAAGTAACGAACTGGTGAATAACTGAACTGCGAGCAGTAATTGGCGAACTACTAAAACATTAGTTCGCGATGACTGAACTTTTGACGTTCTATCCCCAGTACACCCTTCGAATGGGCGCGCCGCCGCCCGGCTTATTTTACTGACCGCCCTGCTAAAATTCAAGCCAATTTTATAGTATTGCTAATTATTACATTGCCTACATCAGGCTATTTCATAATGTCACCCGGTTTATAATATTTTCTCGGGATTGATCATTTCATTGAACTGAATCACTCTGAGCGGTTCCCGACAGTGAACCATTCCACCAAGCTTTAATTGATTCACGCCACTACATTCAGGAGGGAATGTGTATTGTCCTTCTCTTCATCGTGATGGGGTTTATGAAGTGGATGTCATAATATGGTGCTATGGCACCGTGTCCACATGACTCATAGCGTATCATGGGAGGTCTGCCAAATAGTCTCATCCCAAGGGGGAAAGTCATCGTGCCACACGAACGCTACCAGTTTGAATTTCACCCCGAGATTTTGACAAGGATTCTAACTTGGTCCTCCTCACTAAAATTACCGCTCTGGTTGCTTTGCTTATCGTGCCTATATAATCAAGAGGTATGACTTTGAGATGCGCTTGAAAGTGCATGTCGGCTGGAAACCCCCGACACCTCCTTATATGCTCCGTGATCTTTGGACAGATGTTTTCTCTGGGCCTTGCAATCGTTGGAGAAAAATGGGGTAGTTAATCTACTGTTCTCACGTTCTACAGGTACTTGTTCTGGGCCGACGCAGTTGCGATAGTCTGAGCCTGTTATGGGTGGCTAGTTAATTTACTGTCATTTTTCTCTAGTTCCTTGTTCGGTGCCGACACAATCCAACACAAATGAAATAGTTTGAGAATAATGAGGTGGTTGATCTTCCATTCTTATGTTCTACATTGATGCATCGTTCATTTTTTAAAGTCAGTATTATCACTTATATCAGTAGCTACTTTAGGACAACATTCAAGCTCAGGAATTTGTAATATTTCATTGATATGATATATCTCAGAAAGAAATTCTAAATGTTATTAGACTCTTGCAATAAGCGTGTCCTAGACCTATAGTCAACCTCCCTAACCACTTAGCCACGAAGACTGTCTACTCTCATCTGGATGGTTCATTGTCCTAGGATCCTAGTCGACGCGATGGTTTGAGCTGAGTTGACGTCAACACTTGATGTGGCCGTTTTTCCAATAGCGACGCGACCCTCTGGATTATTTTTTTTCGGCCCTTCCAAGCCCTCCACAACTTACACTAATGCAAGTACACAGTATTAGGGAGATGAATTTTCAATCAATGTTCCAGCATTTTCCTGGTGAGACTATAAACATTCATATGCGAAATTCCTTTTAAAAATAACACCGAAGTACGCCGACGAGATTTGAACTACGACCAACTCTGACCAAGTGTAATGCCACGATTTAACATACAAGTAAAAAAGTATTACGTTAATTTTACATAGGTTCAACAAGGTTACATCATATAATTTTAATATATTGATGATTTGTTTAGAGGTTTTGAAGCTGGGGACTGAATGTTGTGCCTGTCCTAGTCTTGAGTTAGATTATAAGGCATATGAAGCTACAACAGGCCTAGCAAGCCGGTAGTGGAAAATAAATGGTGTTTAGTCTTTATTTCTTTATATTTTATTAATTTTATATAAATTTCATTATTGTTTATTTAATTAAATATTTCTTATATTAATTCATTGTTAATTCATATAATTATCACATTTTTCTGTTTACCGCCCTTTTTCAGTAATTTATTTTTGTAAGGGTGGTACATTTTGTCTCTCGTTCTTTTACGCGCGTTTTTTCTCTATTCCGCAAAGGGTTCCTCTAAAAGGTAGACGTGTGTCACCGCGCGGCTCACAATTAATAACTTATTTTAGTAATCATAATAACCCATCTTTCTCGGAGTGTGTGCGTGAAGTGAATATCAAATAGACGTATGAGTCTTCCAGATCATCATCGCAACCCCAGGTAGGCCTACTTGGGTCACAAACAACGGATCGTCAGCAGCAGGTAGGATCCAATTACATCTACTCATGCACACACCAAAATAAATAACTCTCTCAATCAAGTTAAAATCAAATGGCTTGAATAAAAACTGAGCCAGACCATAGGCTGGAAACATTAATGTAGGTAAAGTAAATTAACTCAGTAAAGGAGTTAAGTTTTTTTAATAATTACACAATTAAAACACTAGATATTAATTTTTTAATGTGCTACTCTAATATATTCTATTTTGGATGAATAAAAAACAAAACGCTTATGAAAGTTCTTAGGGTGTCACTAGATTCTAATCGCCTTCACAAGGGTATTGCTATCATAGAAAGGATGAGAATCCCTGATTTACAGACCACAAACAAATTTATTTTTTAAACCTCGTCTTACTACTCGTTTGGGCTATCGGTATCCACATATAATTGCATTGTTGTAGTAGGAATAAGGATGCTAAAATTGAGTGGAAATTCACTTGAATTTGAGTAGAGGGAGAGTGGAAAACTATTAGTAAAATCAGAACCCCCATTCGGGATTCGAGCCCAGGCCTTCCCATTACCATGAAACCGGACCAAGCGAGCCAAGATAATTTACAAAGTCACTTTCACTACTGTATACTTACATGCCATAGAAACTTGTAATAAATTAACTCTACAAATAAATTAGTTGCTATATTTTCATTTATGAATTCATTTGGTGAGTATCTTACGGCTTAAAACTATATATTATTAGTCTTAATGTTGATAGATTTCAAAACAAAAAGTGAAAAAACACTTGGGGGTCATTTTATCATATTTAGTCATTTGGAACTCGATTTGGCCCAATACCAATTTATAGCATGCACAATTCCCCTTAAGTATTTATATCTGCAGCTGTTATATATATATATTCGTATTATAAATACCTATAAAATACACACAAAGTATAAATGTTATCACTGTTGACAGTAAAAAAGTTTTTTTCCCCTAAAAAGCCCTTCTATGAAAATTGGACAGTATCTCTTTGCGTGTAAGCATTGTTGTAAGCATAAATGTGTCAGGACTATTATACCGGCCTTAGGTATCCTGGGTCACGGCGAGGTCAATTTGTAACAAGAGCTCCGTGTTGTGACAGAGTTGGACCTACAGCTGTCCCCCTTTTCCTCCTTTAGTTGAAACCGGTCAATCGTGCTCTCCTCTACCTTTTCATGACATCCCTTACCGGCTTAGGGCCGAAACGAGCTATCAGCAATTATTGCCACAATGAACTGAACATCGCGTTTCATATGAACAACCTCCGACATAAACATTTGACTAGAACAAGGTGTTTAATCAGGGCCGCATTTTTGGCTCGAGTTGTCAAAAGTAAATGTGTACGATACTTGTGAAATTGATGGACTCCTATTTTCTCAATTTTTCCGTAACAGTGTATATTATTTCAGTTCTGCTCTTTGGTGGAGTGTTTCTGCAACAATTCGTTCTTACGAAATTTTAGTAAATGTCTTTATTTTAAGATTTTAAGATAAAAGATAGAAAAAGCCTGTGCGGCACACCGTACCTTTTTTTTTTTACATCTTGTTTGAAACTGTACATTTCACATGTAAAATGTAACAGCACTCCTACTCGCGCCTGTCGGCATGCGGTCTGAACGTAAAGTTCATAGTCTGGTTTGCCAATGACGTGGAGGTCGGGGCTCAAATCCCGACTGGGTGTACTCAGGGTGGGGTTTTTTTCATAATTTTTTTACCAGCACTTGTTTCCCGCAAATGCGGACACATTTCATCTAAATTCTACCTTATTAATCCCTAAAATATAAGCGTAAAACCCGAACAGACAGTGAATGAAACGTGGTGAGGGTTAAAATAATATAACATCTGTCCTGGAAGTTGAATTCAAATCCCACTTTGCCAAGAGAGACACGGAAATCCCACCGGCCGAGAAGTCATTAACTACACCCGGGACCTTGCATTAACTTAAATTTGACATTGAAAACTGAAATGGGTATTTTGCTATAATCCACGCAGCTTACTTTAAGATAAGAAGCTTAGAATGTTTTCGGCTTTTTATTTGTCAAACATTATATTCAAATTTAGGATTTTTTTAATGAATAATATTAAATGTCCTTGACCTAACTTCCACCAATTAACTTATATTTATTGCCAAATAAAATTAACCATTTTTGTTTCTCGTAATGTTTATTGTTTGTAAAAACTTCAAAACAATTTATCCTTAAGGATAGGGATGTGAAGATATATTTGAATGAATGCATTCGCATTAGCTTGGATAGGGGATAGAAAAAAATCACATATTAAAAACTAACCCCATTGCACCTGTTCAAGATTCGAACCTCTTCCTCCTTGGCGCCTACAATCTTATATTGTGTGAGCCCGCTCTAATACCGTATGACCACGTTACGTATTTTATACTTTTTTCACTTTTTGAAGTTAACTTTGGCTACGGATGCAACCGTCACTGGGTTCATCTTCAAATCAAGTATAGTTGTAAAATTACAGCCGGATAGGTGACCTGGTGGTCTAGGGGTAAGGTGTCGGACTTCTGTGCTGGGGGTCCGGGGTTCAAACCTCGGTCCCGGTACATATTTATCTGATTGCCAAACCCTTCCTTCACCTCTGACAAGACGTGTATTAATCACAACTTGTGAATGTGAGGAATGCCAGGCCTCCACCGTGGTTCGGATTCCACGTTAAACTGTAGGTCCTCCATTTCATCTCACAATCACCCTATCATTACACATTAGCATAAGTGCGTATAACCCGAATGGGTAGTAAGACGCGGTGCTAATAATAATAATAATAATAATACAGCCGGATACTGGAATAGAACGAAATACCTTTAACTTATTACGCCAATGACTTTACCAGTGAGCGATACAGAAATATTTTTATTGATTCTTCACCGACAAACTGACAAAATACTTAACTGAACCTTAAAAACTAAAGTTTGATAAACTTATTCCATAGTCGCATCGGTGTTCACGTGTTCTAACGCGTCACATTCTTGTTTAACTGGACTAACTGTAACATGGAGAAAGTGCTTTCAATCCCGGTCGGGACATTGTTATCTCTCCGCAAATACATATACATTTTCTTTTGATTCTACCTTCCTCATCCCTATTATATTAGTGTGATTAATGTTTGCGTGTAACCTGAACGGATACTTAAAGGCTATGAAAAAAAATTTCAACTTCATAGATATGTTCACTCCGTCTTACCTTAACGAATTACACTATGATGCAGTCATATAAAGCTATACCACAGTGGAAGAAAGGTAAGGTTGCTACCTTGCAGGCTATACGAAGTGTACACTCACTTTAACATGCTACCTTGTATGGTAAACGAAGGGTACACCCTGTTTACCCTGAAAGTTAGCAAGCATACATTGTTGCATGGTTCCACTATCGCTTAGCATAAAAGATAGCCATGGTATAATCCATCAAGGTATGACTTTTACCTTTCAGAGTAAACGTAGTGTTTATAGGTCATTGCTTTAAGCTCACTATCGCTCATTGTCGATTGTATAGCAGTGTGTCTGAGATATTTGCTGACGGGGAAAAGTTCACAGCCGATACAAATGACCTCATATGGCCTGGATTGCTATCGCCTATCTCTGTCGCAATAGTTTGACTTCAACACTATTTCAAACACTTAGTTTTTTTTGTGTTTTTTTACAGTATACTAGAGTTGGTATGGATCCACTTATTTTTTTAAACAGAATTTTAGAAAACACTAAAAAAAAATTATTAGCACAGCGTCTTACTACCCGTTCGGGTTATACGCACTTACGCTAATGTGTAATGGTAGGGTGATTGTTAGATGGAATGGAGGACCTACAGTTTAACGTGAGATCCGAACCACGGTGGAGGCCTGGCATTCCTCACATTCACAAGTTGTGATTAATACAAGTCTTGTCAGAGGTGAAGGAAGGGTTTGGCAATCAGATAAATCTGTGCCGGGACCGAGGATTGAGCCCCGGACCCCCAGCACAGAGGTCCGACTCCTTACCCCTAGACTACCAGGTCACCATTAAAAAAAGAATGGGGGGTTAACTTTCCCACATTTATGTTCACCTTAAGTGATAAATTAATGGTCAGGGGTTTGGATGTTAGGCATATTCTATAGTGGTATAAACGTCATTATCTTTATAATATAATTAAGGGTATTTTTGTTGGGAGGTGGACTTTTTCGAATCTCGAATCCGAAATGTTTTCAAATCCTTGAAACTTAAATATCCTTGAGAAGCCGGAGGGCCCTAAGATAGCCAATTGTTCGTCATAGCTAAATTCCTGCTTTTTTATAACCGTGTTTCAGTAAGGTTTGTCCCCATAGATAAGAAATGAGTGAAACAAACCAAAAAGAGGGAAGCCCATTGCACTGAGGATGGTTTTCCAACCCTCCACATGAACGTGGGCACATTTTCTCTAGCCTTTAATCCGGTATATTATTATTATAACCGCGTCTTATACGCATAATCTGGTATATTAAGTCGCCTTGTGTTCAATGTAAATCACGCGCCTCGGTGGCGTATTTGGCTAACGCGCTAGTCGTGTTGAGCTCGATCACCGAAGACGGGGAGATCGAGTTTCGAATCTCGGTCGGGTGAACTGGGGGTGGTTTTTCCTAAATGGTTTTCCACTCTCCTTCCACGCAAATGCGGGTTAACTTCCTCTAAATTCAACCTTCCCAATTCTTAATCCGTTAGAGTAATTAGTACTTAAGCGTATAACCCGAACGGGTAGTAAGACGCGGTGCCAAATATTATTATTATTCATTGTAAATCACAACAAAAAAATAGAAGGCCTTATTTCTTCAATGTCAGGTGGTGCCAATGTTCAGAAGCGGATTTACACTATAGGCCCACTAGGCACGGGCCTAGGGGCGGCGGCTTTAGGGGGGGTGGCACATTTTGAATTGCAATACATACTTCAGCCCTTCTATCCCCACCCCAACACCTCTTTCCTCTGAAACTTCCTAAAGCTCTTAATAAAAACATATTTTTTGTGTGTGTGTGGGGGGGGGAGGGGGGGCGGGGGAGGGGGGGCGCATATTACAACTGTGCTTATGGGAGCAAAAATTTTAAATCCGCCACTGCCAATACTAATATTGTATGTGTGTGGTTTTGTCTTGCCACACAGATATACAAATTCCTAGTGTTAGGTTTGAGTGTAGTGCTGTCTTAGGTTAAGGGAGTCATAATTTGGTGTAATGTACAGACAAGATATCACAAAATAATTGGAATTTTACAGTACATCTAATAAATTCCATTGTTGGTATTCTTCTAATACCAGAAACTATTAATATTTTCTGCCTATGCAGAAATGCTAAACTGTTTAAATACCTCTGGAGTCGAACCATGGTACTCGAGAACTGTAGTCGATTTCACTAATTCTCGGAGACTAACAAATTTAATAATAATAAAAACAATAATAGATGTAATACAATATGAAAAACCTGGAACGGTGTTTTCGTGATTAAAGAATGCGGTTATATAACTGTTTACCTTTAGTTTTAATTATTTCGTGGTTGGATGAACTGTGTTGTATTAAATAAGAGAACTTGTGTTAGATGTAGTTAGTTTTGTTTAACGAATAGTTAAATAATGTTAGTTAGAGAAATTGAGAGCGAAAGGAAATCTATGTACAATATAACGCAAAATGTTTAGCGTGTGGCTTATATCCTCAAATCAGCTGTTTAGAAAGAAACTACTATTTGATAATAAAAGGAGGAAATGTTTTGTATTCATACAGGTAAATATCATTGCTTTGGTATTTTCTGGCAATTGAAACGTTGCTCAAATCTTTTCCACATTCATCCTCGCAGTTACAGTCCAATTTCATGGAAAGAACCAATGAAAGTTATAAAGGTTACTATAGATCTACTTTCAGATAATGATACTTCACATCTGTAATCTGCAACCGTTACTTTTGACAGATAGCCTATTATACACCAATAAAATAGTAAAATGTAATCAATTTTGATAGCAAAAAAAGTTTATTTCTAAAAGGCACGTTCTAATAGATTTAAACGGTATATTTTGTTATTTTTTCACATTCGACGTAAATTTACTTCATTTTTCTATGTGAAAAAATATTTGGTAGGTGGATGCAATACGAAACACATTTTAGCAACATTTAAACTGTCAGAAAAAAAGTCAAGGTTACTGTGAACTGACTACCTTATATTTACTTTAAGTAGTACTTTGCGTGCTTTATGGCGTCTAATCGGTTTATGGCCGCAAGCCATAGATTATTAGCAATAGTTTGAAATGTCACGACTAATCAGCAGCTCATGTTGATAACAACATTCCAATGGAAGGCATTGTGTCCAGAGAACCATTGTTTTGAGTTATTTCTACATTGAGATGATAAATTGATATGATTAGCTATATTTTCATACATATTACAGTCCACTTATAAAATCTGTTTCTTTAACTCTACTTTTGCGTATTCATACGTCAGGTCGTGTGATCTGAGGCTGACACTTTTGAGACAATATTTTTTTGTCATAAACTCGTATAATTAACTATAAATTACTAAACAATTATATGGTTTAAAACGAGTCTAAACGGCCTAGGGCAGCTATGTCAAACTTGCGGCCCGCGGACCTCTGATTAAACCAACATTCAATGCGGCCCGATTCGTTCTTTTTATACACGTTTGAGGAATACACCATTTGAGTTTATGACATTTAGAAAATGGTCATTATTTGGTGATATCAAGCAAGTGAGGTTGGTACAAAAAAATTTACTCTTTACTCACCAGAGATCGATTTCCAAAAATGGTTAAATTTGCGCACCAAACGTGCGCAATATTTGTCATCACACAAGTGTGTTTTCGCCCATGAAAAGGAACAGACACCTGAGTGATCGATCTCTTTTTACCGATACGGATTTGTCATCTATTTTGAGCGTTACTTGAACAAGAGCTTTAAAGTTACTCACAGACTCGATGCAAATAATAAAGTTTAAAAATTTTGTTTAAAAAAATATATTTAATATTTTATATAATCTTAATGTTCTTTTTGTTATAGCAAATAGTAAAGTTTCAAATTGGTGGTAAAAAACCTTTTTAACATTTTATTTAATCTTAATGTTCTTTTTGTTATAGTGATTTTAAAAGTGAGACTTTTTTTTTACTTAAGATGGTGACAGTATTGAACTTCCTGGAATGCAGCCCCTTCATTATTTTCAATGTTCAATGTGGCCATTATAGACTATAGCTAACCGAGTTTGAAATGCCTGACCTAGAGGGAGCAAGGAGAGATAAAGGATTTGCATTGTAACTAGTCTTAAAGGAATTTGATGTCAGGCAAAAATATCCCGTCAAATCTACCGATAACATACACAAGATATTGTATCGCCATTGAGTGTTGGGACTCGACTTTAAACTTGTTGTTATATTAAAACGAAGGCGGTCTTTGAATTTCACTTACGGATAGGTCAACTAAAGGGTTGTACACTCTAGGCCATTGGTTTCCAAACTGTGGTTTTCGAAAAAGTTTTTGAAATGAGAAAATTATGTAATCATTTGAAATAAAAAATCGTGGGAAAAATTGTAAAGTGAACAAACTGCCTTAATAATAATTAAAAAAATCTCAACCGCCTTAAATGTGGTCGTTCTAAAAAAAAATTGGATCACGGTTTTAAAAAGTTTGCGAAGCACTGTTGAAGACTAGTTCGAAGCCTATTCTAGTGACCTTGAAGAATTATATTAAAACTTGAGGATGGGCCCTTCGAATTGAGGGGGTTTAAGAATTTGAGATAAAAGAAAAATTGTCATAGCTATTAAAATGCTCACTTGAGGTTTAGCCCAACATAATCATAGTATAAATGCTAACTATCACGTGCCCCTTTCAATGATTCAACTACTCACTGGGAACAAGATCGGAATTGAAGAAAATAATTATGCCATATGGGCAAGTTATGTTCATCATGTTTGCTAAGACTTGGATTCTCTTTCGATAAAAAGTGGATTTTACCATGCACACGGATGAGATTTGAACCTCCCTTCACTTCTGACAATCCAGTCCCGTTGCGAGCCTGACACTTAAACTTCATATTCTATATTTTTTTTAAAACTAGCACCGTAGCTTCATATCTGTTCAGGTTGTGCGCATATGTACTAATTACGTTATACTGAGTTAGGGATGAAGGTTTAATTTAAAGGAAGTGTACTCGCATTTGCATGGAGTGAGAGTAGAAAATCATTTTGGAAAGATAAAAAAAACTGTACATCCAACCGAACCCCGATCTTCCTGTCATCGGCAGTCTAGTCCAACACGAGAGTGACTCCCTAGACCATGCGGCCACCGAGTCAGGTATCGTCTCTATTCCTGCGAGATGGTGTCAACTGTCATTGGGTCCCATCAACTATGGAGGTGCCCGCGGTTCCTCGTCAATTGAAGTAATTGCAAAGCTTGTTATGTTCTCCTAATGGAGTAGTTATTATTGTATCTGAGTGGGACTCAAGGCTCCTTCAATAACCTACAACTACTACACCCACACCCTTGTCTCGGGTATTGCGGGGGCGGGAAGTGGCAACTGACTGCTTACCTAATTCTGCCAGTGTGTGAATGTCATACACACACTTGCAAGATTATTATAAATGTATATATTCCTGGCGCGCGCGCGCACACACATACACACTTATATATATATCATACACACACTGGCAAGTTAAGGTGGGAGTGTAGATTAGCGCGAGTTAAAAGCAGTATTTTTGCAGTTTTATATCAAAGCTTATTTTTTTGTCAGAATAAATAAATATTTCTCCATTTGGAAGATAGTTTTTCTTCACATGATGATATCAACATTTGTTCTATCAAGGATGTCCTGGGATTTAATTACAACTTTTTATCTTAATTTAAAAAAAAAGTGTATCATTTAATTCCACTATGCTCATGTTATATATTTAACAACTGTTATTGATATCACCATGTGAAGAAAATTAAACTCTATATATTTTTACTGGAGAAATATTTATTCTGGCTAAAAAATATCTTACTATGAAAATAGCCAAAACAGGGCCTTTTTCTTACGTCCCCTACTACTTCCACATTAATACACAACCGTGGATTAGCACGCAATGCCTCTTTCAACAGTTGATTATATACTTTTATGTATTCATACCTTGTTTCCGTTTAAATCCTCCTCTCTCTCATGAATCCATATGTATAGCTATTGCCAATTGATGAAACATGTCCATACAAATACTAACTGGGTCGCTAAATCGCAAATGATAAGCCTCTTTAAACCAACATGTAGGCCTACAGTTGAATTTCTCACTAATGGGTGTTAGCTTGAGCTCCTGTATTATGCCGCGTGTCCACCTCAGATGGACTGGTTCAGAACAAAAGTGTCTTGACGACGTGGGTGAACCAGCTGTAAACCAGGTAGGATGTTCTTTTTGAAAGGGTTCTATGTTAATTAGTAACCTTGAACTTTGGGAAAGTATCACACAATACACTTCCGACCAGACATTTAAATGGGTTTATGTGTCATTTCATTTGTGTGTAGCTATTACTATGACTAATGACCTCCACGTTTATTCCGTTTATACAGTCACGAGAGTTAACACAAAGTGTTTTGTTTCTTTTGCCGTGTCTCACTACCCGTTTGGGCTGTAAGCATTAATTACGCTATGGGGCTAGGGATAAGGAAGATATTTCGGTTTGGGGGAAGGGGGCTAAATGGGAAAGCAGTTAGCTAAAACCATCCTCAGTACACCAGGCTAGGCTTTGAACCCTGACCTTGTCACCGGAAGTCTCTTTTGAGATCCATATTTTGTATATTCTTTGTCTCGTGACTAAACCATTCTCTCAGACAAATAACTATCAGTTAAAAGCCAAATGCAGTAGCGAGGCGTCAGGTTAGGCAGGATAATCACAGCTATCCGAAAGGTTTTGAAAATGTAGAGAAAACATCCCTTTACAAAAAAACAGATGTAAAGTTGAGAATTTTATGGTAATTATTTTTTTAAAGCGTAGTGACATGTTAGCAAGCGCGCAAAGTGAATGTGTCAGTTTATTTTGGCAAGATAAGCTGAGACCGTCCCGCCTAGCCTATGGTCACAGTGTCACCGACAGTTATTCACTTCAATTCAGTGAGTGTAGACTACAAAATGGATGTTCCATCATTTTTATGTTTGTAAACAAGTCCCGCTTTAAAATATGTATTACTAAATAAGAGGAAATGTCACAACACTGATGTGTTTGTGAATAGAGAAAAATACGGAGCATATTATACGTTGTTTCACCAACTGCTCGAACATGATTCGGGTATATGAGAATGACTAAACGAACTTTAGTAAAAATTTGTAAAGGATGGTACTCGTATTTTCCAATATATTTGCAATGTCGTTCAGCAAACGTCTTGCCATATCTCTATTGTGATATGCGGCATCCTTATTGTAAAATAAACTTCTTCTCTCTTCAACTAAACTTATTAGTTTCTCGCAATCCATAGTGTGATGAGAATTATTTATTTCAGTGTATATTAAATTAGCTAAGTTGTGTGATTGTGACTTGAATTTTTTTTAGTTATAAATTTTCTATTATAGTACATATTAGTGATGTTTTAGGATTTAGTGTAGGTGTACCTTAGGAAAAAACGGGAAACGCTGTAGACATTAGCAATGACTTTTTCTGTTCATTTGACTTTTTTTTTAAATAATTCTACTGAGGCTTTGTCTTTTGAATGAAAAGTGCATTTAAAAGAAAATATATCAAGACCAAAATTATATTTTTACAGAAGGTATAGGCCTAGCAAAAAAATAATTATAGTCCTCTGCCAGTACTATATTATACAACTTTATAAAAATCCAATTTTTGACATCGTTAAGTGTGTCCCTTTATGAGTGTTCATAACTCAGCTTACCCAAAAATGATCATCACGCTTCGCCACTGGCCAAATGGGTGATTGGCTGACCTCCGAATCTAGACTATAAATACGTCCCTAAATGAGCTTGACATTTTGGCCGCGTGTCCACCGACATGGGAAAGGTTTTAAATAAAGTGCAGCGCGAGAACTTAATAAATTAACTAGCCTGTACTTTTTGTGGCTTCTTTGTCTTGGTTTAATCGAGCAGAGTTTGAAACTGATGTCATGCCGAAAAGCTAATACTTAGGGTCGTAAATAATCTAGATTCGGACCCCAGCCAGACAATCTCCCATTCGACTTGAGGTGCTTGTTATTCGTATATCGGGAGATTGGTTAACTATCGAGACTGTACTATAAGTACGGCCCTAATATTAATGCGCCGCTCCCGAGGATAATCAACGCGTAGGTGAACCTGATTGCTTACAAGTAGGGTATCGGTAATGGTGTCATTCATCACGGTCGAATAGTACGACGTACAGTCTTCTTCAATTATGGTTGTAATAGTCAGCAATATAAATATGAATCCCAAGAGTTCGGTTAAAATTAATTTTTAGAGCTTTTTTTCTTTATTCAATGTCTTCATTTAAATGCCACTGAATACTTTTTTAATATACAAATTTAGCCTACATACGTTTTAATATGAAAGTTCGCACACACTATAAGCCGGAATTACTTTTTCCAAATATTTGACGTCTTTAGCAGCTGCAGAGATAAAATAAATTATTACAATAATTATTATATCTTCCCAAATTTAGTAGAAATCGTTTGAAATAATATATATATCGGAATATTTTGGTGATAGATGGACACCCAATTTTTTTTAACCGCGTTTCAAATTCCGTTATACCCCAGACACATATTTATGTTTAGAAAATCAAACCAAACGTATCGCTAAATCGGTATTTTATTTATTTTAGCCAGAAATGATTTTTCATAGTAAAAACACTAAAAATTCCGGACCTCGCCTCGCGTTCCCTTCGATCACCACATTGATGACTTGGGGCGTTGTGTTGTTCCAGACCCGGGGTCGGGTGTGGCTCGGTAATATCGGTAAGGGGCGTGGTCCCTCGCGTCATTGAATCGGTGTCCGATCAGCCGCGTCTTCCAACATGGCCTGGGTTATATGGTAATGAGCCGGCCTTGGAAAAAACACTTATGACAGGCATTTACACCTGATGATAGTCCCCTCTCTCCTCCTCGCACCCCGACACTAGAAACAACGGCCATTGATCGCTCGTTTAAATTACTATACTCTTGTACTCGATTGTGTTCGGGAGGACCTCGCAGATATCCTGAATGTGACGTTGTTGCGTGAAGCGTGTTCAATTTAATGGCGGGTTGAACTCACTGCCATCGTTTTAACATGAGAATTTCTGAGCTAGACACTTTAAAGTGAATATCTATATGTGTACTATAATATGCGATTTTAATAACAATTCACTTCGTTTACCTTGAAATATAACACGCCAGGGTTGACACATAACTCGAAAACTGGGGGGGAAACGGGATTCTTTAAAGGCCCTAGAAAACACAGGAAATTTTGCAAAATTTATTAAATAAACAGAAATATCTGTTAATTTGGAACATTGAAACTGAAATCTTAAAATAGGTCTTTGTATATACGAAAAAGTGAACCGAAGAATTAAGAACTTTGATTCATACATGTCCTATTAGCTCTTAAAAGAGGGTTGTGAAGCCTTCTAAACATAAGTTATTTGACTTCACACTAGTCAGTTTGGTGAAAATGAAATGTTATTATTACTCTTTTCTTCAATCTAAGCTGTCTGGAAAAATGAGAATTCCTTCTGAAAAACACAGGGAATTTGGTAGTAAGAAAATAATAGCAACCCTTCACACTGCTATGACGAATTAGAGCGTGCAGCTTATAAGATAGGGCCATAGTATATACTCCATCAAGGTACGACTCCTACCTTTAAGGGTACATTTTGTAGTTGGAAAAGTTAAATCATTTGGTTGTAGGAGCTTTCTAAAACTCTGATTGATATGGTCTGTGCATTATTATTTTTAAAGAATTGTATTTTTTTAAATCTCGATATACAATATTAAACATTTGTTTTATTTATTAGACGTATTTATTATGCATTATACAAACCAAATAATATTTGCATTAGACTTAGGACATAGTTCTGCGGCTGTTTTGAAATAAAAATCTGCCTGAAATTCATAAATAATAAATATAGTGGTCGTGTCGGGAATCGAAACTTGGACATAGGCATAGATGCTAACGACTGAGGAAAGCCTTAGGGCATTCTAGGCATTTCGACCTTCAAGTAATGATTTTTTTAAAACCTAAGTTAGAACTTTTTGGTCTTAGTTTACGTTGTTGGCAGCGGAACTTTAGTTTTGAGGTTAAGTGGGTGGCCGTCGAGAAAATTATCTAACGGCGGAACAATAGAATTTTCTTTATAACAACTTTCTGTGAAACTCTTAAGATAGATATTTTAGCTACTCACTTCAACTACATCATGATAACACTTCGAGAAAACTTTAAATTAGTACCTAAGTGAAAAGTTGGATGGAAACAGTTTTCTTGAAGTCGTCGACGTAAGGGAAGACGAATAATATGACAGCTTTCGTATCTTAAAACAGTAAGTATCTATTGAAGTTTATACAAGATTGTGGCTTATAAATGCCACTACTTTTGTTAAGTTTTATTTAAAAGTAATACCCTGATAATGAAACCATTCTGAGTAGCTCGGTAGTGTGGAAATCCAAATAATCTTATTTAAACTAGAACCAAACTTTAAATGGTAAATCCAAGGATTATACTAGTTTAATTAAATTTTTTCAAGCAAAAATTCTTTGGGTTTATTTTTATTTTTAACTAAATAACTCTGTAATGAAAGAAAATGCCAAACTTCTTCTACTCACTCTAAAAAATAATATATAATCATTTTGGTTTATATAGGGGCTATGTTAGATTAGATTATTGTAAAAAAATGAAACAAGCTACATTATTATTGAACTTAAAATGCCTGGCTAATTAGCACCTGTGACCATCGTTATAGTATACTCCACTCTTGAAATATCCAATGGAGATCACCAAACGGAATTCGAAAATGAACCTCTTGGAAATACTCGAGCGCTTTCGGCCTCATAAAAATCTTATAGCAGAGAATATCATCAGCAAGCTCAACGTACCATAGCTATAGAGGTGAGATTGAATATTTTATTTTATATCTTTCTGAAAAAAAAAATCCCGGTACTTAAATGGAACAAAATGTAATATAGACAACCCAACTTTAATTTCCCTCTAGGACTTTTTTTCCCCTCTCCTAGCGCCATGTCTTACTACCTGTTCAGAATATACTCATGTGCTAATAAGCTAGGAATGAGGTAGGTTGAATTTAGAGGAAGTGTACTTGCATTTGCATGAAAGGCAATTGTAAAAATATTTGAGAAAAAAACACCCTCAGTACACCTGGCCGGTATTCAAACCCCGATTTCCCTGTCATCAACAGTCTAGTCTAAAACTAGAGTGATATCTTAGACTATGCGGCCACCGAATCATGTCCTCTTCTAAAGAAGTTAACGCCACAAACGTTATCTTATGTATTACAATAAAGCAACACCAGCTATTCCAGTCCTCTCTTTCTCGTGACGACTACAGCGCTTGGTGGTTAAATGTGTCACTAACGTCGGGTCTGTCAATACTAGTTATGCTAATACTTCAATATTATAATCAAAGTGCTTACGAATACATCCCCTTACTTCTTGGATTCGATGATATGAAAACTGTTACAACAAAATAATTGTCATCTCTAATTGCCATTAATTGTTTTATCTAGTATTTGCTTATAACTTGTATCCCCTCCCCCGACCTCCCCACTAGTCACCTAACGAACTCTTTGATTGTTTCGTATATGTAATAGGCTCTAGGTGCCGCCTCCCCAAACCCAGCCCCTTCACCTACTTGGTATATCGCAAGCCACCACTGCAGAAAAATTACCGGAAAATGGTCATCTCTAACTAGAGCTCAAGATAAATATGTATTTCCCTTGGTTTTGTCCGCGAGTGGCCCGCTCTGAAAATAAATCAAAGCTGCATCACTCCTTCCTATAAACATTTTGTACAAACTTGTTTCAACAACTCGGTCCGGCCAACAGCGACAGCCCTGTAATTTTTTAAGTATGTGGGGTGAGTGGGCGTTGTCCCCCTACAAGGCTGTGACTGGCGCGAGGAAATTAACTAATTATTAACGATTGAGCGCTTCCAGGGCCACCTGGACCAGACTATTTACTCGGTCTTTTCCCTCGCGGGGGAGTCCGCCTCTTTCCAGACCCTGATTAAATACTACTATCCTTGTCTGACACCTTAATTTAGTCAGTAGCGTGTCTATATACTGAGTTAAGGGTCTCGGGATTGATTCCCAGAATGGTTTAAAAAATGTAAACTATCATTTGTGAAATGTGTATGTTCATTTTCACAGTAATGAATCAACGGCTGGAGAGCTGGGTGTTGTGTCTGTTCTACATTTAATTAAGTTTACAAACGTTTTGCTTATATAATGTATGTTCAGAAAGTGCACGTTAAATACCTCAATAATAATAATAATAATAATAATAATAATAATAATTACTGACCACCGTTAAAGGTGTTCTGCTTCATATGTCCAATCACCTATGATAGACTTTGGACCTAATCCCTGTGGCATGAAAGAGCGCAGTTCAAGTCAAATTGGAAATTGGAAGACGTCCGAATATTGTGTGTGTTATATGTATATATATATACACAATATATATGGCACCCAGTTCTCATGTGTTGCGAAAGCTTTCCCAAGGAAGTTTGTATTCATTCGGGAAACATGAGCCCCAGGTTCCAACAACCTATTTATTGATGATTGCCTGAAGAAGAAAAAAAAGTTTGAGTAAACTCAAAAAATATTTTCAAGTAGGTACTCTTTTTTGACACTTAATTTTATTTTCAATATTTCGGGACAAAATTATCCTGAATATATGTGAAATGATTTGTTTTCTATGTCGGCCGTTTAATATATACACTATTTCTGAAAAGTATATCTTGTAATGGGATACAGATATGTATCGAACACTTGGTAATTGTATTCTTATAATATTATGCTCGCCCCTCCCCCTTTCATAAGGTCTGTCATGTATCACGGTTGAGGTCACCTGTTAACAGCAGACGACAGCTGTAAAGAAGTATGCGCACGCTCGCAAACACAGTAATTCACGGTCGGGGCACTTCACTTGTTAATTTCGTCTCATTATTCCATGCCAAGGAACACGGTGACATATCCTGTAACAGTGACCTCGCTCGCTCTAGCCTAATCCGACACAGATTCTGGCACTGGCAAGATCTTTTATTTATTTACCTAGGTCTAGCTGGCACTTGCAAGATATATTGGTTTTCGAGCTACGGCATTGGCATGGCTTTGTTTATTTACATGGAAATATTTGTTTTCAAGCCTTCATTCAGTCTTTTTTTTTTTTAATGTATATAATATATTTGCAAGATCATTATTCACAATTCCTTTAAACAGACCTGAACTCTTGTTACAGTCACAACACAGCCAAAGTATAGTGACTTTCAACAACAGTAGATAGTCTCGATGGATGATTCGTATCAAAGTGAGATGGATCATCTTTTGCACTCGAATGCGTAACAAACTTGAAGAGCACGATAATATTTAACATGATCTATTTACCAAACTGTGGTACGCGACATACTACTGAGTTTTATAAAACTTTGAACAAATCAACGCAGATTTTGACATGATGTCATGGACTTTTTATAAACTTTAATTTCTCCGCCATTTATTTGTTTGGTGTTTATTAAAATTTGGCAACGATTATTTGTGCCATTTTCTTGTTTATAAAGAACCTTGATACTAAAAGGGGTATGTGACTAGCCAAAGTTTAGGAAAACATTACCATTCATTACTCGCATCGGTCAATACTTGCATCGGTGAGCACACGGACTGAATGTCAGGCTAATCTGGTCTCGTTTTCCGTTGAGGGGGAGGTCGAGGATCGAATACCGACCGCGTATACTGAAGGTGTTTTTCTCCCTAGATTGTTTCACACACACACTCCCTCTATGCATATTCGGGTAAAATTCCTCTGAATTAAACCATCACTATTCTTATCCCACCCGCGTGATTAGAATGCGCTTAGCCCTGGCGGATAGTAAGACGCAAGACTAAAAAAAAGCATCGTCTCCAAAGAACATGTTCTGTTCCTGCCGTCAGGGTGCTTTTTTTCTTTAACGTCATAAAACAATGCTAGGTTGACGATTCCCCCCCCTCTGTGCCACTATTTTTGTGGTGGGAACCGGGCCGTCACTCTAACAGGTCCAGGTGTGACCGTCTCGTTTACAAGATAGCACGACTGAATGATCGGAGGGATTGACAAGGCCGAGACGAGAACTAGGACAACCGTGACTTACTGTTGCGGCTGCTGCCTCTTGAGTTTCCGCTCCGATCATCTACTTGGCCTCGGTCATGGTCGAAATCGTTGACTGGTTCGAATCTCTATGAAGTTGAAGTTTGCCAAAAAAAAAACTTTTTTTTATATATATAGCACCGAGTTTTACTACCCGTTCGGGCTACACGCATATATACTCAAATTACGCTAATGTTGGATGAGGAAATGTATTCACATTTGAGTGAAGTTAAAGTGGAAAACCATTTAGGAAAACTCTCCTTACACCCGACCGGAATACGAACCCTAACCTCGCTTTCATTAGCAATCTAGTTAATTGCAAATGTGTCTCTTTAGACTCTGCAACTACAGATGCGTGTTTTTTTTCCCCGCTTGTTTTAAAATAGTGCATCTTACTAACGTATCTTGTGACCTTAATTCGCGTTCCCTACCATCCTTCAAACATGCACTTTTGTTGTTGGGCTGGTAATTGGTATCCTTGGCTGAACTTGTAACCTCCTCTCCTTTCCTGTACCGTTACGTTCTCTATGCAACACAACAGTTGCACCCGTGTTGCCGCCCTCGGTGGACCATTGCCAACTACGGTCACTCGTTCTTCTCACGAGACGCTCCTTGGTTCAACCAACGTGTGGAGACTACGGCCGTATCTCGAGTGTCTGTTTAGAAGAAGCGGTTTTTTTCCCCCTTCGCGTCTCCTTGCCACTCTCAAGGACTATCCCCATTTAACTAAGCTAATGGGGTAAGGATGAGGAAAAGTGTTAGGTGGGACATTGGCTCGCTCGCTTTCCCTGAGACAAGTTTAGTAAAAGTTTAAAGTCGAACTATAACATGGAGCACGAAGATGTGTCTCATGCGCAGGCAAAACTTTTAAGACCAACCTCACAATTTTATATACATCCAAAAGTTTTACCATTGCATACACTAAAAGTGCCCCTAAAATAAAAAAAAAAAGCCTAGGTGCATTGTGCCTTTCCTTGGGTGCGCCACTGATTAAAGGTAGAATTTATAAGAAATACACCGGAATTCATGAAGGTAGAGTAAGAAACTATTTAGTGAAAATAAACACCCTTATTACATCTGGCTGAGATTCGAACTCTACTTCTTTCTAACCAGCAAACCAATCTATACGAGCTTGACGTCTAGTCACTGTGTTCTCCGGTGAAGTTTACTTTGCTTATACATATATGTACACTCTTTGTTTCCTCTTAAAGGTAGCAGCAATCTTACCCTGTCATATCACTATGGCCTTTCTATGCGCCATACTGAAACCAAGCAAGGTAAGCTTGACACCGTTCAGAATAAACAAAGTCCACTTATCCGACCAACGCGAACGTTTTACCTGAGTTCGATTCTAGCCGGCTACATTTTTTTTAGACAAGACGTTTGTTGACCCTTCTCTCTAGTTAAATGTTGGTGCACTATTATTACCCTCATCTTTTTCGGTGGCTACATGGCCTTAGGCGTCACTCTCGCAATAGACTAGGACTGCAGATGATGGGGAGTTTGGGCCTTGAATCCCGATCGGGTGTACACTCTTTCTCCACCCAAATGCGGGTACCCTTCCTCTAAATTCAACCTTCCTCATTCCTAACTCACTAGTGTAATTAGTATATATGCACGGTGCTAAAAAGAATATTCATTACTCTAGTCGGTATATTAAGTACCTACGCATTACTGTACGGATGATCATCTTTGTGTCAGCGGTCATCGTCTGAAGGCTACTTTCTTAGAAATACCCTTTTTTATTATGTACTCCCATCCTTGACCCGGATGCGACGTGTGTGATGTATGACATTCGGCGGGTATCACGTGTGGTGTGTTGGGGGAAGTCCAGTAAGAAGCGCCTGCAGTCTCTCCGGTCGGTTGCCTGCGATACACCGCAACTTGCTGTGTAACATACAGAGGCAGGCAGTGCACCAAAAAACCCGACGCGACGATTGGATGATTTCTACCATGTTTATACAGTCAATTTTCATAGATGAGCTTTGATAGCTAGAAAAGCTACTAGATTTACTTTCACGTATTCATACGTCAAGTTATGTTTCTTCAGCTCTCATTTTATATATATTACCGATATCTATAAAATAACACTAATTATCAATGTCAACCACAAAAAGTTTGTATTTTCCATAAAATGCTCTACCTATAAAAATAGGATTGTGCTCACCAAAATAAAATTACTGCAAAAATGTATAAATCTTTTATATTACATTGCTCTTTCAGCTATAAAAAGTTTACATAATTACAAATTGACTGATTTAAAATATGGTACTGCCTTTATTAATATCATTACTGACAATTTTTTTTGTTTAATTTGTTCCTGTGACAGTGGTTGGGACTTGGGTGCCAATAGAACCACATTTAAACTTAAGGTTCAAAATCCCGGGCGGGTAATTTTTGCTTAATATCTTTTCCACCTGATCTTCGTAAATACGCATACGCTAAATTTAACCTTTCTCATCCATAACACATTAGTGTAATTAGCAGATATTATGCGGATATTCCGAACAAGTAGTAAGACGCGCCACTAAAAAAAATTAAACTGTTTTAGTTGCATGAAAAGGATAGAAATTGAGAAATAGGGAAATTAAAAAAAAAAGTTAAGTAAACCAAATGTATAAACTTTGCTGAAATCCTCTTTGTGATGAACAGGTGAATAAAGGCTAACAACGCTTGCTCAATAAAATACCTAACTGTAATTAATTTAATTTAATTTTAGCACCGCGTCTTACTACCCGTTCGGGTTATACGCTTAAGTACTAATTACACTAATGGATTAGGAAATGGGAAGGTTTAACTTAGAGGAAGTGAACCCGCATTTGCGTGGAGGGAGAGTGGAAAACCATTTAGGAAAAACCACCCCCAGTTCACCCGACCGAGATTCGAACCTCGATCTCCCCGTCCTCAGTGGTCTGACTCAACACGACTGGCGCGTTAGCCAACTACGCCACCGAGGCGGGTTACCGAACTGTAGATAAGGCTCTGCTATAACTCTTCAGAACCATTCAAATATTTTTAAATACTCTTAACCGTTAATTATCATATTTATTTTAATGGATAGGAGGATCCAACCATTTTGAATCTTACGTACTAATAGGCACCAGACCTTGTCTGTCTGTGGTCGCTAACGTTGAGACTGTACCACTTGTGAAATATGGCTTTTAAGAGAGATTATATGTTTACTCTCAAGTGTATCCATCCCTAGTCTCTTATCAGCTCCAATTTTATTCACACTTCAATATTTGAACCATATGAAACCCGCTTCAGTAGGCCTACCCGAATGGTCTAAGGCCTCACGCTCATGTTAGAATAGCCTGCTGAAGATTAGTAGATCGGGGCTCAAATCCCGGTCGTATCTACTGAAGGTGGTTTTCCTTAAATATTATCTCACTCTACTTTCACGCAAATGCGAGTAGATTAATTATCCAATGCTTCCTTCCTCATCCCCACCCCTTTAGAGTAATAATTATTATATTTGCCTACATCCTGAATGGGTAATAAGATGCGGCGATTAAAAACAATATGTAGAAATAATGTAGCTTTACGCATGTTTGCAATAGTATGGATGGAAGTATAAAAGTAGAGTTTTCAAATCTTTGGCTGGACATGCTGAAGTTTTGGCTAGTTGGAATTCTGAAATATTATTTTGGTGGCGGGGCCGGAGAAGGATACGATGTATATTATATGTGTTTATAAATGTTAAGGGGGCCGCCTCGATAAGCGAAAAAATGGCCGCACATACATTCAGCTCTAACGCAACATATAACTTTACGATGCTTTATTTAAAAATATAGTTCACTTCAAAATAAATTATTAATGTTAATAGAACAACATTTGTGAAAATGTGACATTAGCTCATTTCAACGACTTTTTGAGAATATTTGCGAATCTATGAGACTAAGCTTAATGAAAAAAGGCTAAAAAAAAAAGCAATTATTTTTTATAGGCTCGCAACAGAAAATGCTAAGCTATTTGACACTATTAACGAGCTTTCCACTTTACCTTGATATATAAGAAGTTTTGTAGCTTTCCCCTTTTAGCTTAGATAAGTAGTTTCAGAAAACTACATAAACCATTGAGTTTTAACTGCCGTATGGCTTGACAGCGATTGATGATTTCTCGCTAACCAAGGCGATTGCCTAAAGGTGGGAATGCAAGGAATGGTCAGTGTTTTTGCAAATTTTATAGCTAAACTTTTTTGTCATACTAAATAAAATATTGCTTCTATACAAACATGGAGTTTAATTTTTTTTAAATCGTGGTGATATCAATAGGGGTTGAATATATATCATGAATATAGTGACATTATCTAAAAAACCTTTTTAAATTAAGAGAAAAAATTGTCATTAAACTCCAGGTTACCCTTGAGAGATATTTAACTGTTGACACAATCACAATCTGGAGAAGATTAAACTCTATGTTTGTATAGAAGCAATATTTGATTTATTTTGGCCTTAAAATGTTTTGCTATAAGAACTGCTTAAACACTTAACTTGGGCTCCCTGCATCCCCACCTTAACGTGAGACGAAAACATCTTGATAGACGAAGAAGAGGCAAGCTTAAAATTTATAAAAACTACTTTACATATATAATAAATCTTTGAAATTTTAATTTTAGCGTCTCGCACTTGTTCCGTGACTTGTAATGAAAACCTTTGTTTTGGTGTGATGGTTGTGAGAGAACGTTATAAGGAAGAAAATGGTTTCAGCCGTGTCATTTCCTGAGACACTTCCTTCTGGCCGCTCGTTAAACCCACTGCTGTGATTACCGCTTTTATAACCACCCTCCCGAACCTCTTTAACAACTCCGCCATAACATGTCCTATCGTGGGACTGAGACTAACAATGACTGGCAGGTGATGGCTGAACAGCTGAACTATATTACCGGCTTTACAAGTCTTCAGGCGACCTGTTTATTGAACAACAGCACACTCCTCTCCCTCTATATCCCTCCCTTCGCCTTCTTTATAATTCATTTGAAGCAATGATGCTGATTTTATTTTAATGCTTTATTAAAGCATCATAAACATTTATCCGCATCACTGGGCACGGCGACTAAATGTTAGGCTCACATAGTCTGTTTCGCCGATGAAGAGAAGGTTATGGTTTGGATTTTGATCGGATTTACTGAGGGTGATTTTTCCTTGGTGTTTTCCCAATCTCCCTCCACGCAAATACGAGTACGTCTCCTCTCAAATTACATCTTACTTATCCGTTACTCCATTAGAATAGTTAAGAAATTGCATGGACCCTAGACCGACTGTAAGACGTGGTGCAGTTTTTTAAAAATTAAAGCTTCTCGTTTAGTTAAATAGTAAAGAACATTGTAATAATATAAAATACTACATGTATATATTGAGTGTGTGCTCCAACTAAACTAATTAACAAGGTAGGTAATTTAATGAATTATTTCTCGATCTGGGTACATTTTCAAACTCTTTTAAATTATGAAGTATCCTAAAATCATACCTCAGATCTTCAACTGTTCCTCTTGCCATTGAAAGAAACCATCTAAACTAGCTTTTTAAAAGCCTTATTTAAACAGTAAAAGCTCATGTTGGATTCTTTTACTTTTCCTGTTAAGTATACAAGTGGAATGCCCCCCGTTATTTAATAATGTCCCTCCAGGCTGGATATATGTGGTTTATTCCGCACGATGGATCCTATCTGCCCTCGCAGTAATCAGATTTATTCATCATTCCACTATTGGATCGAAGTTTACGGAAGGGTTGGAGCTAGGGTTGAGAAAGGGGGAGGTTTGAAAAGGGTCGATAAGGACAGGGACTTGAATGTTTTCCACGTGATTGCTCCCGCGTTGGCAACAAGATTACCGAAACATCGGATTAACATCTGTTCAACTTGCGGTAGCAACAAGATTACCTGAAAGCTACCGGGACAACATTAACATAGGTTCGCGGTAGCAACATGATTACCTGAAAGCTACAGGGACAACATTAACATAGGTTCGACTTGCGGTAGCAACAAGATTACCTGAAAGCTACCGGGACAACATTAACATCTGTTCGACACGCGGTAGCAACATGATTACCTGAAAGCTACCAGGACAACATTAACATATGTTCAACTTGCGGTAGCAACATGATTACCTGAAAGCTACCGGAACAACATTAACATCTGTTCGACATGCGGTAGCAACATGATTACCTGAAAGCTACCGGGACAACATTAACATAGGTTCGACTTGCGGTAGCAACAAGATTACCTGAAAGCTACCGGGACAACATTAACATCTGTTCGACACGCGGTAGTAACATGATTACCTGAAAGCTACCGGGACAACATTAACATCGGTTCGACTCGCGGTAGCAACAAGATTACCTGAAAGCTACCGGGACAACATTAACATCTGTTCGACACGCGGTAGTAACATGATTACCTGAAAGCTACCGGGACAACATTAACATCGGTTCGACTCGCGGTAGTAACATTATTACCTGAAAGCTACCGGGACAACATTAACATAGGTTCGACTTGCGGTAGCAACAAGATTACCTGAAAGCTACCGGGACAACATTAACATCTGTTCGACACGCGGTAGCAACATGATTACCTGAAAGCTACCAGGACAACATTAACATATGTTCAACTTGCGGTAGCAACATGATTACCTGAAAGCTACCAGGACAACATTAACATATGTTCAACTTGTGGTAGCAACATGATTACCTGAAAGCTACCAGGACAACATTAACATCTGTTCAACTTGCGGTAGCAACAAGATTACCTAAAGCTGTCGGGACAACATATTAACATCTGTTTTGACACGCAGTAGCAACATAATTACCTGAAAACTGCCGGGACAACATATTAACATCTGTTCGACACGCGGTAGCAACATGATTACCTGAAAACTGCCGGGACAACAAATTAACATCTGTTTGACACGCGGTAGCAATATGATTACCTGAAAACTGCCGGGACAACATATTAACATCTGTTCGACACGCGGTAGCAACATGATTACCTGAAAACTGCCGGGACAACATATTAATATCTGTTCGACACGTGGGACCATAGGACTTTAAACAAACCTGGGAAGAAAGAAACACAAACCAGACCACATTTTGTAGTTTTGAACAAGTTTACTTTGTGTATAAGATGCATTTTTTTAAACGTAATATCAAATAACTTGTTTGAAATAATTATCCTTTAAATTGGTAACCGTGAAGGTTGACTAGTATTGACCTTTTTTTCACATCGTCTTACCACCCGTCCTGAGATATCCGCTTTTAACTGTGGCTTAAGCATAAGTCATTTAGAATTTCAAATAAATGTCGCCGTATTTGCGAGCTGGAAGAGTAGTAAACTATTTAGGAAAACCTCTTAGTATAACTCGGTTGGGACTCGAACCTCTTGGTCATAGACAGCTCAGGCTAGATGGATCTGATAACAGATGACTCGCGGGACTGCTGTCCGGGCCACATTGAGGGTGCATCTCTCATCCGCAACCCTTCGGGCCTACCCTTATTTTAGAAATGTTCTTCCTGAATCTGCAGTTGTAGCTCCAAGGAACACTAGCCTGAAAAAGAAGGCTTTTCTTTTAACCGAATAAAGGTAGACACACTCTAAGGCGTATCATATCCACACAGGCTCGTAAAATATTCCCAATTTGAGTTTACACTCATTTTCATACGCAATATTATAGAAATGAGCAGGTTCGTTGTGATACGAATAGGTTTGCGCCAGTGGGATAGAAAGGGACGCGAGAAAAGGTAATTGTTTTTGCAATTTTTATAGCAAACAATTTTATTCGCGAAAATAAATCAAAAATTGCTCCAGAAGAAACATGTAGAGTTGAATTTTTTCCACAGATTGATTTTAACAGCTGTTGTTGACCATCTATCATGATTAAAAGTTAAGACTTAGATAGATTGCTCAGAAATATATATATATATATAATTAAATTTAAGGTTAAACATTACTAAGTTGGTAGATGTATTAAGTGAAATTACAAGTCAAAATGTATGATTAGAACTAGCTTCTATTAAAAAACATATTCTCAGATATAAACATTTACATAAAATTAATAATGCATCATCAACTGGACCATACACGAGTTGATGAAAAGTCTAAAATATATTTTTACACGTTAAAAATGTTGTTACAAAAACTTTGAGATATACAATATAGTATGGATGAAACAATGTTTAAGTTCGAATATGTTGTGAAATATAAAATTTAACGTTAACATCTGCCGAAAACGAATTTAATGAAGTAATTGAGTGATGTAGAATGATATAAGTCTTATCTGTTTCTTTGTCCCATTACTACTTTATGACATCCAGCACTAGAAAAATGCTGGATTACTTCATTCCGACATGTTTCGGTACTATGGTACCACTATACTCGTGGAATTGAGTCGTGAAAAACACGATGTGTTATTAGGACGGCAAGATGTTGACTCCACTCTTTACTTTCAACAATTTTTAGAATATTTTCTAAAATGTTATCTATCATGAGCATAGCGGCATCAGATGAGAAACTTTTTAAACTAAGGGAAAATGTTGTCATTAAATTCCTGGACACCCTTGACATATATTCAAGGATTGTTGTGGTCACCATGTGAAGAAAATTAAACTTTATATTTCTATCGGAGCAATATTTTATTTATTTTGACCAACAAAGTTTTGATATAAAAACTACAAAAACACTGACCTTTTCTCGCGTCCCCTACATCCCCACCATAAGATGTTTGTTCGCGCGTGAAGGAAGGAAAACCTCCACCGTCCACATATGCATATGTAGAGTGTAGACACAACAACCACCGACCGGACGACATCATGTGTGGCTGTGAAGGTGTGCTGCATGGGTAGAGAGTGTTTGACCTTGGTTGTGCTCGAACATCTCCCTACACTACGTGTTCGCATGACCGACTCGGTCATAATGAAGCTGTGGGAGTTGAGGAAGGTCAGCACTTTCACGCTCTTACCATCGTGCACTCTACTATTACCTGTTTGTCTGCAGTCTGGGGGGGTAAGGGGAACAACAAAGTTCACAGACAATTATACACAAACGTTCGATTTTTAATGTTGTTGGTCCCGGCCGTGGTCAAGCTTGCAGTTCTACATTGAGTTATTTGGTTAATTTTTGATCCGCCTCGGTGGCCACGTGCTCTGACGCGCAACTCTCGCAGTAGACTAGACTGACGAGGACGGGGAGATCGAGGCTTGAATCTCGCTCGGATGTACTGACGTGTTCCCCCCAAATGGTTTTACACTCTCCCTTGACGCAAATGTGGGTACACTTTCTATAAATATAACCTTCCTAATCCCTAAAACTGCTGGTGTAATTAGTAGCTAAACTTATAACTAAAACCCGAACGGTTTTTGCGCTTCATATTATCCACACTGGGTAAGCCGAAATTTAGACGAATTAATCTTAATACATAATTTGAGAGTAAAATGTATATGTGAATACAACATGTAGTCTGGAGAGAGGAGGAAAAACCACAGTGTGAAACAAAATTCAACCAACGTTAGCGCACACTTAACTGCCAGTTTGATTGAGGTCTATAAAAATGTAGCCTATTTACTTGAATCGTATCCGCATCGGTGGTCGCATGGTATAATGCAAGCAAGTCCGACCCATGACCCCCGGGATGGTTCTGTGCGTCCCGGCAGTTCATATTGAAATAATTCATATTTAATTCCAAAACTAAACAGCAAATTAGGCTCTTTTAGTTGACGTAAATGCTCGCTAACTTCCTTGTACTTTTCAGAATCGTAAGTTTAATGTCCGTGTGAGTGGGCGTGGCTGTGGTTACTATATTTGGGCATTAGGTATTATGAATTTAATGTGTGTCCCCCGGCTAATTCCTTTGCGGCCCTCAGCCAGGGAAAGGTTGGACAGGGAACAGAGGTTGAAGTCCTGGTCACTACTTTTTTTTATATATATAAATTGTTTTCCACTCTCTTTCCATGCAAATTTTGATATATTTTCTCTCATATCCAACCGTCCTCGCCTCTAATACATTAGTGCAATTAGTTAATATGCGTATAATATGAACAAGGAAGTGAAGCACGGTGACAAACAACCAATTTTTGTTTGTATGCACCGCGTCCTACTACCCGTTCAGGCCATCCGAATGCTTATAGTCATGGTGAATACAAGCTTATACTTACGCCTTGTCCCACGTGGCGTGTTAGTTAAATACACACTAATTTATTTGGTTCACTTTAACTGTCAAATAAAACCAGGGATACTCGCGATATTATTTTAAATAGTTTTGTTTCATGTTCTATAGAAACCTTTTCAAGGAATTGCGCACATAAATTTCTCGGTCGAAATAGGTGATTGAACCAAGTCGGCACGCCATGGTGGTACTCGCACGAGTAACTCGTCTTGAGGTATCGGGTGACTGTTGCAGACATTGGACCATCGTGGGACTCTCTCAAAACATAACAATACGGAGTTATCGTGGTTTGACCGCACGTATACTCAGCCTGGTTAACACTGTAAGCCAAAGTTATATCTAGATTCTAGATCACAGGTGGGAAACATATTTTTCAATGTAGCCACAAATTTGGCGAATAAGAAGTGAAACTCGCCACACCATGTAAAAATTAAGAAATCAGGTTGCGCATTCCAACATTTAAAACAACACACAACATTTGAACAAGTTTATTTAAAACATGTACCCACACTTTGACCACCCATTACAACCGTGTCCGACACAAATAATGAACATTGTTCGGATTGAAAATGTTGGACATTTTTATGCGAATTTTGACTATCATTTAGTGTGACATAGAGGTGTGCAGGAAATATCAAGTTACAACAAGCAGACACTGTCAGAAAAAGTTTATTCTACTGTGAGAGTTGGTGAACTAAAATTTGCCACTTGTGGCGATTGGTGACAGAATTGCCCACCCCTGTTCCAGACCATGTGCTCAAGGCGGAAGGGAACGGGAATTAAGGCTGGTAGTTTTGCAGGCTTTACAACAACAAAAACATTTTTTGACAAAATAAATAAAATATTGCGCCAGTAGATACATTTAGTTTAGCTTGTTACAAGTAATCTTGACATTTATTTAAAAAAATATCTGTCGTGGGAATATCGGCATTTGTTGAAAAACTTTTTAAATACAAATAAAAATGTTATAGTGAAATGTCACGATGCTCGTGACAAATATTCAATTTTACTACGTTTAAAAAATTAAACTAAATATATCGACTGGAGCAATATTTTTTTCATAAAAAACACACAAATACAAAGCTTAATAATTCGTGCTCCCTCTCATCCCATCCTAACATATTTTTTAACAACCTAAAGTTGTTAGTGCTTGGACGCCAATTTATTAACAATGCCAAGCGTATCATTTGTACGTATTCATTAAATCATTTCCATGTGTTAGTCAAAGTTTTGCGCGTCCAACGAGATTTAATGTGTCGCCTCCCTTGGTTTTATCCTCACCTGGTGGGTCACAGGCAGGGAAAACTTGGAAAAGTCAGTTAATTGTTTTATATCAGAGCATTTTAATTAAAAACTAACCCGCTTCGATGGTCTAGGGCAGGGTTGGGAAACCTTTTGGTATTAGCAGGCCGTGTGTCTATTCACGGATTCCTCATAAAGACACACACCTCGTGTACAATAGATTTTTCCAAAATATGACGGTGCGCCAATCACAGATAAATAGATCGAAAAGAGCGGGTATTTTTTTTAAACATTATAGGCACTTTAAAAAGTTTTTAGTTTTAGTTAACTAGTTTAGTTAACACGACTATTGAGAATGTATAGTTTTAAAACAATGAAGATACATTTTTTTTAATGTATGAAAAGGCATACCAAACATATCAAAAGGCCGCAGGTTCTCTATCCCTGGTCTAGGTAAGCCCAAAGGTGTCACACACTCAATAGACTGGACTACTGATGGTGAAATCAGGGTTTGAATCCCGGGTCGGGCAAACTGAAGGTATTTTTTCATATATGGTTTTACACTCTCACTCTACAAAAATACGGGTTCACTCCCTCTAAATTCAACCTTCCTTAGCGTAATTATTACTTTATGTGCGTACAACCGAACGGGTTGTAAGACGCGGTGCTAATAAAAACCAGGGAAAATTCGGTAATTTAAATATCTGGATTAAAAACACACCAGTATCGCTAACACCATAACAAAAGAGAAAGTTTTTTTTAATGTGATCATTTTTATAAACAAAATAATCGTTTTTTACCAAATAAAATCTGATAAAATACATCGGGTAGCCACCCTGGCCCGGCAAGGTTATTAGTTTCAAACATACCTTCGTTAAATGCGTGAAGTAGGTAGCACCTTTTGTTGGATCGTGAATGCTATGAAAACGGGGCACGAATAGGTATCCTCTCTCGTGAAGTGGTTTGATCAATACCCGCGCCGTGCTGCGTCCCAGGTGGTGGTGACAGCTCACAGTATTATCTCTGTTATAATGATCTACCCACCCCTTTAAAAGATACGCACCCCTCCCGCTGTATATACATCATTACTTCGCGCTGCAGTCGGCTTGCACTCGCTGGTCGATATCGTCAAAGCTGCACGCGACACAGCACATTCGTGGTTAGAGACGGGAGCTGAAAAGAAGCCGAGGCAGAAGATTTATTTAGGCCTATACGTTCAAGAAATTAAAAAGATGCCGTACCCAAACGGTTCAACCGGGTGTGGATATTAACAGACTCACAAATTATAGACTTTAATTATTTCTTTCAAAGATCTTCACAGATGGCATAACCTCCACCTTCTCTAAAAAAAAGGCGGGGGGGTTTCTGTCCTCACATACTGACCCGATCTTACCTTTTAGCTATGCTGATCCCATGACTTGACGTATGAGTACATTAAACTTGTAACTTTTGTAGCTGTCAAATAAGGCCCTTACTATGAAAATTGGACCGTTCTAGTTGTCCAAGTCATTACTCTCGTGTTAGACTGATCTGCTGATGACAGGGAGATTGGGGCTAGAATCCCGGTCGGGTCCAATGAGGGTGGTTTTTTCTAAATAGTCTCACACGTAAATGCGGGTACATTTCCTCTAAATTCAACAGGTTGTCCAGCGACCTGGAAAACAAGGAATAGTCGGGGAATTTGCTTGGTCAGGAAAAAGTCAGGGAATTTTATCAAATTTATGGAATTTTCACATTTTCGCTTTAAAAAATGCCACTTTTATTCACTTACTAAAAATAACATATTTTTTTTCCAATTAATACACATTAGAAACCTATTTTAACTCATTTGTCCCTGTTGAGCATGCTAATCTCAATTCTCAAATTCAACCAGTGATTTTCAAGTGATCTACCACCCCTCTACGTCTTTAACCAAAGTTGAGTCATGTTTATGCGCATGCGGGGAAAATGATTATTTTATACAGGGTGTCTACTGGGTCATGAAAGTCCCGAAAAAGTTACTAATTGTAAAAAAAAGTCACGAATTTTCAGTATTTTGGTCATAAAGTCAATGTGGAGCCACCCACTCACTACCCATGATGCCACACGCTAGCCGCAACTTGCCTGATTGTTTTTACTGTGATACCAAGGACAAGGTTAACGTTCGCCATCTAGTTTAATGTTTCTTGTAAGTGCATTAGGCCTATAATTATATGCATTATATAATGTTCGACCTTTTACCGAGGGAATTTTTTGGTCAAAAAAGGTCACCAAAAAGTCACTAATTTTTGTTTCTCCAACTCAATAGACACCCTGTTATAGGATGAAAAAACTAAGAGACTATGTATCACATTAATTTTAAGCTTTATTTGTGTGAGACAATATTTTAATGTCTTAAAATGACCTTACTAAAATCTAACTTAGATTGCAATACCCAATAGTCCATCTCCTTGGTTGATACCTTTTAACACCTGCATAGAGTGACATTATTTTATAATGTGTATGTGTCTAAATATATTATTGTATTAAATTGTGATCTTAAGCAAATAATGTTTGAATATAATAGTGACTGGAAAATTTAGAGATTGGCTCTGGAAAATCTGGTAAAGTTAGGGAATTTTAAAATATAGTTTTGCTGGACACCCTGTTCCTTCCTTATCCCTGTCTCTCCAGACTCCAGACTCATTATGCATGCTCTAATGCACCCTGAAGGGGTGCACGGGAGCAAATTCCAACACGTACCGACCAATTGGTCACACCGTGTGGTTTTCGGATAATTAGCTGACGGGTTGTCGCATTTCGCGAAGTTAACTGAAACTAACAAAAAGCATATTATAATTAATATTATTAGGGAAAAGAAAAATTTTGGGAACCGACTAAGAGGTTTTTAGAGTTACGTGCGGAGACACTACTCTATGGGGGGCTGTGTGAGAGCCTCCCAAACCACGTTTGTCACTTCTCGCTTATCCGAGCAGGGCTTTGGGACGTCGGTGGCACCCCCCAGGGTCGATGACGTAATTCCCAAGCCCCTGGATAAGAGGATTGGTGGCACCGGGGAGTCTGGCGTAGAAGGACTGCGCCAGCTTCCGGAAGTGGTCCTTGATGGTCGGCATATCCAGGTCTCGGTGCAGATTCACATTCCGAACGTACCAAGGTGCGTCCACAATGATCCTCAGACACCTACTCTGGAATGCTTGCATCCTCCTCATATACGTGTCCGCCAGGTGGCCCCAAGCGGGACACGCATAGTCAAGGATCGGTCTGAGCAGCTGCTTGTACAGTGTCAGACCGTTCCTTGTGGACAGGGCGCTACGCCTGTTAAGCAGTGGGCCTAGGATTCCCAGCCTTTGCTTCGCCTTGGTCAGTCTCTCTGTGCAGTGAAGTCGCCAGGTCAGCTTGGTGTCCAGCGTAAGTCCTAAGTACTTAGCACTGTCCGCCCATCTGATCTGTTCTCCGAACAGCCGGAGTGGGGCCGGCCTGTAGAACTTTCTTTTCCATGTGAAGAGCACTGCTGTACTCTTCTCCACGTTAATACTCGTTCTCCAGGTAGTCAGCCACCCCTCCAACTGCGTCAGGTGCGTCTGGAGTCTCCCTGTCTCATTAGCGTAGTTAGTATATTAACGTACAACCCGGACGGTTAGGAAGACTTTGTACTAAAATAAATATTTTCTTTAAACTAATTTATACATTTTGCTATAACCTAAGTATTCAACTTCGTGATTAATTTTCTCCACAGGGGATGTTATTATTACAACCTAGTGGCCGACCACCTTGTAGCCGCCTAACAAAACACTATCAAAAATGTATCACGTTTTAATAACGCTCGCCATGTTTGTTTAACGCCTTCAGTGAGGTCCATTACGTTCTATCCAGACAGTATCATCTCCGGACCACCCAGGGCAGATATTATGACGTGGGTGTCCGGGTCCACACGGCGGCTAGATTTAATTAATACTGGTCACAACTTGCAGATTAATGGACACGCAATACGTGAGATGTATATCATGCTTTTGGTAGGAAGCTCGTTCTGGAAGGCCACATTTCGTACCAAAAACCTATTGTAGAATATAGTATGATTCTGGTACAAATTAAGGCCTTACACAATGGGCTTCCTACTGAAATCAGGCTATCATAGGATTCTGGTAGAAAAAACCTGTTAGAAAAAAATATTTTTTTTCTGTAAACGATAACATTTTACTATATTATTAGTCTAATTTTATTGGTATCGATGACTTTTATGTAAAGTGACAGCTTTACATCACATGATTTTTACGTATGAATGTATAATAAATTATATCTAGTAACTTTTCTCTGTTAGATACGGCCCTTCCTATTAAAATTGTACTTAAGTTTGGGTCTTCCAACCCCCATCATAAAAATTATTGATGCTGAATTAACTCACGTACAGTTCATTATTAGACCTTTCTAAAAAAATTGTTTGAAGGGTGTTAAAGCGAGTTTTAAATTATTTAATAATAATATAATTATTACCTTAAGTGAAAATACACCCGAAATAACTTCTTTGTGCATTGTATTTGGTTTAGTGTGCTGGTAAAACCCTGTGTTTTGAAAGTTGGTTTATTATTCGGGCTTCACAGTTTGATATCTAGATCGAAATTAAGATTTAAAAAATAATTTGCTCTCACAAAACAGTTGACCATAAAAAAATATGATCTTTGTTAACACTTGTAAATTTGTCAATTTGTTGGAGACTTTTTTTTCTCTGATCCGCGTCTCATTATCTATCCAGACTACTTTCATTTAATTACACTTAATGGGAGGAGGATGATAAAATGTACATGAAATGTACCCTCATTCACGTGAAGAGAGAGTGAGAAACTATCCAGAATATTCGTCCGGGATTCAAACCCTCGACTTCCCCATCACTGAAAATCCATTCCACGCGCCCACCGATTTGGGCGAGATAACCTATATTTATTTAATATCTTGATACAAGAGATTTTGGCTTTATATTTACTATTCCGCTTCAGTGGTCGAATGGGTCTAAAGCATCCTTCTCGCAATATACTGTACTGCTTATAACGAGGAGATCGGGGTTAGAATGCCGGTCGTATGCAATAAAGGCGAGTTTTTTCTTATAAATAGTTTTCCACTCTTGCTCCATGTTAACGCGCTTGTTTCATGTTGAGCTAGACTGCCGAGGACAGGGAGATCGAGGTTCGAATCTCGGTCGGGTGAATTGAGGGAGGTTTTTCCTAAATTATTTTCCACTCTCCCTCCGCGCAAATGCGGGTTCACTTCCTCTAAATTCAACCTTCTCGATTCCTAACCCATTAGAGTAATTAGTACTTAAGCCTATAACCCGAACGGGTAGTAAGACGTGGTGCTAGATAAAAAAAATAGCAAGTTCAAATGCGTAAAACTGGAACGGAAAGTAAGAGGTGGTGCTAAAAAAAAATTATGAGTACGCATATTGACAACATAATCCCGCCCACACACACACTCCTTTCTTTTCTCAATCGTAAATAACAGAGGGCATCAATCAAGAAAACTTTATATATATATATATATATATATATATATATATATGACACATTTACGACTGATGTATTTGATTAAGTGTGACCGACATGACCGTTGCAGGTAAATTGACTCTTGCGTCAATGCAGTGTGTACCTCTGCTGGACTTATTGTGTTTGCCGCGAGGGGTGAAGTTCCCGGAGGCTGAGAAAGCTAAACTTGAACTGGGACGATGTGCTCTTTTATAAGTTGTCTAGACAATTAACCATTCATCCTGCGGAGGAAGTGAGTTAGTTGTTCCTTATGTCAACTTGGGCTCTATCTTGGTCATATATTAAGTATGGTCACCAACAGAGAGAGTTTCCATCTTTGATAGGGAAAATGTACACGTACCTTTCTGGGTTTCACAATGGCTCAGCTTTTAAGATAGAGTCTTGTTCTAAGCGGTCAAGGTAAGAAAGAGGGCCTACAGCTCCATTTTTTAAAGTAATTTTATAAACTATAAACATAATTATTTGCGACCAAAATTATATTTTTTCTGTATAAGTGCTATTTTATTATAGGTAGATTGATAATACCCTTCTAAAGCGGCAGCTGTAGACTACATAACTTGACGTATGAAAACGTAAAAATAACTCAATGTGTCAGATAATGCCTTTCATATAGCGTTCTTTTAGCACCGCATTTTACTACCCGTTCGGGCTCTACGCATATTTGTACTAATTCCGCTAATGTGTCGGGGATAAGGGAGGTAGAATTTAGAGGAAGTATACCTCAATTTGTGTGGAGGGAGAGTGGAAAATCATATAGGGGAAAAAAAACTCAATACACCCAACTGGGATTCGAATCCCAATCCCCCCATCATCGACACACATGGAAATTGAACTATTTTGTTTACTTGATCGGTATGGTCAATTATTTACAATCATAAAATATATGATATTAGTAGTTAACGGTATGAAAAATTTGTGAAAATCTTCTACTTAAATTACTTTATACTCGAAGAAGTAGGGGGGGGGGGGTCCATGAGGGCTCGCATTCATTTGTTTCTCAAGTAAATTTTTTTAGCACCGCGTTTTACTACCTGTTCTGGGTATTCGCTTATATACTAATTAAGCTAATGTGTTGAGGTTGAGTTTAGAGTAATTGCACCCGCATTTGCGTATAGTTAGTGGAAAACCATTTAGGAAAATCTCCCTCAGTGCACCCGACCGGGATCAAACACCGATCTCCCTATCATCGGCAGTCTAGTCTGTTACGAGAGTAGCGCGTTAGACCTTGCGGCGACCGAAGCTCGTTTAATGATGTTTCTGGTGTTTTAACGCCCTTAGGAGAAATTAATCTTAGGTATTAACGTTGACACTTGGTATATCTATATCTCGATTGCATTAGTTCCATTTAAACAGTTGAAATTATTTTAGAGAAAAAATAACGGAAACTTTTTCCAAAAAAATATAGGGAAATGTTTCCGTCTCACATCCCTGACATCATGTTTGCTATTCGTGTAATGCATGTTGGAGGGGGTTTTTTGTTGTTGTTTTTTGCCGTGTGTTTTGTCTTGTTTTGTACCTTTCGGATGTTTATTCAGGTTGCACAAAGAACAAAGCCTCAATAAATATTTCAACTCTGTGAAGCATGGCGAAACTGTTTTTTCAGTCCACGCTCACTATGTTATCGTCTGCTTTACTCCAGTGGTTTGGATTGTTATATACTAGGGAGAATATGCTCGAAACGTTTTGTCTTCTCGCCCAGACACCGGCGGCGCTAGTTGTATACAATGTCAGGCCGCACGGGCATATTAATATTTATAAATGTAAATATTAGATGTATAGTAAGATCAATTTGTGAATGTGAGGAATGCCAGGCCTCCACCGTGGTTCGGATTCCACGTTAAACTGTAGGTCCTCCATTTCATCTCACAATCACCCTACCATTACACATTAGCGTAAGTGCGTATAACCCGAACGGGTAGTAAGACGCGGTGCTAATAATAATAATAATAATAATAATATAGTAAGATATCTTCAAATAGATTTATTTTGGAACAAACATACATTTTCATTTAAATTATGTAAAACACTATCCAGATCCCCACTTAAAACATAATCGTCGGTCATTTTCGAAAAAATTTGGATCCTTAAAAGTCATTAATCAAACTCTCGGTTTGATCTGAAAGTTATGACCTAGCATCTAAATACAAATCTTGAACAAAATTCATCAAACTGTTTCGGCTGTAGCTCAGCCACATACGTGAGGACAAGAGCTACTTTTTTGAGTTCGGTGCTACATAAAAGGTCAAAATCTTGAGTCCTTAGAGGTAGTAATTTTTCGCGATTACAATACTTTCTCTTTATTAGAAAGTAAAAAAAATTACAATAGCCATTAGGCTAATCTAATTCATCATCTTTTGTAAATTTATATTTTATTAAATGTGTATTGTGTGTCTCCCACGTTAGTATCTCTGATAGAATTGTGAATTGTCCGACGTTGCCTCAAGGGGTAAGGTCCTGCCTGTTAGCCCAGTTATTGACAGTTCAACGCACGTAGGTGTCACCCGTCCCACATCAATTGTCTGTTGGGCCTTGTAATAGTTTCTTACTCATTTGAAGGTTCGATAACCATTTCCTTTCGGGCTGATCGCCGGATAATGCGGTAGATTCTCGCCCCTAACCTTCAGCATGCGGGTTGCTTTCCCACTTGGATTCGCTTGCCAAGTGGAATCTAGTCAATCTCCCCAAAATTCACGACTCTTATAATGTTTACTTAAACTAGATACAGTCTGATTTCCATAGGAAGGCCGTTATATGATAACTGGAAACTCACAATGACGTAAATAAAAATATTACAAATTGTATTTATATTCTTTGTAGGTTTAACTATTAATGTAAAGATATATTATATATTAATCCCTAATGTATTATTGAAAGCTTTTGATAACTTTTTAACTAATAAGTTAAATAAAACATATAGCTAGAATGCAAAATTCTATTGACTTTCAATCGATGTTGGTGGTTCAGTGTGCTATAAAAAATTCAGTTTATGGTGATTAGCAGAAAAAATGATTATGAAATAAAAAATAATTGATTGATAAACATTAATTTTTGTGGTGACTTGATTATAATACTTATTCTTGGTTCATCCTAATCTGAGACCGGAAGTAAACAAACAGTACCATATCACTACGCGAAGTACATATATATTGGTGGAACATGAGTGCGATATTTTAAATAGGTGCGACCATGTATAGTCAGTATCATAGCAAAGTAGGCAACTACAAATTTTTTTATTCTATAATACTTTTAAATTTTCTGTCTTATGTTTAACAAAACTCAGGCCAGACTCAGCAAACACCATAAATACACATGAAGCACTCAACACTCACAATCATCACTTAACGCTGCCGAGCTGACCGTTGCTGACTTGACGTTAACATGTGATAAGGACTGTACAATGGAGCCCCTCAACGCTGTCAGGAGTTTGTTGGTATTCGAACAGCGCTTTCAAAGCTTAAAGTATGTAACTTGACTGAAACTACTAAAATGTACAACTAAAAGAAAACCAAATGTACTTATACTATAAAGATCAAATGGAACTTTTCCACCAAAAGGCCGAGTTTGACTTATACTAATACCAAATGGTAGTTCTGACCAGGGAGAATGTAAATATTGACTTATCTCATTTTGATCATTTTTTGACTTATACTCTTTTTCCCTGGCACCAAAGATATATATTATTCTTAGAAAAATGTAGAGATTTTGAAGAAAACTATGTTGTTTTTTGGCATGGTGTGTTTTTATACTTTGACGTACGTGTATTCATTTCTGTAGAATCTCAACCATTTAGGGAAAATTGTCACCTGTGATATTTAAGAATATTTCTATCCTATCTCAGTAAATTATAAATATATGTACTCTAGAACATTTTGTATTACTGATATTCATGCAAATTTTTGGACTCTGGGGATTTCTATAAGAGCAGTTTTTTTTATTAATTTTGTGAAGGTTTCGAAAGTTAAAAGATATCCAGGGAACCAAAATTTTAATATTTGAATGGCAGGTATATTATTTAAGTTACTCTATTAAATTTTAAGGTTATCCCTTCAGAGGCGTAAACCTTCAAACTACTATCCTCACCTGCTGATAGGCTAAATTAAACTTTAAAAAATACTGGATATTACGTTTGTTCACCGTGACAGTAAGATGGAGTTTCGACACTAATAACTAATGATAAACACGTCCAAACCAGGGGATTTAATCTTTTGTATGGTATAATTTGGACAGAATAGAAGCTTGTATCACTCTTTGTGTATAACCTGCATCAAATTAAAAGGACCAGTTTGTGAAATTACAGCTACTTTGCGTTAAAAGGGTATAAGTGAATTAGCGCATATTATAAGGATAGAAAATGTGATAGAACTTCAAAAGAAGAAATCCAACAAATTTTTAAATATTTATCAGGAAAAGCTATATCTTCACGCGCACACACACAGGATCTTTAAAAGCAGCAAAATAAAATTGACAGTAGCCGCCAGAGAAACAAACATGACACAAATACAATACTTACTGTATCTGCTACTGTCCGCCAGTCTAGTCCATGTGAACCTTGCAGCTTACAGAGGTACTAGCCGACGAGGTTTCTCAGCCATTTCGTCTAATAGACCTACCATATCAATGTTCGTGTCCATCATTTTTGCGTCACTCTAGCTTTAAACCAAGCACACTAGCCTTTCAAACAAATAGGCACAGAACTGCTTCAATCCATCGATGATTTAATTTTTTTTAGCACCGCGTCCGACTACCCGTTCGGTTGTACGCTTAAGTACTAATTAAGCTAATGGATTAGGAATTGAGAAGGTTGAATTTAGATGCAGAAGAGCCCGCATTTGCGTGGAGGGAGAATGGAAAACCATTTAGAAACACACCACACCCCAGTTCACCCGACCGAAATTCGAACCTCGATCTCCCCGTCCTCGGCGGTCGAGCTCAACACGACTAGCGTGTTAGCTAACTACGCCACCGAGGCCGGTACTTTAACTATCGATCAAGCACCATCTATCATTACAAAATAATCTGCTTTGTCTATAATCACTTTTCAATGTCGATATAATATTAGTGTCACGTACAGGAACATTGTGTGAAAGTTGTGTTTTCTGTTTCTTATTTTGTCGGTATATAATGCTTTGGATTATTTTTAATTGGGGGGGGGGTACATCCCCTCGTAACCCCCTCTGCGTACGCCCCTGCTCTAACGTATTTTAAGTTTAACTGATTTCCATTCTAGGCGTCCAGAGCTCTAGCTCCTGAACTGTGGGAAGCTTGACTTTAAATATGGCCTCAAGTGACCAGCCTGGTTCTATTATAATCCTTCAAATTAATAATAATAATAATATTTAGCACCGCGTCTTACTACCCGTTCGGGTTATACGCTTAAGTACTAATTACGCTAATGGATTAGGAATTGGGAAGGTTGAATTTAGGGAAGTGAACCCGCATTTGCGTGGAGGGAGAGTGGAAAACATTTGGAACCACCACCACCTCCGCCCCCCCCCAGTTCACCCGACCGAGATTCGAACCTCGATCTCCCCGTCCTCGGCGGTCGAGCTCAACATGACTAGCGCGTTAGCTAACTACGCCACCGAGGCGGGTCCGTGTGAAGAGCGAGTAGTTAGTACGTAATAAAATGTAGTTTGATCTTATTTGTGAAAAAAAATATCTTTGTCTTTATATATCAGCGCATCTTACTTCCCGTTCGAGTTTACTCATATTCACTAATTACTTTAATGTATTAGGAATTAGTAAGGTGTATTTAGATTAAGTGTACCGAATTTGCGTGGTGGTAGAAGAGAAAACAGTTAAGAGAAAAATCCATCCTCAATACACTCGACCGGGATTTGAACCCTGATATTCTCATAATTGGTAGTCCAGTCTATTACGAACGTGACACCTTAGATCTTAGACCATTCGACTACCGAGGCGGGTATTTGTGATATTAAATGCGTACGTGTCTGGGCCGATTATAGACTGTAGTTGTAAATGGTGTCGTTCCCTTGTGAAGCGTGCACTCGTTCTAACGACCAGCTGAGTCGGCCTGTGTGTGCGAGAAGGTTTTGTTCACAGGCCACGAGTCCCCGTCTCGCATCCCGACTCTTCACGGTCGCTATTATACAACGATGCTAGACGCTCCATGGCTGAGTGGGCAGGGAGGCCGTCCACGGGTTTATGGGAACAGTCTTGGGCTTTATATCAAATATATATATATATATATAATTCTTTGTCTATTCAGTTTTCAGATTTTTCTCTACCGACCACGTCATATTGGGTAGCTAATAGAAATTTAAAATATTAATTTTCCACTGCTCATTAATTTGTGTTACTACTTTCCTGTTGATTACGTATAGCTTGCTACGACTTTATAGTTTTTCAACAACTACCGTCTATAGGGTCATAAGTTCTCAACAACTGCCTGCTATCGAGTCATAGCTCCGGGCATTAATTCCCCCCTATTAGCAAATAAGTAAGGATCCAGGCTAGAGATAGAAACAGACAATTACTCTTGATAATAGTTAAAAGTCGTTTAGCTCACTGGTTTTGCTCAAATCACAAGCTATTGTTTATCTTGATTGCTTATAGCATTGAGTCGCCTGACCTGTAGTCCAGTAGGAGTAATACAGCGTTGCCAACTGTACGATCTGGATACTACAACTGTACAATACTACGATCCAATACTAGGATAAGACATAGTAATACCCTAGGGCTCTAGTGTAAAGTAACAAAATTATACATTAATTATTAATGTGTTATTAAAACTTGGCCGATTGATCATTGTTGTCGGGGCTTATTTATAACTTTAAATTAATTAAGGTTCTTAAGCACTTATCACCCTACCTACCACTGGTTGGTCTCGGTAAAGTAGAAATATTATTATTATTATTATTAGTTTATTATATAATTTATTCTTTACTATTATTAGCACGCGTTTACTACCGTTCGGTTATACGCATACGTAATGTGTAATGGTAGGGTGATTGTGAGATGAAATGGAGGACCTACAGTTTAACGTGGAATCCGAACCACGGTGGAGGCCTGGCATTCCTCACATTCACAAGTTGTGATTAATACACATCTTGTCAGAGGTGAAGGAAGGATTTGGCAATCAGATAAATCCGTGCCGGGACCTAGGATTTGAACCCCGGACCCTCAGCACCAAAGTCTGACACCTTACCCCTAGACCACCAGGTCACCCAAGTAGAAATTAATTATATGAATGCTACTGTCTAAAGTATCTGAAAAATTTAGAATTCCTTATGTAAAACCGGCAAAAAGACTGATAATTTTGTGGCTAAGAATCCCGTTTACCCTAGCTACACCATAGTACGATAATGGCAAATCTATAACATGCGTGCCACCTAGTGGCACGCCGACATGAAAAAAAAAACCAAGCATTAAATAAATTACAGTGTTATTTTGAAGTCACTATTTAAACAGCCATGTCATTCAATATCAAGTTCAACATACATAAATATCTTGGCTAGCAAAATCCAACATGTTTCAAAATAATATACAAAAGATTGTGTAAGTTATTATTATTTAATATATATATATATATAAATTTATTGTCCTTTCTTAAATTGAAATTTATTGGAATTATGGTCTACGACACTCGATTTGACAATTTAATCAATTTTATTCTTTAATATAGGCATTATTAAAATATTAACAATTTTATTTGGGCTACTTATTACATTTCATAATATTCAACAGGTTTTTGTTTTTAAATAATCTTTTTATAAAATGTTAATAAAAGGTGGCACACTGGCCGCAAAAGTTTCGCCAACCTTGCCATAGTGTGTTTAATCCGTCTAGGAAAGCCTCCTACCTTTGATTTTAAACGGGGTGTATGTGAGCTCTCATTTGCGGTGCTACACTACCTTTTCTGCCGTCATGCGCCGCTCGCATTCTATGTATGTTTATCCTACGATCTCCTATTTATTCTATCTGGAGTTTACTTCGCCTCTCACATACGCGGCGGCAACTCTTTATTTTCATTTACTCCAGGATGTGACTCACATAATTACTGTTTTATTACTGCATGGCTTGAAAGAAGAAGGAAAAAAAGTATGTTTTTTGATGACACTATGAAACTTTTAGAAGTGTCCCTTGAATAAAACTCAGGAAGCGTAGCTCTGAAACCTATTGTTTTATAATGGTTTGTTTTTTCTAATACTGGTTATATGATAGTATCAAGGTTTGATTGAGTCGCCACTTTTGGTTTTCGAAACGCTGGTTGTGATGGCAAGATGCTGAAAACCTTGGTACATATACCTTGGTTTTGGTAGGAAGCAAATTCTGGACTTACGACAACCGTTTTGGAAGGCCTTTTATCCAACCAAAATACTACTATGACTCTGTTAAGATATAAGGTCTTCTAGAATTGGCTTCCTACCAAACTCCAGGTATATCTATCTATATTAGCTACATTATTAAACTCTGTTCCCCTGATCTAAGCTCACGGATAGTGTGCCTGACTCGGACAACAAACTATATTTACTCGCTTCAATTGCCGAAGAATGGTTTGAGTAAAGGGTCAGAGCCACTTTTTTGATGTTGGGGTCGTATGTGTGGGTTTTAAAAAAAATTGGGAGCTGGCTTGGAAAAAATATCGAGCAAATAAATTCAACTTATTTCCTTTATAATAATTAGTTATATTTAGTTTGTTAAATCTTTTGCGGGCCAGATATAATTTCATTGGGGTGTAGGTTGCCGATCGCTGGTCTAAGGCGTTACTCTCGTATAGGTTGAATATCCGATGGCTGAAAGATCGGAGTTTTTGAATCCCGGTCGCGTGTTTTTTTCTCCCTGGTTTCCCACTCGCTACGCGCATAAATGGATACATTTCCTCTAAATTCAACATTCCTCATTCCTAACCCAGTGGTGTAAATATTCGGATAGCCCGGACATATAAGACGCGGGCCAAAAAAATTTTTTTTTAGATGTAATCAAAATAATTATTTTGAACATACGGCTATTGTTTGAATTTGTCTAATAAATGGCTTCTAGAATCATCCGATTTTTAAAAGAAATACCGTAGGGGGCCTCTCCAAATAGCTTATAAGTGTATTCAACTTTCAATAGCTTCTTAAGGCATCTAATTTTAAAAAAAATCCAGATGAGGACCATTCTAAATATCTTCTAAGGACATTAATTTTTTAAATTTGCTGGTACAAGACCACTTCAATAGCTTTTAAAGGCATCTTATTTTTTGGGGATAAAATAATCAGGCGAAGAACATTCTAAATAGCGTTTCTAGCATTCCAAATTTCAAAAACATTCAATGTGAGGGCCAATTCAAATAGATTATGAGGAATTTAATTTATACAAACCATTCTGCTGAGCACGTCTTAAAATAGCTTTTAGAAGCATCAAAATTTTCAAAAATGTTAGGGAGTAGCACTCTTCTAAAAATCTTTTAAAATCTTATAATTTTCCAAAAATTCTCCAAATGGGGATGAGTACAGATAGCTCTTAAAAGTATAAAATTTTCTAACATAAATGGGAAGAGGAGGATAGAAAGTCCCTTAAAAAAGTTGTGTCTTCCCCCCACCCCCCGCCTACCCCCTCACATAAATTAAATTCCACCATTTTCTGTATAAAATAACAATGTTCTTATTTCTTAAGGTTTAGTAGTAAGACTTAACATCATGTCATAGAATTACGATTTTGAACTCCGCCTTCCCCCAAATTAAATTCTACTTTCTCCCATGCCATTACAAACAAATTACCGAAAGCGCCTAGATTCGAACTGAAAGCTATTTATTTTAAACTATTCAAACCAACATGGAGCAACTATCCTTAAAAAGCGACTCAATTTCATTGTAAAATATGAATAACTTTTTTTTCACACCCGTTAAATTACAATCAAAAGTGCTCATTTTGTTATTCAAACACAATATTACGTTTTCAATGGTGGTTTTATTGAACTTGTTAATGGGGCTTTGTTTTTTCTACAGGGTGTCCGAAAAGTTACTGTAAAGTAAAGTATCGTGTATTTCGTATCAGTTCTTCCTATGCCGGATATTTGAAATGTCCCTGCGGGCCTGAATAACATGTCAAGGACACACCTCTTGATATATTGTGTGAAGAGGCATGTCCAGACATGTCTTCAGTCATGCCCGTGGGGGACATGTCCAACCTCTTCACATGATATATCAAGGGATGTGTCCTGACATCTCTTCAGGCCCGTGGGGAACATTCCAACCTCTTCACATGATATATCAATAGATGTGTCTTGACATCTCTTCATGCCCGTGGGGGGACATTTCCACTCTCTTCACATGATATATCAATAGATGTGTCTTGACATCTCTTCATGCCCGTGGGGGGACATTTCCATCTCTTCACATGATATATCAAGAGATGTGTCTTGACATCTCTTCAGGCCCGTGGGGGACATTTCCAACATTTGTAGGAAGAAATGCAATACAGTACATAATACTTGCCTGCACAGTAACTTTTCAGACACCCTGTATTTATATTTGCTTCTGTCTTTCATCACGCATTAGACCACCGGTTTTTAGATCAAACCAAAGTAGTTTGCGTGACTTATCCGCTTGCTTCCTGTACACTATAATTTTCATTGAAAAGACCTTTTAGAAAATACATTTTTTTACAAAATTGATAACATTTTTATCCGACACCTACTTAGCTCAGACGGTAGCATGTATGTCTTCTGAGCTGAGTCCGGGTTCGATTCTTGGTATGGCTGAATTTTTTTTATCATGGTGGAATGTGGGTTACCCTTTCACAGTGATGAATTAACGGCAGGGGATTTGATGTTGTGGTTGTCCTAGTCTTAAGTTAGCTCATAAGGCTTATGAAGCTATGACTAGCCTAGCAAGCCGGTAGTGGAAAATAAAAAACTGACCCAGACCACAGGAGGGAAACAGTAATGGATGTAAAAAAATATAACTTTTACTATATTTATTTTAGCAGCGAGTCTTACTACCCGTTTGGGTTATGTATCTGTTCTTACTATTAGATTCTAATGTGTTAGGAGCAAGGTTTAATTTAAAGCAAGTGTACTCGCATTTGCGTGAATATAGAGCTAAGACCATTTAGGAAAAACTACACTACACCCGACCGGCATTGAACCTCGATCGGCAATCTAGTCTATTGCGAGAGTAATGCCTCATAACATGCGGCCACCGAAGCAGGTTTTTACTATATTATTGTTATTTTATATGTATTGATAATAAAACTATCATAAGGGACGGCTATGGATCACATAGATTGACGTTTGAATACGTGAAAGTAGATCTAGTAACTTTTCTAGCTGTCATTTAAGGTCCTTCCTAAAAAAAAAAGTAACTATATATCATATGAGAAAAGCCCGCACTGGTAGTAAAATTCTGAGGACAGAGTTTGACCTGATTTAAAGGTAAACTTTTTAAAATTTGCTGTTTGATCATGCGCGTATTTACTTTTGGAGCAGCTGGATACGCGTAACGTTGATTGAAATCATCCTTGCGCGTCAAAGATGCAAAATCATATTTCGAGATGGATGGAATCCATGCTAACGTTCCCGAGGCTCTGTATTTGCATTTTTGTCAACCCTTCCGTCGTCACCTTTTTATATAATTTATATTGGGACCTAGTTTAACTTATTATTTATAGTTGCTGAGATTTTGAAATCCATGTTTAGAGTATTTCCATTTAGATTCGGGCTTGATGTAGGAAATGGAGAGATTACATGTCTGCGTCAATTGCACCCTCGCTGTAAATGACCACTCTTCCAAACCTCCAAGTAGAGATGAATATTTACCGCAGTGGTGGCTTGCAACTTAAATAGGTGAGGGGGGCGGCACCTAGAGCCAATTTATTATATATATAATACATTCCGACACCTTAGCTCAGTCGGTAGTGGGTCTGTCTACTGAGCAAAGCGTCCCGGGTTCCATTCCCCGAATGGCCAAAAATTTATAATTAATGAAATGTGGGTTTGTCCTCTTACAGTGATAGATTAACGTCCGGGGACTGGATGTTGTACCTCCTAGTCTCAAGCTATATTATAAGGCATATGAAGCTACGGTAGGCCTAGCAAGCTGGTATTGGAAAATATATGGCTTGAATAAAAAAAAAATGACCCATACCACAGGCTGGAAATAATAATGGATGTAAAAATATATCATACACACGAACTTGTCAAATATTGTGTAGGGGAACAAAGGTGTGAGGGGTTAAAGTTGTTGGCCCATACTTTAATTCAACCCTAAGATTATTTTAATTACCTTTTTGATGAAAATCTTTAAATCCAAACTAATAATGGCAATTAGAGATGAAAAGGTTTTGGCAAAGAGTTGTATTTGTAAACGCTTTGATTATAATATTGAAGTATTAATATATCTGGTCTAAAAGAGACCTGACGTTAGTGATAAATGTAATCAGCAAACGCTGCGCTGTAGTGGATACGCGAGTGAAGAAGAGAACTGGAATAGATGTTACTGCTTTATATGAACTCGTTTAAATGGCTGATTTTTTCTCTCTCATAAAAAGTAATTTTATTTTAAAACGGAAAAAACTAGTGGAAAATTTTCCGTCTACCATATCCACCTCCAAGCCACGGCAGTAGTACCAATAATAGTAAAATATAACCCAGCTTATCTGGACTACTATATAAGTTTATGCGTGTCTGGGCTACATCACTACTACCCCAGTCTTTTTGTGGGAAGATTAGCCAGTACTAACGTACCATTGTCCAGGGGACGCCCTAATGTACTAATAGTACGTCCTTTCCGTGGAGACTCTTTCCATGTCCCGATGAGATGAGGTGATGGTGTTAGTGAGTTTAGTGAGTGTGATGGTGTGGAACCAGTGCAAACACTTAGGGCCAGTTCATAGTCAGACTTAGTGAGCCTAAAGTGCGAGTCGAAACTAACACAGGACGACACTACCTAGACCAAAATGGAATGGGCCAGTTTCATATGCGAAACTATCCCATTTCATTTTGGTCTAGTAGGTTTCGTCCTGTATTTAGTATCGACTCGCACTTTAGGCTCACTAAGTCTGACTATGAAACTGCCCTTAAGCCTAACTAACCAAACCCTGGTGACTGTTGGGGTTATACCCCTTTCAGGAAATTATCCATGGTACCAGCCGGGAATCTAACCTGGGACCCCTCTAAGTTTGTACCCAGGTGCACTGACCACACTATACCATGGGGCCGGTTATGTGAACTAATAATTAGTGCACAGGTTAGTCCGTATAATTGAAAATCTGGATGGTTGGTCTTATGGAGAAAAAAGATCTCGCACTAAAAGACTATTTAAACTAAAGTACTGAAAATTATATAACGTATGTAACTTACATATTATGTATTCATTATAATACAAGACAACATAAAACTATGAAAAGTTTGGGAAACGTTATTAAAAAAAATTCTGTAAGACTTTAACGTTCTACTGTAGCTAATAAATCTCGAGACGTGGCATTGGCGCACATGCTGTAGAGATGCGGTGCAGCTATTCTCCGAGGTAGACTCGAACCCTGGTCCATTCCCTCCCCCCAGGCAGTCGTCCAGCCGGCTCGTATTGATTGTCAAGAGGGGGGCGGTGGAGGAGGCGGTCCTCATCTCACTGCAGGTCGCGTCGCCCTCGCTTCAAGATGAACAGATAGCTAACGATACCTCTTCTACAGGACAGTAGGTCACACCACTGCATCCGTCATCACACGCGTCTCCTTGTTCAGTCCACAACTTTCTAAACGCACCGCGCTGACCGCATCTCTACAGACGGTTTCCATGACACGACTGACAACTTACGATTCGATTTTCATAGGAAAAGCCTTGTTCGACAGCTAGAAGAATTACTAGATCTTCTTTAACGTGCTCATACGTCAAGTTAAGTGGTCTGCAACTGTCACGTTTGGTAGATATTATAAATATCTATACAATAACACTAACAATACAGTAAAATGTTATCACTGTTGACCCAAAATATGGATGTATTTTCTTAAAGGCGCCGTCTATGAAAATTGACACTAGCGCCAAGCGTGGGAATCTGGGGAGTAGGACAAACACTAAAATTATTTATTTATTTAGCACCGCGTCTGGCTACCCGTTTGGGTTATACGCTTAATTACTATCACGCTAGTGGATTAGGAATTGTAAAGGTTGAATTTAGATTAAGCGAACCCGCATTTGCGTAGAGAGAGAGTGGGAAAACGTCCCCAGTTCACCCGACCCCGAGATTCGAACCTCGATCTCCCCGTTCTCGGCATTCTAGCTCCACATTATAAATTATTTAATAAGCAGTAATGTAAATCTATGTTTTTATTTTGAATTTGCGATTTTATAAAAAAAATCATCTTGGTGTAACTTGGTTCGCTTAGAGATATATTGAACTTATTTTTATAAAACATCTAGATGTTAGTAATATATTCACTGCAAGGTTTTAGATAAATATTAGACCTGTCAAATGTAATTAGGAATAGGTGAGTGCATGACTAGCAGATAAGTCGCTGCAGCTGAGCTTCTGATAGGCTTAGAGTAGCTGACACATCAGCATACTTCCATCATGCGCTCTCTTATACAAGAGTAATCTATGGCCATGGGCGGAGGATGATTCTGATAACACGATGATAGATTATTAGGAGCCGCTCTTAAATTACGATATGCTTTTTTTTTTCTTCGTGGTTTTTGCCGCCCCCCCCCCTCCCCCTCACTAGTCACTCCCTCCCCCGTCTATACTACGAAATTTTTTACTATTTGATAAATTAGATTATTTTAATCGTTTAGTTATTTGTAGACATAAAGGATTTGTAATAAAGCGAGTGATATTAAATGTTATAATATGGATTTTGCCCCCTTCCCGCAAAAAAAAAAACCTTGCGTAATTTAAGGAAGGCCCTTTACCGTGCTACACCAAAAGTCCTTGTTCGATTTCCCTGTCCAGATATATTTTTCCAACCCATTTTAAACCTTCGCCCATAGCTTATCAGTTCCTGTTGAGAAAAATAATGGTAATATTTATCAAAAGTGACGTATGAAAGTAACTCCCCCCGAAAGTAAGTTCCTCCCCCGTGTTCGTACTATTTATATCCCAAGTAATTTTGAAAAATCGTTCATAAGAGTGAAATGGCCAAGGAGGGCTTCGGTTACTGGCCGGTTCCTATTACCAATGTGAGTTAGTGGAGGGCTCTCTCGTCTTGTATCGGTAACAAAGGGTCGTTTGTCGGCCGCGCCGACCCGTGACATGTGCTCTAGCGAGTAGCTACACCTCAGTTTTAGCTTCTGTGGTGCTGACTGACAGCTCACAGCTGACTTCTGACGGCTTTGAAAAGCTACCAGACCAAATTATGTATCCCTACGCCGAACCATATGATCTGCAAAAAACATGTCTTTAGCAGTTGTCACTTCTGACAGTCAAAATTTAGGTATATACCTAAATGTTGACTGTCAGAAGTCAGCTGTGAGCTGTCAGTCAGCACCACAGAAGCTAAAACTGAGGTATAGGTTTATTTCACCCTCGTGTCAGTCGACATTGGTAGCAGGCCAGAACTTGACTGACCTTATCGCGAGGTGTGAGACTTACCGCTACGGGTAGAAGATTAGTTAATAAAGTTATTAAATATATATTCCTTTAAATCGAATTGGTTGTTTTAACAACTTTGTTAACATCATCGTGCAAAGTATATTTATTTATTTAATTCTCATCATGTTTCGAGGTGATGTGTGAGAAAGAATGAACCAGGTCTCCATCCAGTCTAAAGAGGTATATGTGAAACAGGACGCTGCCTGTGATAGTTCTTGTCGGCAACAGCTGGTCGGATCCAACTTATTGTCGGTCCCTTCCCACGTTATGGAGATTTAGGTTGCAAGCTATTCTCTGATTCTGGAAGGCCCTATTTCGTACAAGGATCCTACTGTATAGTAGTATTTGGTTGAATTATAGGCCTTCCGGAATGGTATTATTAAGTTTGTGCTGGAGGGCCTTTTTATCCTACCAAAATAATACTATACAATAAGATTCTGGTTCAAAATAAGGCCTCCCTACCAAAATAACTCACTTCTCCTCTTGACCAATTTTGGGGATGAAAATTCGTCAGAACTTATTTGCCTGGAATAAAAGTGTAGTGTATTATATAACTTGTTAATGTCTCTCTATAGACCTCAGTGTATGAAACGTACTTTTGTCCTGTACGTTCTAAAATTTGCATAAATATAATTTCGTTTGTTTCGTTTGCATGTAATTTTTTTGAGAAAAAGATATATATCCTTTAACTATTTTTTTTTTCAAACTGTAAACAACATAACTTGAGTCACATCATATTATGTAATTACAGTCCACTTTTTGTTTTCGTTATATGACAGCTAGAAAAGCTACTAAATACTTTCCCGTATTCAAACAAGCCATCTTATCTTAATATGTAACTTTTGATAGATATTATCAATACCCATAAAATAACACTGACAATATGTTTACCAAGTTGATCACAAAAAATAGGTTTGTATTTTCTAAAAGTTTCGTCCTACCAAAATCTTACTATTACCAACCTTTACATTATAGACACATTTTATAGTATAATCGGACCAAATTATTGAATTCTCCTTTACACTATAATTAGCACATGTCGCCATTCGAAAGAACCGTGTTATGTTCCACTTTTCATAGCTGCGACTATGTTTCGGTCAGAAATATCACTAAGCGTATTTGTAAATGTGTGAACGCGGGTACAAAATATTACGTTCCATTTTAGTTCGGTATAGCCAAGCCACGAAGTTTTTCACGCGAGCGTGGTCAGTTACGTTGTTTTTGTTTATGTCTGTTATTATGTCGCGCTACTGAATTTCAAGAGATCACCTTGACAGGTTATCACGATGCAGGGTGTTCCCAATATAAACGCTCTTGTTTTATTTAACGCGTTGTTACCCACGGTAATTCGACGTGACGCATAGGGGACGGTGAACTGGGTCACGCCTGCCTACCAACTCTAGCGGCTGAACGCGGTAACCTTTCTTTAGTAGTTTGCCAGACGATGGCCGAAACTGTTTGAACACGATAGTATTTCCAAACTAAATTGATCATTTACTATATCTCTGTTTTATTTTAAACCTATAGGAAATTCATATTCGTAAGTCTTTAAAATGATACTTGGACACGGCAATCGAACCCGACTAGCGTCATTTTCTTAAATTTATGAATAGAATGCTTGATGCGGCTATATCCGTAACTAAAAGATCACATCCCAGTCAACGATATTTTTGTATAATATATGCATATTTGGTGGTCCATTACAAAAAATAAGTTTGTGTGTGTTTTATTCTACAAAATGTAACAAATATACGGTTTATTTGAGTAGAACACAAACCAATCTGTTTCTGTTTTTCCATTCAAATTGTTGGCATTATTAGTAGAAAAATAATTTCAGCAGATAGTTGACGCTATTTTCAAGAAGGATGACTTTGCTTTGATTAATAAAGTGAATCTTTTCAATATTAGATCAATTCGAACACAGTCGGTTTCTATACTGTTTTTTTTTAAAACACCTAATATTAAAACAATAGTTGTAGTCGTGAAGGACATCTTGTTTGAACTTGTAACCGAAAGTGTATCCACCTTTTTTCTGAAAAAAGTAAAAATGTCAAATCACATTTGATAATGCAAGTTCTATTGAACAGATTTAAGTTTTAATTACGATTTTCTCTACCACAGTTGGCAACCGCTGTCTTGGAGTATCGCTTTCAAAAATAAATGCATTTATATTATATTGTTGGTGACCTGGCGGTTTAGGGGTAAGGTGTCAGAGACTTCTGTGCTGAGGGTCCGGTGTTCAATCCTCGGTCCCGGCACAGACTTATCTGATTGCCAAACCCTTCCTTCACCTCTGACAAGACGTGTATTAATCACAACTTGGGAATGTGTGGAATGCCAGGCCTCCACCGTGGTTCGGATCCCACGTTAAACTTTAGGGTCTCCATTTCATCACACAATAACCCTACCATTCATTACATATTGACATGAGTGCGTATAACCCGAACTGGTAGTAAGACGTGGGGCTAGTGATAATGATAATAATAATAAATATATATATATTTTTTGTGCCCGACTGTTCTGAGAACTCTGCTTGTTGTGTTTTCAGGGGGAGGCATGAACCGCCTTGATGACGACCTTTGTAAATGTGTCCTGTGTATATTGATGTAGTTGTGTTGTTCATGTTTACAGGCGGAGAGGGATGGTCTGAGCGCGGCCCGTCACGAGCTGGAGAGGAAGCTGGAGTTCAGGGATCTGGAACTTCATGAGAAGGAAGAGGAACTGTTCCTGCAGCTGGAGAAGGTGGTGCGACTGGAGGAGGACTGCGAGAAGGTGAGTACGTTCGGTGTTTCACGGGGACAACTAAAGGAGATATCTGGAAATGTGTGTTCCAAAAAAAACCATTATTTTAATTAATTTACTGTAGTATATTTTCAACGATTGTTCTTTATAGTAAGTAGAAAAATGGACTCGTACCTTATATGGCGAGGATAAATTTAGGATGTTCGAAAACAAAGTACTTAAGGACATATTTGGAACAAAACGAGATGAAGATTATGGAGAGTGGAAGAGGTTACATTATGATGAATTACATACTCTGTACTCATCACCAGACATTATTAAAGGTAATCAAATCTCGTAGGATTCGATGGGCAGGAGAAGCAGTATTAATGGAATAATCTAGAACCGTGTTCATGGTATTGACTGATAAACCCAATGGAACGAGACCATTGGAAAGACCGAGACGCAGCTAGGAGGATAATATTAGAATGAATATTAAAGAAATAAGGTGTAATGAGGTGGGCTGGTTAGGTATAGGGCGTAATGAGATGGACTAGATAGAAATAGCTCGGATAGGGTGTAATGAGGTGGGCTGGATATAACTAGCTCCAGATGGGACCGGTAATTTCCAAACGGGGAGTGGTTTGATAAGTATATGATTGCTTAGGCTTTTAATTTTAATATTTTGTATTATACCTATATATATTGATTGAGTAGTTGGTTTATTGAAATCTAGATAAACTAGGCTCCCACATTCTCTCCCTAAAACAAAAGCAATACTAAAATACCTGCTGTGTTAGTTAGTTTTTAATTTTCTACCCAAGCTCCAGTGAAGCTAGACAGTAATTATCTGGTTCAGTCGTAGAGCACTGAAGGCCCGCTTTAAAAAATATTCGTGTGAGTGCGGGACTTTAAGGCACGAAACCGAAATAACCTTCACTGAGCCTTTCCAAGTGTAATTCGTTTCGTGTTAGTTTACCAAAGAAAGTTTTGTTTTTTATGTGGACAGTGTCGCTTCTTGCACGCTATCTTACTTAGAACTGACCTTTTGCCCTCCTATAGATTTTGTTGCATTTTCACCGATTGTTTTCTTTTCCTTGTAAGTATTTTGATGGTAAGTTGCTTGTCGTGTGATAAAGTAATATAAAAGGTTGGACTGTATATTCGTCAGGTTTTCAAGTTGGTCGGCAGGTTATAAAAGTGTAAGTTATATATATTATTTTATTATGTTAGCCACGTAATGAATGAATATACAGTCCAATTTTCAAAGTAAAAACCATATGAGAGCTAGAAAAATTATTAAATCTACTTTCACGTACTCATACGTCAGGTCATGGAATCGTCAGCTGTCACTTTTGGTAGATATTATTAATACATATAGTACATTAACAACCTAAAAAAAAATTTATTTATAAAAGTTGCTTCTACCGAAATTCTACTATAGATACCTAATAAAGCTCATAATTCTTTGGAGAAATATTGCTTTGAGCTAGTTTCTGCCCTGGTTGTAGCCAAGAGTTCGGACTTAAAGGAGGATTTTTTTGAAAACTTTTTCAATTCAGGTATTGGAGAAATTATGTTTAATTTTTGGGACAATAACATCAAAATTGGGGCAGTTTGATGTCAGATAAATTTAGATGCTGTCTTCGAAGTCCAATCGATTTCCCTGCTTTGTTTTTATGTTCATTAGAGTGTAAAATCCTTGTTCGCAAAGGTAGGTTGTTGCAAAAGACAGCAACTTTTTGACTTCATCCTCATGTGCAATTTTGAAAGCCTTTGCAGCTGTTGACATCCAAAAATATGACAGATCTGCTTTGTTTTAAAATTCATTGCGTGCTTCACTATTTGGTCGAAGTTCAAGAAGTTCCTCTGCCAACCCTTGAGGCACTTCTGGTACATCAGCAATTTCACATTTAAGAGGATCTACAACCCAACTGACAACTTGTGAATCAAGATCTAGAAAGTAAACAGAGAACTGCTCTTTGAGTTTGGTAAGATGCCTTATAACTGTATCCTTGATGTCGTCAAAATTAATATTGTCACAATCTTCCAAAACAAAGGTAACCATGAAAAGGAAGCTGTTTTGTTCTACTTTCTGTCTCCAATAATAAAACTTTGATCCAAACGCTGAAATCTTTTCTCTGGCTGAAATTATATTGATATTTTTTTCCTTGAAATTATTTGTTCATTGCAATCACATACTCAAAAATATCCGCTAAATATTGGAGTTCAATATGGCGTGACGTCCCCTAAACATGTATATTACATTAGACAGGTGCAATGTTGCCAGAAGAAAAATTTCTGTCTTGCCAAGGAACGCGCTTTTTATACACTTTTATTTATGTCTATAGAGCTCTCATTACCCCCAAGAATTTCATTTTTACCCCATTTGGGGTAATCTACCCTAGTTTGCCAACCCCTGCTCTATCCGCAAATGTTGGCACTATCTTCGCCAGCATATAGTGGTCACTCGGTCGGTCTGGCTTTATTGTGGGTTTACGCCATGTATATCTGACACTACTCCATCCTTTCTTACATCATCTCGTGTTCACTCGCTCTCTAGGTGTTATTGTGAGCTGAAATCACCTTACTTGGGTAAAGCATCGTGTGTATCCCAGGTATAGTTCCTTAAAGGAAGTCTGGTGATGATGACCTTATGACTTTCCTTGACCTTACTGACCTCGGGGGTTCACGTTTATGCTGCGTTTACAAACAAAAGTACGACTTTCACTGGTACTTGAACCCACGACTTTGTAAGCTCGTGACAAGTATTTTGTTGGTAATAGGGCTGGTCAGGGAACAGGGTTACCACGTACCTGGAAAACCGGGAAAACACAGGAAATTTTGCTAAATCTAGGGAAAATACTGGAATATCTTAAATTTGGTATATTTAACTGAAAGCTTAAAATACTAGGTCTTTTTACGGACGAGAATGTGAAATGAAGAACTAAGCACTTTGATTCAAACATGTATTATTTATTAACCCCTAAACAAGGGGTTGTGAAGCGACGGAAGATGTATTACCTCCATTAACATTAATTAATCATCCTGTTATTCAATTTGATGAAAAATGAAATTCTATTACACTTCTCTTCAATCTAAGCTGCCTGAAAAAATGGGAACTCCTCCTGAAAAACCTGGAAAAGACGGGGAATTTGGTAGTAAGAAAATAGTGGCAGCCCTGAGGAAGCACGAGTCGGGGAATTATGGGGGTATTTTTCTTCATGACTCGATTTTTTTTACCTTCAAGAGCTGCCCTTGTTTACTCAAGGCGGGATAAATTGGAGGGAAAGATACAAGTTTGTGTGTGTGTGTGTGTGTGTGTGTGTGTGTGTGTGTGTGTGTGTGCGTGTGTGTGTGTGTGCGTGTGTGTGTGTGTGTGTGCGTGTGTGCTCGCGCGCGTACCAGACCTATAACAAACATTAACACTAATGACATTCTTGTGGAAATGTGAATTTTCATGCTTCTAATTTGTATCGCTTATATGAAATAATCTGATTAGCCATGAATGTAACTCTTTGCAAAACAGCAAGCAAGGTAAGAAATACAAAGCATTGATTGAATGACAGCCACATAATCAAGAATATGTTTAGTAATGTTAAACCCTCTTCGGGCCGCGTGACCCTCTTCGGGGCCGCGTGATCTAGCGCGTTTTTTTCTCAGTCAGACCAGACTGCTGATGACGGGGAGATCGAGATTCAAATCTCGGTCAGGTGTACTGAGGTGTTTTTTTTTACAAAATGGTTTTCCACTCTTCCTCCGCGCATATGCGGGTACACTTCCTTAAAATATAACCTTCCTAATCCCATTAGCGTAATTAGTACATTAGCGTATAACCCGAACGGTTAGTAAGACGCGGTGCTAAAAAAAAATAAGTAAATGTTAACCTATAATTTGTGTTTTAATCACATTTTTGTTTTGCAAACTTTTTCAATTAAATTTGGCTTATCAAATCATAGCCTTTTGATTATGATACTATAGCCTACTGGTAAATTAATTTTTCACTATTTAGAATAAATTACAGCATATTCATCTTCAAAGAAAAATTATATATTACTCGGATGTTATGTCTATTTACACTTTCATTAAGCTAATAGAGTCTACGCATTTTACAATATACGAGTAATTTTATAAATAATTATATTCTATACATGGCGACACAAGGTTTAAAGAAATATCTTTATATATATTTAAACTTCACTCCCCAATTACCAATCAAAAGAAATATTGTTACTTAAAATGATTCGTCCCAACTGCTTGGTTATGTCCTCTCGTCTGATGTTCTTAGATCATTTGCGTTGCAGGTAGATTAAACTTGTAGACAGTAGTACAAAACAAATCTGGTTTTCATACGACCTAGATCTTTCCTAACTTTCATGTTCTAGCCCTTTTCGCAATAGTACAATAGTAGCACAGATTGGCGCTGCTGTCCCATTTGACGATCAAAAACTTCCGTGACTATGCATATGCAGACAAGTTGTAGTTTTTGAGGGATTTTTGATATGTTTTTTTAATTGTATCTATACTAAACTAATAAAATTGTTAGTAAATTTCTTGATGACTTGCTTACAAATATAAATAAATTTAATTTTTCCCCTCATGGTCTTAGTACCTGTTTAAGCTACGCATGAATTAATCACGTTAGTACATTAGGGATGAGAAAGATTGAATAAGAGAGGAAATGTACCTTTAGATGAAGAGAGGTTGGGAAATACCATCCTCAGTATACCGGGTCAGGATTCGAACCGTTATCTCCCCGTCATGCAGCAGTCAGGTCTAACATGAGAGTGACGCTTTTAAGACCATGTGACCACCTATGCGGGTTGCATACATATTATATGGGTCCTCTTGGCTCACGCTCGACCTTAGTCCTGAATTTATTATAATATGGTTCAAAAAGGTCGTTGACCTTGGTCATCTTTCATATGGGTCAAACATACATTAATAAAGTTTGACCAGGAAGGAGCAAATTGCTGAGGAATGCAGTTTTATAAAATATTGTACACCTTCATATTTTCTTCTACATTATAGATAAAGTCGCTGATAACCGAGATTGTCGTTAGAGAGTGTGATAAGAAATTGTGGGAAGTGTATATTATTATTTTTCTAATTTAATACAATTTACCTCTTCCCAGTGAGCCTTGGTTCCAGTGGTAGAGTATGTAACGAAGGTCAAGTTCAAAATATTGATCAACTTTCCCCAAATCATTGAAAGCATCCACTCAATAACTCTGTAGAAGGGTGTCTAAAGGTTATGAATGTCATGAAAGTAATGTTAAATCATTAAATTTAGAACTACTTCGCAGGGATGACATAGTTCAGAAATGAGATAATAGCAGTTATCAAATTTTAAATGAAATTCTCAGCCTGAGGTAATAGTTAGTAACCTTTTTTTATTTTATTTTTAACACTAATGGAAGTTTTATTGGTGGCTGTTGGGCTCTTAAGCGTTTCTTACTACCTTCGCCTCTGACTGTATTTTGTATTATATTAATAAAGAAGTTATAATTTTTACTTAATTTAATGACATACATATTTTATTGTTTTAGCCGTGAATATTTATGTGTAGGCTATGGAAAAGCCGTGAAATTTGTTTTACCTAATTTGGTAGACACCCTGTATAATTAACTTGACATTAGTCATTATCAAGTAGATATTTCTTCTCTCCAACACATTTTATATATCTCGAATGTAAACAGAGTAGTTATTCTTTCTTTCCGCTACAAACACCCAGGGGCAGCCCAAGGGTTTCATGCGCCCTCGGCGAGACCTGAAATTTACGCCCTAGTTGTATTCTGTATCATACCTAACTCTACCTACCAACAAGCTTACCTATTCCCACCCATTCTTGATTCATATCTAATATTTATCTTTTTGAAACACATTTTAAAGTTTAGTAAGGAGAGATAATATATTATTTATGAATCATTCCATGTGTTGTGAAAATATATAAAATAAAATTATAAAAGGTTTCAAAGAAAGTTGTATTAATTACTAAACAAGTTTGAAAAATATCAATCAAATATTATTAATTTTATATAATAAAGAATTATGGTCAGTAAAACATTTATCATCCGAGCCCGTGTAGCTATAAAACGAAACATTAAAATTAAGTCATTATTACATTAAAAATTATCAGGCTCTTGAACAATGATGAAATAGCTTGTTACATTTTTATATTATATATTTATAATTAAAGTAGAAAGAAAAAAGAAACTATTGTTGTTAAAGTTTTTGCAAAATGGTGAAAATTGAATTATTAATCAAAGTAAAAAAGGTTGGAGCTTACGGAGACGATTAATAGTAGTAAATCCCATTCTGCTTGTGTTGCGATGCTGCGTGAGTAAGATGTAGGCAAAGGGAGGTAATTTTCAAAGTGACAGTTGCTGGCAAGAGGGGAGAGAGAGAGAGTGAGTGAGTTATTTTTCAAATATTTGCAAGTGTCTGTCTGGACAGGCTCACCTCGTAAACATCTGAATTTTGTATGACGCCCTCATTAGAGGGGAAGGCCATCATGCCTGTCTGAACCTGCTTCAAGGCCTGGGCTGGGTCGCTCAGATGAGCTGGCGTGGGAAAGTCGTGTCAGCAGGAGGATAAAGTAGAGGGAATGGGGAGATGAGGGTTAACAGTGTACAGGTACAGGTGGCTGTTAGGAGAGCAGGATGATGAGATGATTGGTGTTTAGTGTGAGGAGACGGTGTCCAGCTAGGGGTTTGATTGTTGTCATTCAACACATGTGGGCTAGTGTGTCGTGGGTAGGTAGGTGATGTGTCCTGGTATTTGCCTATAAGTCATCTGTAAAAACCTTCACATCATGGGTTCATGAATGAAATCGTCTGTAATGATAATGGTAAAACCTTAACATCTTGGGCGAGGGTGAGTGGAGGAAGTGGAATGGGGAATTCATCGTTATGGGTTCAAGTAGTTGAGCGAGTAATTGATGAGGTGATAAATAGGAAGGGGTGCAGCTCCCATAATTCTTAGGAAATTGCTGTTTATGGAGTCCGGAGGATGTATGCAAGGTGAAAAATATGTATAAATTAAAAAGGGTTGAAAGATGGGGCGCCCTGGGTAGAGAAGGATGCCCAGGTATGAGGAGATAATTCCTGATTCGCATAACCTTACAAGGAAATGTGGCCATCAAACCAGTCTAAACAAATTACAAAATAGCAGTATCAAAAATGCTATACTGCTGCAAACACTGGTAGGACAAGGAAAAAAAGGGAATAAATTGCAACGTTAATAGGTACTATCAAGCTTAAACATGAACGGCATGGTGGTTATGATCGGTCCAAACCAGTCCAAACAAGTTCAAATGCGGGGTACTTACGCCACAAATAAAGTTAGTAGTATCAAAAAGGTCATACCACCGCAAAATGCTGATGTGGCAGGGAGAGAAAGCTAAGAAAATTGGAATAAATCGCATAACTTTGACAAGGAAATGTGATCATCAAACCAGTTAAAACATGTTCAAATGCGGGTATATTTACGTCAAATTAAGTTATAATATCAAATAAGTGATACCACCGCAAAATACTGGTGTGGCAAGGAGACAAATGAAAGAAAGGGTAATAAATTTCATAACCTTACATTGAAATGCGGAGGAATTACTGTTTGGGGTCTGGATGTTGGGATACATATTGAATTTTGGCTGCTATCTTGGGTTTCAACATTAGAGTTTGGCCAGACTAACAAGCGAGCGAGCGCGTGATTAGCATATAGCTCTCAATAGTTGTTGAAGAGGAGGCTCCGAATCTTGGCTCGGTGAATGAGGGTAGTTTTTGACAATGATTTATTGTTGTGGTTTTTCATCCTCTCTCCACGCTAATGGTGATTCTTATTCGTAAAGGCCTACTTTGATAATATTGAAGTATTTTAAATATCATGTTTATATATATATGGGGTATGGTTTATGAAGTTACCAATTAAATTAGGCCGTTAGTAGCAAGTGTGCTAAACCTATCGATAACAATAAAAATGTCAAAATGAAAGTTTTCCTAGCACTCAATGAACCAACATACAATAATATTGACTAGCGCCTGTAAACTATACTGTAACGGGTTGAGCGTGCGCGCTTGAAAAATAGAACCAGTTCTGTCTTTCAAGCGCGCGCGCTCAGTCGCTCGCTCGCCCAGTCTGGCGTCCCCTTCCTTAAGGTATTTTGGCAGCCATCTTGAATTTCCACATGTGTGTACTGTGGTTCATTACATGTCAAAAAAAATCAATCCCTTAATCTTGTTGAAACTGTCGAATGTCAGAACTTGTCGAAACTTGTCCAGATCTTTGAAAGTGGCCATCTTGCTCAAATAGATAAGCCAGCTGTTACCTTTTTTACCTATGGCTGTAAAAAAATATTTATATTTTCCAAAGGGTCCTTTCTATGAAAATTGAACTGTAAATTGGGTGTACCACATCTTTGAGTCGCTGTTAGTTTTCTTGTTGAACTTGTGTTAAAACTCCTGGCAGCAGACGAGTCTTATTTATAGTGAACTCCGAACCACCCATATTCTCTCGGCAAATTAAGTAGTACCAACGAATTTTAACATGCAACTTGTGTATCTTTGACTTATTACACATACATGTGATTGAGTTTTCTTTTCGGCTGGTTTTTTTCACATGTAATTTTCTCTGCCCAGCTTCCCGTAATTTGGAGTTCATTTATTCTCAACACCCTCCTTCCTTATCTTCTTGATTGACGTTGTTAGTAACCATTGTTTAAACTTTTTTTCGTTTTTTTTTCAAAACTACTCAACCTTCCCAGTCAGCTCAAATGAACCCGACCAAATGTTAGTGGTTTTTTTTTTCAAGAGAAAGAAAGTTGCTGTTATATATTTAAATACTTTTCCCCTCCGTCCCCGCTATCACTGGTTGCTAGTAGGGGCTAAGGCTGGGCGATAAATCGCGAAAAAAACTGTTTAATATTTACATCGATTTTAGATGTCGCGATATATCGTCTAGCATGGTATATTGTCTGTCACTTTAAATCTCGAAAGACTATGCGTTACCATACACGACACATCATGGTGGACGTTACATCTTCTGTCATGATACATCGTATCTTATGCTGTATTGTCTACCACAATTCTAACTTATTTTAGACTGATGAACCATTTATGGACAGTAGCCTAATTGTTAAAAATCCTATAGTAACCATTTTCTGCTCGTAACAAAAATAAATTGAGTCACTGTAAAGTATAATAATTATTTGTGCTATAATAAAAAATACATCCATATCAAAATTATACGATGTTGCAACAAATAACAGGGGACAGACCAAATATCAAGCTTATTTATTTATTTATTTTCAAAAATAATTATCACATTTCATTTTTTGTAAATAGCCTATATTTTTTAATATAAGGAAAATGTATTCCACTCAAATACTTATTCCAGCAGCAAATTCTAGACACCAGTTTCTTTATTGATAAGAGGTTATGACTGTTAGAAAAATAACGTCCGTACCCCCTCATTTTCCCCCCCTCCCAATTTGTCTCCCTCTATCTCCTCCCCTTGGCTGAACATTACCATGAAAAATAAAAAAAATTAATTGTGATACATCATTAATATCGATTTAACATAGATGATATTTGTAGCGTACCATGGGAGGTCTTGAGTGGCTCGAGCCCCCCCCCTTTACGATGATCGATGATCCAAAGATAAAAAAAATTGGGGGGGGGGGGGGGGACAGGTTACACAGCGTAAGCAAAGAAAATATCAAGTGCCACACACCTTGTGTTGATCCTCCTAGTAGTCCTAATGATGTTCTTGCAGTCTAGGAGTGGCCAGATTGCGGCAGGTTTCAATCTCCAGTTTCACATCTCCCAGTTTCACATCTCCAGTTTCACATGTGGTTCCATCGAGGAGTTGCACAGTGGCTAGACAGTTACCTATTATAAATAATCGGTGATTTTTGTGGAGGTTAGGACTAACTTTAATTTAGGCCTATTTATTTATTTTTCGTAAGATTATCATGTTTAAAATAGTAAATAAAAATGTAAATGATCAAGTTAACAAATACCAAAAAAAACTTCTAGGTGCATATAATGATAAAAATTATATAAATAAATGATTATAAAAACAATTCTACTTCCCCTTACGGGCAGAACAGCTGTGGTAAGAAAACTACCTTATGATTGGTCCTTGAGTGTTCACCATGTCACTGCTGACCATCTGCTTTTGCCAACACCCATACCTGCATTAAGGTCATTATTTTAATGGTCACGCCACTATTGAGACACATTAAATCACTCGGGAACAGTGCTCAAAATAGAGATTTATCTTTAGAATCGTTTATCTGAAAACTTTATGAAGAATATAAGAATATACTAAGTAGGAGATCCTATTTTAAAGCTGTTTTCAAATCCACCATTATTTCTATTTGTAGGGAGTAATGTTTTTATTTATTGGATCAATTTCAACCAAACGTTTTGTTATAAATAGATAATCTCAAAGAGTTGAGAAAACTTCAAACTGGGTTTATCTCAATTTATGAACTCCTTTGATTTTGACCAATCTCCTAAGATGTGAAGATGGAACCTTGTTGAACGAGAGTCATTTTCTCCCAGTTTATTAAGAGAACTTTGTCCTCAAATTTAATCTCAAAGACAATTAGATAATATTTTTAAAGTCTATTCTTAATTTATTATAAACATAATCCTTATTATTTGTTTGCAGCTTCGCGCAGAGAAAGAAAAGTTTGGTCAGTGGAAGGACAAACTGGAGAGAGAGAAAAATGAGGCCTACAGACAAGTGAGTTTCAGAGACCAACTATTATATACTGCTGTATACAAATATTTACCAGGATGTCAAAGCTTTGGTACAAGCTTGACACCCTGGTCAATATTTGTATGTATACAGTTTACAAAATTGTATGTTATAGCATTCAGGCTCAGGTGGCCACAACTCTATCCCCTAATGGGTGATTTTTTTAAAATTATTATTCTTTTTTTAAGACTTTGAGGTTTTCCATATTATTTTTATACGGATGTTTGTGAATTTTTTGTTTAATATCGCCTTCTCCCTTTCCTCTGCCATTTGTTTGAGTAGTTTCAAGTTGTTGATAATGCCAGTACTAAAGTCATGATCATCATCAACAACTGTTTTCCATTCTTGGCCGGGTCAATTTGGTACAATCTTTCCTTGTACAATTTTGTTATCTGCTGCTCCATATCTTTTTTTGCCCTCCCTTTCAGTCTTTTTCCCCACATATTTCATTCTCCGTTCTCTTTGGCATCTTCTCCTTTTTCATGCTCATTACATGTCCATCTTCTCTACTATCTCATGTGACTCCCGTACTCCCACTTCATTCCTAATTTTGTTCCTCCTCATGACAGCTAACATGCTCCTCACAAACTTCATTTCCATGGCCTCCACTTTCCTAGTTTCTCTCACCTTCGCTGTCCATGTTTCTGCTAGACATGTATCAAAAAATGTAAGTATATTGATAAAACATTCCACTAAGGCAGGCTTGTCAAATTTGCAGGCACAGTGGCCCATACACCATTCATTAATGTTTTACTGTGTCACATTTAATTGCGTCAAATTCAAAACCTTTTGCAAAGAGTCAATTTAAAAAAAAACTGCAAACATTTCTGAGAAAAAATAAGGGGATGAAGCTTAACGTTTTATATCTCTAAATTTAAATAAAAAAAGTACAAAGTCCAAGTTTCTATCCTATTACTTTGAATAGTTAAAATATTGCGTTTTTTAATGCAGCCCTCACTAATGCTTTAAATTGTCACTATCCTTTTTATAAAACTATGTTGACACTCCACCACTAGGGGATTGCATAAGAGCCTAAAATATTTATTTTTAAATTGTGGTTTGATGTAGTTTATCTAAAGATAATTTATTGGCCCTTGAACTCATGCTGTTGAGTTGATGTTTTTGGTAGTATCAATGATTTGTTGCTTGGTGGTCTCATGTGCCTGCCTCTGCCATTTGAAATTGTTCCAACTTGGTGATTTGTGTGGGAAAATATTGGTGTATGTTTGAACAGGGGCCAAGCCCAACCACTTAACTGCGCTTGATATAGTGTGGGAAATATGTGGCAGTTTAGTTTTTAAACTGAAATTTAAAAGTCTGTTTTGAACTATTTTAGTAAATGTAATTTAGTGATTGTATCCTAAAGAACAAACGTAAGTAAGACAAATGCCAACTTGTAAAGGATATAATTAAAAATACATTTAGGACTCGCTACTCCCCCTCCCAATGCCAACCCTCCCGCCCCCTCAGGGCTTACTACACCACCCACCTTTCACCATTTACTCTGTCCAGGCTCACCACATATTTACTTAAATATGGTTAGGATCAGAAAGGTAGAATTTAGAGGAAATGTATTCATATTTGTGTAGTGGGAAGTTATTAAACTAATCGAGAGGGACTAGGGGGGCCTCAGTACACCTGGCTGGGATTTGAGCCCCATTCTCATTGTCACCAGCAAGTCAAACCAATACAAGACTTATGCCTTACTCTGCGTGCCCATCTATGTGGGTAGTTGGTAGACCCTATTAATATTCTATGGATAAATTGTTAACATAGCTACTCTAAATATAATGTTCCTAGACATCCAGATTTCTACATTACAATAATTATTCTACCTGAAGGTTCAAAAATTATGATTTGAAGTTTGAAACAAATGGGACTAACTATATTGTCAGATAAGATAAATACCAACAGGTTTTCTGGGAATTCAATAGCAATAGCAATTTTTTCTTTGAATTGAGGTAATCCACATCACAATTTCCAATTCTTTATTTTGGACAATGCCGGTACATTTCATTGAAAATTTCCCTACTCCCCTTATTCCCTTAGGTTAGATAGATCATTTTCAGCCAATACCTGACGCTAGGATGTAAAATTTTATAAGTATTTACATGTATTATGTGAATGTTTATTTTTGTACCCATATATGTGTTTGCTGTTTCTAGCTATTCAATCTATTTTAATTTTTCATAGTGGTGATAGAGTATATATATATATAATTATACATACATATATATATCACAAATAAATGTGTGGTTTTTCCACACTTTGTCTTACTACCCTTTTGGGTTGCACACATATGTTCTAATTACACTAAAGCTTCATGATATGAGCAAGATTAAATTTAGATGAAGTGTACCTAAAATTGCATGTAGGGAAAGTGAAAAGCTGTTTAGGGAAAAAAACACCCGACTGATTCAAATCTCGATCTCCTTGCCAGCAATAGTCCAGTCTATTTCATAAGTGGCTTGTTAAGATCATGCGACCACCGAAGCAGATTACACACCTCTCCCCATACAAACAATGGTGCAGTCTCGAGTTCACTCCCCTCCTCTCCCCATCATCGCCTTTAAATTAAACTATTATGTTGGTTCATAAATGGAACTGTTCCATGCTAGTGTTTGTTTGGGGTAGTGTGTGATGTGTTGTGTTGCTTGCGCTAGCTCAAAAGACAATCTTCAGAATCTGAGGCGACCCGGAGAGGTCTAGAGCGGGCCAGGCAAGAAGTGGTCCGACAAGTGACTGTCATCGCTGCTGAGAGGGACAGTCTTGAGAAGGAGGTCAGTTACAGTAGTGCATAGATTATACCATCTGGAAACAAGCTTTATGTATGCACACATACTACTTGCAACAATAACTTATCTCACGCAAAGTATACCTGCTGCGGCATCTGGCTTTATGTATACATATTTTACTAACAGCATCTGGCTTTACTTACTAACTACCTTTGGGAACCTGCAGGATCATGTTTTATTTCCAGACTACAAATAGCCTTATTCACCTTTTGTACCTGCAGGAACAAGTTTTATAAACAGATTATGAATGGCAAGTTAACTAGCATTATTCACACGGCCTGTACCTATAGGAACATGTTTTATATCCAGACTATGGATGTCAAGTTAACTAGCTTTCTTCACACGGCCTGTACCTGCAGCACAAATTTCACTAACATCCTCTTTGTATTAACACAATCCATACCTCAGGCAATAGCTTTAGATAGGCTTACGATTCATAGCACTTTTAAAAAATAGAAGCTTAATATATTGCCGCGAGGATTTAGTTTATATTTGCAGACTGTATCCACATTTCTGCATGCACTATAAATCTTCAGACCTGTGATCTGAAGAAGATTTCTTATCGTTCCTAAACAGGGCTGCAGGTTTAATACATGTCTTATAAATAAGTTATGGAAAAAATATATAAATTGACAAAAATTTTAATTTTAGCATGCACAGCTTGTATTTTTATACTTTGTTATAAATTTTACTATAAAAAATGCTTTTTTATTTTACTCTCACAAAGACCTAATGAGTAAATTATGTGCTATAAAGTGTTTATGAGTGTTAAAAATATGTGGACTTCAGTTAAAATGTGTGTGGTGTTAATGCTTTGCTTGTAATTTATGTCTTTCGGTGTAGTTGGACCACTCTCGCCTTCGGTGTGAAAGGTCTCGGGTTCATTTTCAGGTGGGGGCACATATGTATTCTTCCCCACACGCTAACATCTATGTACATTTTGTTTTAGTTATTTGATAGTTTCTTTAGATAGGTGCATGAGAATAAATTATGCCTTTGTATATAAAACCAGCTTCTTATCTTGCTAAAATACAAATGATGTAAATAGATGTTGAATGTTAAAATATACATTTAACATGTCATATTGATATATTGAATAGTTTACAAAGTTAAATATCTTTTATTCTTGCTATTTAGTTAGATAAATAATTTTAAACGGCTTCATTTTTATAGTTCCTGTTTAACCACAGTAATCCTTCCTTCAACCCTCCACCCCTTTCTAATATAAGTACCCCCTTTCCGTTTCACTAACCAACATCTTCCTTGGCAAATACTTCAATTTTAACTTTTGAGGTCCAAACAAGTCAAATCAGTGATGTTAATCTTATGCTATACATAAATGTTAATTCTGTATTTAATTTTATAAATATACTAATTTTCTACAATTAAGTAATGAAATAAAGCAGAAGTACCCAGGCAACGTTTTTCTTTACTTTAAACAATTAAAAAAAAGTTTTTATTTCTTCCTGCCCAGTTTTTAACCAATTAATCAAATCCAAAATTGAAATTTCTGTTTTGAGGTGCACATGTTTTTGCACAGGGGCTACTAATTCTTAAACTTCATATGTGTGGTAGATATTTGTAACTCTCGTGACAGACAGATACACAAACTCTTCATTTTATTAATACTTAATATTTATTAATTTAACCTTTTATTAATCCAAGCCTAGCTTAAATTAATTTGAATTATCAAGGTTGCTGTGTACATTATTAAAGTCTGACGGAAAGAATGGTTTATTTCTTGATTCTTTCTATTGTGTGGAGGAATAATATAGCCTCTCTAGCTTGTTTTTATGTAGTTTTCCAACATTTGTCATATGTTTTATGTTAGACATGAGTTTAAAGATTATTTTTAATTCTATGTATAAATGCCTTGACAGAGTATAATATACAGTTGAGTCGTGAATATTCGAGGTAGGGATACACAGTGAACGGCTTTTTAGATAAAATGAACGATTTGTGGCTATGCGGCAAATCAATGATCACAAGTTTAAAATAAAACTAACACAGAAAGCCCTTAATAGTTTATTTCCAACTCTAATAATACTTACATATGTCTATATTTATGAAATTATCTTCACATTGTGTAATTTAAAAATACATTAAATTCTCATCTAAATTAATTTGGGGAGGGGTGGTCAACCAGATTGGTGAAGCAAAAGATAGCCCTAAAAAATAAAATAAATGTAAATTTTAATGATAATATAGTTTGTGTTGATATTGTAATCTAGTCGCCTTTCTTCCTCACCTTCTCAGCTTGTTTGTATCAGTCCACGGCAGTCAGTGTGTTTAGTAGAGCATCTCGGGGTTAATAAATTAATGGTGGGGGTAGAGGACATCGCGATCAAATAAGTGGAAATTTGTAAAGTAGAAGTTTAAGTTTTATTTTATATAAACATTTTAGACATTTTTCACCGGGTTACTTAATGTAAAGAAGAACCAAAATACTCTGTACATGAAGATGATTAAATAGTTAATGAAGTGGGCATTTAGCTACATGGTCTCCATTTTCTCCCACCCATCTCTAAGCAGACTTTTATCCACACAAAAATAACTTTTGAAAATACGTTCTATCAGCTCGCGTGCTGACCGGGAAGTGTCTTGCGTCTGCCGCTTCCCTTCCACATAGGGTCAAACACAGACGCTTAATCGGATGTGCTGATTGGCTAGCTGTTCGCGCCAAACCTCCCCTTTCCACTGGGAGGCCACACGTGCAAGCCACAGGTGCACCTCACAGCTTCCGGGTACAGATAAGATTAAATAGACCTCTGCTAGAAAGTGAAAAGTAAAAGTAATAAATTTAGATGAAGCTAAAATACCCTCAAAGACTTTACGAAAATGAATAATACTAGATTTAAAAGTTAAAGGCCGAAAAATGAAGTTAATGAATTGAAATTTAAAACATATATTGCTTACAACTTTGGTTAAGATTTAGACAACTTATAATTAATATTAAACCCAACACTTTCTTATAATTAAACATTTGATCCTAACATAGAGCTTAAATTAGACCTAGACGAATGGAAAACAATAATGTATTATAAATTTAGTTCTTTAGTATGATCATACTAACAAGTAAACAATGGCAAACTAATTTAATTATGTAAAAGAAATGGTCTAGAGCCCCGACCACTTTACAATATAAACAAATAAAAATATATCACTGTAAAGCTCTTATTTAAAAACTATTCACAGAAGACTCAGAGGCTGTACATGTCTGAACATACTTCTGCTGCTACTCTGCCTTCCTAAATCCTGTGTCTTTTAAATGTGCTCATTTGTGACTAGAATTTTTCATTTTTCAATTTGGATGTAACTGAAGTAGCGAGGGTTTACTGTATCTACTAAGAACTTTTTACACTTGAAAACATGTAAGTATTTTCATCTTTTCCAGCTATTCTGTATAACTCTAGTTTTCGATAGTTTGAGATGGTCTTGTTCATTTTGAACTATCGAGCCTCACTGTATATATTTATTTGGGAAATAGAGTGTTATTTATGTGTGTTGTTACTTCCAGAATGAGCATCTGAAAGAAACACTCTCAGAAGAGAGGAGGGGGTGGGCCACTATTTGGTGGACCTCACCAAACAGAAGAAGAGAATCAGCCAAAATATGGTTGGTCTTGAGAAGGAGGTGAGCACTCGCACCTTGACACAGTCATAATGTATTTACTCTTGATTTGGAAATCAATCAAATTATCTGAATGTTATAAAGAAGAAAACATAAAACTTAGTCTAGTAATTTATGTGGCCATAAGTTTGGGCACTTTCAAAGAGCAATGTTAGGATTATAATTTAATAGTAACGTTCAATGGACAGTCATGTTTTATTTAGGCTATTTAACAGGATGTCAGCTAGTACCTTAGAAGGGGTTCATCTTGAAAGATCACATTAAGGTGGGGGTGTAGAGAATGTGAGAAAACTCCAGTGTTTTTGCAGTTTTTATAGTAAAACTTTGTTTGGCTAAAATAAATAAAATAGTGCCTCAGTACAAAAATAAAGTTTATTTTTCTTTGCATGGTGATATTAACAGTTCTTGAATGTATATCATGAGCATAGCAGTATTAGATGATAAACTTTTTAAATGGAGATAAAAAGTTGTAATTAAATTCGAGGACATTTTGATGGATATTAAAGAACTTTTGATATCACCGACGCCATATTTGATTTATTTTGACTAAAAACTTTAAAAACGCTGACCTTTTCTCGCATCCTCTACATCCCCACATTAAGTAATTTGCATATTCTATTTTTAGTCATCTCTTATTACAGAGTATTCATATTATCAACAATTGCAACTATTGTTAGGATATTGATAACTTTTTTTTTAATGCATAGCGAATCTTGAAACATCCAAAGTCGAAGAAAAAGTTTTTGTTGCTGTCACATAACACTTCCTTTAATTTTTTAAATGATTTATTTAGTACATTTGAGTAAAAAGAGTTTTTTACAAGGGAAAAAAAAGCACACTATATTATTTTACACTGACATCTGAATCTATATATTCTAAAGTTATATATGTAATTTAATAACCAATCGGTGTTAAAATGCTATTTAGTAGCTGTTCAAAAATTGATAATTTGTTCAAACATGTCCTATTTAATGAGATATTTCAAATCTGTTAATAATCCAGAGAAGTTTTTCCTCTCTTCATTATGTTTTGAAGATACAAAGGCTATTTAGGGTTTTTAAGTCAAAGCAAAGGAAATTTGACCTTATTCTTTTGACATTTTATATATTTTCACACCCCTAATATGTACTATTAACTATAACTCTGATAGTAAATATTTTTGTATAAACTTTGGATGTGTTTTCAGGTGACTGAACTTAAGTACATAAACTGTCAGAGTACAAGTCTCAATAATCAGTTCAAGAAGGGCATGAAGCACCTTGCTACTTGTCGCAGGAAGAAGTGCTCAGTGTGCACTTACACAAAGGACACCTTTGGGGAGTACAGGAATGAGTGAGTGTCGTCAGTCATTTCACAATGTATGAATTAAAATAAAGGTCTACTTCTTTCTTACCTCGCCAGTTATGGTAAAGCAATGCTAATCGATGCACAGGAGTGCAATTTTATAATAAAATATATATATTTAATTTGTGTTTAGATGAATTGGTTCAATTAATAACAGGAGTTCATCAAATTCTCAACTTATTTATTTTCTTCAAAAGTAGGTTTATTGTTTAAAGTTGTACTTTAAATATTTTTATTTATTACTAACTTTAATATGTTGAATTGTAAAATAAGATTGGTGCCTTCTTTATATTTTCAATTTTTTTTTTTTTTTTCAGTAAGAAGCTGTTGTCTTGTTTTCAAGCCCCCTTGCAAGACCTCCGCAAATGGATACGACCAATGCCAAACCCCTCTGACAAGTATTCTACCAGCTGTCCAGACAAGGAAGAAGGAGGGGAGCGACTGTCCTCTGCATCTGGCTGTTCTGTCTATCTTGCCCATAGCTCCCCTTTCCCGTCCACCCGCTCCGAATATTCATTCCGTCACAATTATTCCTCTGACACCCAAACCTCCACTAGTTCCCCATCTCCATCGCCCTCACTCCCCTTGGACTCACTTATCCCTATCCCCTTTATATCCTACATCGACGACGAGAGCACCAGCTCAGAGTCGAGCTCTGACTCTGGCCACGGTGAGGATCTGGATGGTCCTCCTTGTCACTGTCCTTATGGGGCTCCATCTGTCCCAACAGACACTTCACTGACATCTTCATCTTCAGCCCCTGTGGCTTCTTCCTCGCGGGCTTTTTCTTCCGACTCTGGATTCTCGTCGGAACTTTATGAGAGTGGGCGCAAGTCTCGTGGCGGCGTCAAGACACCCTTAGATGGGGAAGATGAAAGGCCCCACACTGGGCTGCAACGCTCCAAGTGGACTTCGTCATTCCGCAGACTCATCAACAAAGTGTCTAAGAGATAAATGACTGGACTTATGTTGTTGTATTTACATCCATCGAAGGCTATTTGTTGGACATTTCTTCAACTTATACTGATCAACCAGCATAGTTGGTTTCTATTTGTGTGTCCAAAGTTGAAGATTTAGAGTTTTCATATACTTCATTTTGACAAACAAAAACAACTTATATGTCTTGAAAAAAATATGTGGTGGCCTGCATCATACTTTTGGGACAAAAATTGGCCAAGTGTAAAATTGCAAGAAAGCTACATTAAAAGGGGAAAAAAAAAGTTATGAATGTAGTTAAGGTGCGACAGAAGGGAGCGCAAGTAATTTTATAGTTTTTATAGCATTAAATTTTTTTGGCCAAAATAAATCAAATATTTCTTCATTAGCAACATATAGTTTAGCTTTCTGCACATGATCAACAGATCTTGAATATCTCTCCAGGGTATTCTGGAATTTTGTAAAATTTTTCTCTTTATTTAGAAAGTTTTGACAAAATTCCAGGACACCCTTGACAGATATTTAAGATCTCTTGATATTAACATGTGCAGAAAACTAAGCTCTATGTTGTTACTGGAGAATTATTTGATTTTTTTTTGTCCAAAAAATCTCAATTCTATAAAAACTGTGAAAATACTTTTGTTCCCTTCGGCCGCACCTTAAAACTGTTCGATTTGCTCTGTAAGTGATGTTAAATGTTTGTGTTGTATGTTTGTCATAATTAACTTTATATAAATCAAGTTGCAGAAGGAAATGCAATTTAAAATGTTTTAGGTTGTTTGTTGAAAAATTGTATTCTAAGCTAAGTGTGAAGATCTGACAAAGGTTCTATGCGGCTAATAACGTGCAAACTGTGTGTGCTAAGACTTTGAAGATATTTTGAACCCATGGTGTAGTAACTAAGATTTAAACAGTATTAGAACTGATTAGCTTATAAATAACATACGCACAGTACTTAAGTAACTTGTCTTCACTTACTCACCATATAAATGTGAGTTTATAGTTACCTCTTGTAGTATTTAAATTGGTTGTGTTACTAAGCAATAAACAACATTTTGTGTTAACTTTTTATATTTTAACATTGGTTGAAATAAAAAAACTATTTGTGGTAAAGCCTATAGTATTTGGTGCCTCTGTTTAGATGTTAAAGACTTTTTTTTAATAAAGTAGTAAATGAAATACAGAATTTACAAGTTGTGAAAATATAGCAAAATTTCTAGAATGAAAAAACTTTTAGATTATCAAGTACCTAGAAAAGTACATACTCCCTCTCCTTTAGCTTGACTAAAAAAAATTTGTTCTTTCTAGGAAAGAAAATAAGAATTGTTCGTATCCATTCCTGTACGTTAATGGCTGGGTTGTGTTTGTATTTGTAGTTGTTGGTTAATTCAAAACTTGAGGCTAGTCTTCAATTTTAGCTGTATTGTAAAATGTTATACTTTGAAAGTTAAAAGTCCTTAAACAATTGAAATACCTCAAAACTTAATATATCAAGTTTTTACTTAATTTAATGTTTGAGAATTAAAATTATGGTTGTATTTATAGATGTAGTTTGACACATGTGACTTTTAATTTCAAAATCATTAAATTTTTATTTGAATATTTGTGATGCTGGGAAATTAAGTTTCTTTTAAGTTGTTTGCTTAGCCAATAAAGAAAAATATTCTTCTCTTGAGAGTTCTACAGCTAGTATTGGTTATCTACATTAATTTTGTTATTGTTAAATTTTTAAGGCAAAATTTTTATTATAAGATGGAACATTTCTGGTTTAAAATTCATCACTAGGTACCTATAGTGTTTTTTAATCCTCACATTTTATTTGCTGAATACACTAACACATATACATATTGTCTAAACACCTAAGATTATTTCTCAATAGGAAACATTGACAGTTTTTCATTTGTTTTTTAATCAACATTTTGAACACCTGTAAGTATTTTCTTGCCATTTAACACCTATTGCATTCTTGCCGTTAATAAAGTAATGAAATAATATATATGTGATATGTACATTGGCATTTAAATAAACCTGTTGTAATGGGTCCATCCAGCATTTCACTTTTCACTCATATGCCAAGAGCTGACTACATTCTAGTGTGCAAATATTAGTAAGTGTCCTTAGAGAATGTTTGTCTTGTCCGACAAATATTAACTGTTGTAATATAAGAAGAATTTATTGGTTATAATTGAAATTAAATGCCATTCATTAGAGAGTTGAAATTATTAATGATAAAATAAATGTTTCTAGTTTTGTGGAATTTTAAAGCCTTGTTTTAGTGAAAATTGCATTGGCACTGAGATATTGGGATTACTGAAATTGTCTGAAGTGGACTTTATTTTTGTCATTCTCACATTTTACTTCATAAAAATGTATTTAAAATGTTCTCTTTATATAAAATTATTACTATTAAGATTTGGTTAAATAATCATTGCTAAGAGAAAATATAATATTTAGTGGAAACTAGAAAATATTAACATATCAAAGAGAGAGAAATTCTCATTGTATAATTATTTAAATTAAAAGTGCCTGATCAAAATAATAAGTTTTAAATTATCAGGATATTATTCATTTATTTTGGTGAAGGATTACAAGATTTATATTTTTTAGCTCTAAGTTTTAATTTTGTCTTTGTAAATTTCATTTAAGAAAGTGACAGCTCTTGTTAGAATCGGGTTTATTGTGTCTTTATTTGTTAAGTTGAATGTAGAAGCCTCGACTTGAATTGAGTTCTGAATTGTGGAAACAAATTTGTGTGCATTTTTATATAATAGTTCGATCCAGTACTGAATTAAAAAAACATTGTGTCATATTCAATAAATTAACATTGGCCTGTGAATTTCTTTGCAATGTGATGATATTTGACGGATCTATTGTTTGGGGTGAGTGCTAATCAAATCCCTTTTGAAATAGCAGTAAAATCATTTATTTTAACCACCAAGTCTAATTTAGCTACATGCTACACGTTTAATGCATACCTACAGCAGCACCTTGAACCAAGAAACTATGCTTGGAAATTATTCAAGAAGCTACCTTAGACTTAGAAAATTAAAGTTCTTGTTACAGCTTTTATCAACAAAGAATATTTGGGTTTGTGGGTGGACGGGAAAGTAAAATACTACAAAAGTGTTTTATTTTCAACTCTAAATAAACTCTAAAATATCAAGTACTACAGCGCCACAATTGTTGCATTGGCGATAACCATGAATACGCATAAAAAACATTTATCTCATAATTTGATTGCAAGTAATTCTGTTCCCAAGGATTTATTTAGTGGCAAAAGTAAAATTATTATATTTTCCTTTGCCTTTCACTAATTTAACCAAATGTTGATCAAATGAAAATTTATGGAAATTGTAGCTATGTTAGCCTCTGTCGTTGCACCCCAATAATGCATATAAATCTGTTATTTTATTCGACATGGACTTTCTCTTATTTGCACTGGATGTAAACTTACACTGTCATTATATTCATCAGTTTATCTTGAGAGCACTTGTTGTTGACATGAACCATTTCCTAATGATGATCTTTGAATCATTAAGGACAATGATTCAGTCCCTTGGAGGATCCTTAATTTGAGGTTGTGATTTCCATTTTCATAACATCATTAACACCAGAGAGAGGATGTGAAAACCAGTTTACAACATGACACGATTTTTTGTTAGGTTGACACACACCAGAAAAATCTTTTGAGATCTTAAGATATTTTTGTGAAGATCTACAAAATCTGAAGGAATACTAAAATGTACATTTAAGGTTCCTTAAGTAGGACTTTGATTAATTTAGTGTCTTGTGGCCATTATACACCTGTTTTACCTAATTATATCTTACCCTTTTTGGAATTAGCCAGTAATCTTGTAATACTTTATATGCACTGAATCTGAATAATTAAATGTATATTAATTACATAAGGGTTTTCTCAGAAACTTTTATATTGCCCTACATATTTTTTAAATCAATACATTTACATGATACTCCATTATATAAAACTATATTCCTTGCCCAAAGGATGTAATGGACTAATTCAAATCAGAACGCTAAAAATTCCCATTTTTTTTTCTTTTATCCTCCCAATAACGGTGGGCTAATTATTAAGGGTCCAATGGGTGTATAGAACTGATTTACAAATGAGTTGGTTGAAAATTATGAGTTTTTTTTTTAACTAGAAGAGTTGATGTTTTAGAAATCTACTCACGCATAAGGTGATTTGATGTGAAACAATCATGAGTGTTAATGTTATAAACTGTGCTGCTACATCCTCCTCCATCGTAACTAACCATCTAATCTCTGAACATCTCAACTGGTTGAAATGTTCAGAGCTTGTCTCGTCCTCTGTGTTGTGTCTTGTAAGGGTCTGCGACACTTGGCTCAGAGGGTCACATGCAACAATTAAGGATGTCAAATTCGATTCCTTGATATTTCAATACCCTTGAGTCTTACCGGTATAGAAAAGTCTAGAATTAATCTCAACAATCAATATTATGGATTTTGATATCTCAAATCCCAGTTGATGAAAGTTCTGTTATTCAAACAAAACTGCAGTATTTAGCTATTTTTCATTAAAACTATTGTTTGTATTTGCTGTTTCACATCATTACTGGCAAATTATAAATGTAATCAACATTTGCTTTGTGTTTAGGGATCTTGATACTTAAAATATTTGTTTGATATTCACACTTTTTAGTTGTTTTTTTGTAAATTCATTTCAGTATGATTAATAATAATATAAATGGGAGGTAGGATTCATGGAAAAATAGCTAAACTTTAAATGTTGAAAAATTAGAATCAAAAATTGACAAATCGAGGTTAAATTTTAAGACTGGAATTTGATAATTTGAATCAAGAAAAATGGAAATTGTGCCATCTCTAGCTACAATATTATTTTTCATGTCACTTACTACTAATTGGTTTTTTTTTAGCACCCCATCTTAAATAATGGGTTAGGGATTAGGAAGGCTTAATATAGAGGAAATGTACCCTCATTTGCATGGAGGGAGAGTGGAAAACAATTTAGGAAAAACATCCTCAGTGCACACGACTTAGATCGAACCCCGTCTTCGCAAGTCTATTCCAACACGGGTTGCTAATAGTTTTAACCTTGACTTAGAAACTGTGTAGTTGATCTAGTTTTTATATGCATATATATACACAAACACACACTTAGATAGGAACCTTTTTCCTATCTATGTGTCCTATCATTCTTTACCAATTTTCTTTTTCTCCCTCTTGTGTTGTTTTTGGTTTCTTCTTTTAGGAAGTTGTGTTGCACGTTTCACATACCCTTCGTTGAGTTCTAATAGAATAAAACCTAGTTCAGGGACTGGGCGGTAACAATCTATTTTCTTCAAGAGGCAGCCAATACCTCTTTAGCCAATGGCAGCAATGCAAAGTGTAAACTGTGTTCTTTTCATTTTATAAGCCATATTGTGTTTGTTCCTTTTATATGTATATATCCACCTTTCCCGTACCAACTCCCAAATATAATATATATGTTATATTTGGAAGGTGGATAGGAAAATATAAAGGAACAAACAGCTCCAGAACTAGTGATAGTGAAATATTACAATATAATTTGGACTCTCTGGCAGTCAGATATTGTTTCTTTAGTCTTTAAACAGAGATTTGCGTGAGGACTGTTAATAATGCTGTCTTGCTAACTACCAATTGTGTGAGGTTTATTTATGCAAGGAAAGAACAAAAAAAGCGAAGGAGGGTGAAGTAAACTTTATTTTTCAAACGAATTTTCAATTATCATTGTACTTTGAAGGTCTATTTTGACAATTTAATGTTACTATATTAATTCATTGGTTCTTATTCCTTATGATTTTTCTAAAAAATTGCTAGAGTTAATGTTTTCCCCAAAATACAATCAAAATTTATTTATTTATTTAAAAGTTGTATTAAATGATATCACTTTTAGTACCTTTATTTGTTAGTATCTCAACTATTCAAATAATAATTTAAATAAATCTACTTCTCTGATAATAAATGTAATGTTATTAGAACTGAAAATATCTTTTGTTACTCATGTCCTCGATTTGAGACTTGTTGGCTTATGTAATAGGACTTTTCCTCCTCTCTTAATTTATATTGAATCTTAAAATACATAGCAGTTGTAGAAAATGTCAATATTAATAGGAAAAATAAAATTGTATTTGTTTATATTTTTAGTTTCCAAACACTACTAAAAGAAAATCATTCATATTTCTTTACAATGTTCTTAGAAATCTTTTCTTATCGGGTGGCATTATTGTGAGGATGTAGGGATATGAGAAAGGTGAAGTTTTTTTGCAGTTTTTTAAAATCAAAACATGTTTGTTTTTTGTCAAACTAAATCAAATATTGCTCCAATAGAAACATAAAGAGTTTAATTTTTATAAAATGGCGATATCGTCATTTCTTGAATATCTTCCGAGGGTGTCTTGAAATTTGACATTGTTTCTCTTCATTTAAAAAGTGTCTCATCTAATGTCACTGTGCTCATGACAGATATTCAACAACTGTTGAGGTCACCATGTGAAGAAAATTAAACTATTATGTTTCTACTCGAGCCATATTATATTTATTTTGGCCAAAAAATTGTGTTTTGTTATATAAACTGTAAAAACACTTGATATTTCTCGCATCTCCTACACACTCACCTTAAGAAGCCGAGTGGTGTCATCGGAATACTTGGCAATATTAGATATAAGTAATAACCCATAACCCTTATCGTGTTTGATACCTATCAATATAATAATTACTACTAATACTAATAGCTAGACTGATAATAGCTGTTTTTCACATTGAGAAATACATCTAATAATTAATATTACTTTGCTTAAAGTTTTAACTTTTTTAAATGACATCCTGCGACCTCTAATAGGAGCTCGGCACTGAGATTGGACCTAAAAATATACTATATTCACCCTAGAAACTGTGTGTGGCCCTCTGTTCAGCGGTTGAAGACATCTTTTTTTTAATTTTTGTCGTTAAATGTTTGTTGGAAAAGTCTTTTTACTGTGTTTGTATAATGATAAGTACTGTGTATTTTGTTTGTAAGTTTAAATAATTGATATAATAATGGAGCTTAATAAATTAATTTTACAGAGAATATTATAAATTTGGGGTCCATTAATACAAGAGAAGATCCGTTTTGTATACATTCCATACATGTTTACAGACTTGACTGAAATTATCGTTTTTAATATATGATTTCATATAGTTCCTTGTTGCAAATTTACATTTTAAAACTTAAATTACTAAAATCTGTATTGTATATTTTTATGTTTGGAAGAAGGTGTAGGAAAAAGTGAATGCGAGAAATAGGATAGAAACAAAATAACTTTAACAGTATTAGATCTAATAAAAAGGTTATTGTTTTGTTGGGGTTGGGGGCAAAAGGAATTATTAAAGGTTGTTTTTTCCAAAAGTAACCCTTATCTTTCTAGTGATTTGCTAGAAACACTGAACTTTTATGATACATTCTTTTTGCTAACTTTTATTCAGCACATTAGGATGGTTACAAGAACATATTGAAGTTTATTGTAATCTTTTTAATTTATTATGGAAGAACAAAACAAAATATTTCTATGAAATCTACCACTTTAGTTTTAAATGACAACTGTGGTCAATTTTATTAATTTGAATCAATACGAAAAAACAATAACATTCCATTTTCCAAAAAAAAATTGTGTATAAACCTGCTATGATAACGACCATATTGTGACCAAAGGTAAATATTTTAAGATAAATAAGAAAATCAAAAGATGTTTGATGAAACTAAATTATATTTTTGGTTTATATGGTACCAGCTGAAGTACCTGGGGCAATGCTTTTCTTTGCTTCAAACAGACAGAAAAAAATATTCATTTTAGCCATTATGTTTCTATTTGTTGCACCATACTACTCAAATAAAGATTGATTTGTTACAATTTTTTAGGGAAAACCTTATTGTATTTGTTCTAGTTGTACCTCTCACTCTTTTCTATATATTCTTCCATATGTACCTCGAGAGTGAAAGGTTTTTCTCAGCGTTCTTGTTATGTAAATAGTTTGTTTTAGTTCTCACCACATATTTGATGAAATGATCTTAGAAGTAATGAATGTTGATTTTTGTGTAACATCAATTTTATTTCAGTTAATTTAATATGTATGTAACTTCCATTTGAGGAAATCAATAAAAACTTTGCAAATCCAAGAATTTTAATTTCCAATTTAGTTTTAAATTCTTGACACCTCATAATTCAAGTTGATTTTCAATAAAGTTATAGTGGAGGATGATTATGATTAATCCCTTTTCTGAGAAACATTTGAATAGAGATAAAATTTTAAGTACGTGTAAATACAATATATTCATTTTAAAATTGAATCTTAAGCTTGGGTTCAATCATTAAAATTAATTATGAATCAAATAAGTTTTGAAAAAAAAAATCATTTATTTTGATTTTAATTAAAGTTTGAAATTTTTGAGTTTCAGCCAGGTCTTGAAATTATCTAGAATCATATTTTAAGATTGTTTATTTTTTTCTAGTCCAGGACTTTGCACTTTATTTAAGATCTATTATAAAAACTTTTTTGAATATTCCTCAAAGATAGTTCTTTTTGCACCCTAAATTATGCTTGGATTGAACCTTAGAACCCTTATTGATTACTTTGACCCAGGCCTATTTGATACATTACACTACCATAGTACGAGGTGTGTTCTGAAAGTAAGTACTGTTTACAAATATGGATGTGAGAGTGCTTTGGTCATTTGCTGAGTGCATGTGTGTTGAGCTCCCTCACGCATTAGCTTCCAAACGCCATTACAGGAGAAGCAATGTTTGTTTTCGTTTTGGTTTGAACCTTTTAAATGTTGAAGACAATTGAAGAACTTGCTGATTGAACTACAGTCTGTTATCTGGGTTTTTTTAAATGCAACAAATATAAAACTCATCAGAAGATGGGTGAATTTTATGGTGAAAAACTGAAAATTCAATGAGGATAAAATATTGAAGAGATGGGTTAGACAATTTAATGATTGATGTAAAAACATGCATCATGAGGCATGGAGTGAGCGGCTATCTGTCAATTATTTGGTACAGAAAATTGATGGAAAAATTGGTGAAAACGACTGTTTACGATTTGATCACTTTCTTGTTAATTTCTACAAATTTCAAGAACTGTTCTATATGAAATTGTGACATTGTTTAAAAATTGAAAGCTATGACCACGCTTGGTGCTAAAAATCTTTGAGGTGCACGAAAACAAGCAACTTGGAAGTTCTTTGACTTTTCTCATACGAAACAGTGGTGAAGGTTTTGAATTTAAACCACATTGTCACTGGTTATGAGACATGGGTGCCTCGTGTTACGCCAAAATCATAATAGCAATCCATGGAGTGGAGTCACACCACATCTCCGAAAAACCAGAAATTCAAGCAAACAATTTCAACCCGGAAGATCATGTGCACCTTTTTTGGGACAGAAAGAAAGTTTTGCTTGTTGATTTCATGCCACAAGGCACAATAATAAATGCTGCCCTATTGTGAGACCTTGAAGAAATTGTGTCACATGATCCAAAACAAAAGGCGAGGCTCGCGGTGCTCTGTTGCTTCAAGATAATGCTAGGCCACATGCTGCTAGTCAAACCCCCAAGATCTCATCACGTCATTTGGCTGGAAACAAATGAATGATCCCCCTTACAGCCCAGACTTAGCGCTAAGTGACTTTTACCTGTTCCTGCATTTGAAGTGGTTCCTTTCTGGTTAGTGCAGCGATGACAATGTCAGAAGAACTGTGAAATATTGGCTGTCTTTACATGTAGCTTTATTTTATGAAAAGGGTATTCAGAAATTGGTGGAAACTTTGTGGAAAAGTAGTTTAAAGCATGGCTTTTATTGTAAGAATAAAATTGTTTCAAAATAAATTGTCTCTATTTATTAATAACCAAACTGCACTTACTTTCCAAATACACTTTGTATTACGAATAATCATGGTGATAATTAAATCCGGGATTGTTATGTAATTACATATTATGATCCTGCCAGTAGTTAGAAATATGAAAAGTTAAATGTCTGTGAAATTATTTTGGGCTGTATTTTTAGTTTTAATTTAACATATTTTAATGAATTCTATATATTTTCGAAGAAATTTCATAAAAATTACATATTTTGCGTCTTTTTATCGTGGAATTATTTTTATATCAGGAGGAAAATAATTTTAATGATGTGTCATTAATTTTCAGGCAACCTGTACTTACACAAGGGAATGTTTCCGATGAAGGAACGGTGGAAAGTAAGTCGGATATGCTAGCTTGTCAGAGATTACAGTTGCCATCGTATAACTTTGGATCTGACGTTCCCCGTTTCTCCTGCTGTGAAGAGGATAGAATGCGGCTTTGCCAGATAGTGGCCTAAGCAGCACAGCTCTTGCATGGTGTGTCAGTTTGTAAACATAAGCCAATGAGTTGTAAAAACAATTATTGGATCTTATAAGCTGATTTTCCCATTGTTCTTTGGTCAGGAGAATAAATGGATATAAAATAGAAAGGCAAAGATACGGAACCCAAAATTAATCAAGGAAATGTAATTTGAAGTGTCACAATAACATGCCGGCATGTAAAACAGTTTGTAGGATTTCTAAAATCAAGTTACATAATGCAATTTATTTGAAGTCTTTGAATATAAATTTAAGTGGTGTAAAACTAATATTGCAATACAACTTGTTAAAAAAGTAATTGTATGTGTGTATATTTAGAAAAGTGTTTTTCTATTAATTCCTTTATTAATTTGCATTTATAAAATTAAATTCCGTTTAAATAATATATGTACCTGTATTATTAACATGGGGACAGAAGGTTTATTTAATGTTACATATTTTGACTGATCTTACCACATATTTATTATGTACGTATTTTGTAGGTTTATACTACATAAAAATCTGGACAATAGTAATAATGAATGATCAAGGGTACAGAAAAAATACCAAAGCTATGTAAACTATTATATTAGTTTTCATGTTGAGATTTCCACATAAAGATTCTTATTTTTATGTAACAAAAGATTTTACATATTACAAATTATTTTAAATTTGCTTTATTTAGAAAACAATGTATATATTATTACCCATTCACACAATATTCACATAATCTACATTTGAACAGTCTTTATTTAATTAAATATCATAGAAACATCACACATTTTTGAGTAATATTATTTATTAGGGGTGTGCGAAGCTTCGAAACGACTTGGAAACAAATCGACTTCACTTTAAATAAATTTCTGACTCCGACAATGACAAAGCTTTGCCAATAAAAATATTGACAAAATACTCAATTTATGATCAATTATTGCTGTTCTTAGCTGTTGTATACATAACAAATCAATGTTCATATGGGAAAAAGATGAAAACATTTACTATTAGTTTGTAATAACTTGATTTATTAAATAAAATAAATATTACAAAAAATCATACACTAAAACATTTTCCAAGTAATTGATTCAGCTAAGAATATTTCATAAATATTCGATTCATAATCACTTCGAATTGAAAAAGTGGACTTTGCACACCCCTATTATTTATGTTTATTGTTATTCATAAAATGCTTTGTCTTTTATCTACTATGACTTAAAATAACATCTAAAGAAAATATAACCTTAAGATATGTTTCAATGTTGATCCCAAAATCTTCTGATTAGTAACATTCCTAGTAAAAATGGCAGATAAGTTTAAAAAGTGTACAAAATGAATTTTAAACAAGGTTTGTTGACCCAACCAAGATCATATAATACAAAGGATTTTATGAACTAACTTAATGTAAAAATAATGTGTATGATAAAATAAAGTGCATTAAGCAAAATATAATATAAAATAAATAGAATGACAATGTAAAAATAATATCATCAACTTTTTACAGCCTTTGGCAGGGTCAGTTAAGTAAAATTCCTCCATCTTCCTATATTCTTCCACCATCTTCTCCACTCACTTGCACACTTTCTTCTTTCTACTCCTGGCATCCTTTCTTTTGCCATCCTCATTACATGTCTATACCATCTCAGTCTTCTTCCTCTACTATTTCATGTAATCTCAAAACTCTCACTCTTCCCTGGATAACTTCATTCCTAATCTTGTTTCTTCTCATTACCTACATCTAACATGCTCCTATCAAACTTCATTCCTATGACCTCCACTTTCCTAATCTCTCTTACATTCAATGCCCATGTTTCTGCTACATATGTGACAATGGGAACTAAGTACACACATTGCAACACTTCCTTACACTTCTCTTCTCCATAGCAGGTCTCTTATAAACCTATAGAACAATTCTCTGCTGTCCTCTTCTCATTAGATACTTTCTACTTCCACCTTTCACCTCAACCACGCTTCCAAGATATTTTACATTATGTACTTTTCTCAGCTCTTCTCCATCTAACTTTATAGCTTTACTGAGCCTTATCCTTTTACTTGTCTTTACCATCACTTCACACTTTGCCATGCTAAGCTTTACTCTACACTTTAACTTCCTCATTCCATTCATGTAGTTGTTCCTTTACTTCCTCTTTCTTCTTCCCCAATACCATCAAGTCATCAGCAAACATCATGGATTTAATTCTTTCCTCCCCAAGTTTTCCAGCCACTTTGTTCATGATCATTTGTAATGGTGAAAGGGCACTCCCCTACTTCACTTTATTTTTATTTGGAACCACTTCATTCTCCCACTCTCCATATTAACACGGTTTCTGTTATCCTCTAACATGCTTTTCACTCGCATTACAAGTCCTCTTTCCACTTCGACCTCCTCCATTATTTTCCAAACTTTATTTCTATCCACGCTATCATATACCTTCTCCACATCCATAAATACTGTTACCAAGTATTTCCCATATTCATACCTTCTTTCCACCAGCTTTCGGGTAATCGATTGTAGACCTCTGTTCCTTAAATCAGTGTTGTTCCTCTCTTCACATTCCTTTCATTTTATTTCTTATTCTCTTTTCCAGTATCTTCTCATATATTGTTGTACATTAGCACATCAGCCCTTATAATTAGTACAACTTCTTGTCTTCTTTCTTGAAAATAGGTATTATAACTCCCTTTTTCCAGTTTTTCGGTACCTTGTTCTCCTTCCAAACCAATTTTAGTACCCTGCATAACCATTGTATAAAATGATAATGTAAATATAATAATAGATTCATCCAAATAAAGCACAGACTAGTGAAAATACCAGAAATAACTTGTCATCAAAATGTATTAATTTGTTAGCGACACAAAATTTTTTCGTAAACTGTTTGCAGTGCTATTTTAAATTGAAATAGTACATAAAACATTTTTATTTCAGTTGAGAACATAGCCTGAATGATTGATTGCAAATTGTCTGAGATAAATATTTACAAGTAAACTAGTTTTTGTTAAATTTCTAAACCTATATTTAAAAATAATATTTACAGACATAATTACATTATATTTGCATAGTTAAAGAATCATAGTATGTCAAACAATACATTCCTTATTTGGTTGCCGTTTGTTCAGAAAAAGCGAAATTGTCTAAATTTTAGTAACTCTTGAATATCATGTAAGAAAAAAAAATTGCAAAAAATTCCTTATTTTCAAATTGTAGTGTATAAAGTTTCACTGTTGACATGGCATGGACTTTTGATGACAAAATTTCTAAAAGCTTTTTAATTTTTAAATGCTGACAAAACTGGGCATTGAAATAATACAACTTGTTTAGTGCTTGAACTATAGTAACTATTCCTATTTTTGTGTTTCAGACTGCCATAAAAATGAATAGAAAGAAAACTTATTTAATTAATATGTTATGAATTATTTTGTAATACAGAATAATTTATCACGCTCTGTACAAAGGTATTCTGACTTATAATAGCCCTGTCTGTACAACAGAGGTGCCAAACTCATTTGATCATAGGACTACAGTGAAAACAAAAAAATACTGGAATGGCCAAATAAAATAAAAATGTTACCATAGGGCTTAGTACATTATTATTATTATTATTATTATTATTATTATTATTATTATTATTATTATTATTATTATTATTTATCATCATTATCATCATCATCATCATCATTATTATTATATTATTATTATTATTATTTATTATTAATAATTATTATAATGTTTCTATTTATTTTATGAACAAAATACTCCAATTTCCATTTTTTCTGAAATATATGACCCTCCTCTTTTATTCTGAGTTTTAAAGGTTTTGAAATCAAAACACAATTTGAATAGTTACCCTTCACAAGTCACCCTTTACCAAATCCAATAGAATATATTTCAATTTGAATGCGTTGAAACTACGTTTATGTTGCCACTTATTAATATTCCACCTAAAACAATTAGATTACAGTAATTAATCACATGACCCCTTGCTACGGTGGACAAACAAGACTAATTTCAATATTTTTGTTACCTCTTAACTATGGAGTAGGAAACTAATAAACATTTTCTCTTCACTGTTCATTGGAAAGTTTGACAAACTGCAAGTATCGGAACAGAAGGGGGACAAGAATGAGTCACTATAGCAGGTCACTGCTTGCTTCCTCTCTCTCTCTGGCTGATTTGAATGTTTGTTCCCCAGGCCCCAGGCCAGTAATTTAACACTAAACTGAATGTATGAATGTTATAATGAATGGATTATAAGAAAGAACATTAACATTTTGTCACTATCTGTATTTTATATTCTATTTATATCTCCTCTTATATTAATAATTTTTTTTCAAAATTCAGGATTCGAAGATAAATTGGAAATTCAGATTCGAATTTGTAAAATATTCGATTTTCCCAACAATAGTTTGTTTTTTAATATACTATTTTAAACTTTATTAACTGCTAAATTCAATGAAAAAAGGTTATGAAAAGAAATCTGAATGTAGGTATTTAATTCATTGTTCACCCGAATGGAGAATGTAAAACCCTGCTCGATCGAGCTTGAATTAGAACTCCATAGAGACAAGCCAAGTACAGAATTTGTGGGCCAGACTCTTGCCAAACCAGGAGCATATTTACAAGTTTTCTCCCAAAGCCTTGTTATAGCTTAGGGTTACATACTGCACAATTATTTCCTAATGACAATAAACTAGTCTCGAAAGTGAGTGAATGTATCACCTGTATAAATAACATGTTCTGGCGTCCTGGGCATGGCGTTTTTGTTGCAAATATAGCCGTGTCCTTCGTTGTATACTAGGCTATCTATATACAGTGTAGGGAATGTTTAAAATGTCTATAACATATATTTTAAAGCGGAAACACATTTAAAAAATTCCATTATGAAAAAAAAAATTCAAGAATATTAGCAATGTGTGTATGAAAAAAAATTGTTAGGCCTAAAATAGTTGTGCGACTTTTTAACATGGCCTGTTCTTGAGTTTGTAAATCTTCTCACACTTTCAAATATACCGTGCAGAAATGTACCGCAATTTTATGAATAACAATCATGTCATAATATAAATAGAGACTAAAGTTTTAAATCTTTAGTGAGATACCTCAATTATCTGTTTTATTACCAGGTTGTGTTGAAGTAACTTAACCACTTAATTCCTAAAAAGTTACTTATTTATTAGATCTTAAAATGATTTGATAGAAGTGGACGCCTTACCAAGACCACCAACTTTTTTTCTTAAAAGTTACACTTTCATGTTGTTTTATACATTTTTGTTGAAGTCATTTTGTCTCTCTAGTTTAAAAGTTTAAAATGTAAACTGTACACAGGGGTGTACTTAGATCTTCAGCCACCCTAGGCTCCATATAATTTGCCACTCGGTTTTGACTGAACCTAATAATAAATAAACAAAGCAGGATTTTTTTCCCCCATTGAAATGTGTAGAGTAATTTAATAATATTTTTAATGTGTTAACTGTTTTGAGAGTATTCATTCAGTTTTTAATATAGAATAATACTGACAGAATTACACATGCACATAATAAATACTTATAAAATCACACGTCTAGATTTTTGACTAGTGACTGTATGAATAAGATCATAACTGTCTAAAAATTTCAACAAGTTTGATTCAATGCTTAATACAGCAAGAGCATTTAATCTATCCTCATTCATATTTGATCGTAAATAATTTTTGACTTGACGCAACCAAGTAAAACTGCGTTCTGAGCAGTTTGTTATCGGAGTACAAACACTTATACAAAGCACAATATCAACATTAGGGTACATGGGTTGTAGATCGTGTTATCGAAGCCACTCTAACAATTTCAGGCTCATTTTACATTTTTCTGAAGGGGTATAAGAAACTTTAGGCGCGCACGTCCATTAAAAATACACCAAAGTCTGTTGCCGCCTAAAACTTGCTGCCTTAGGCTGGAACCTACTCAGTTTACTGTTAAATCCACCCCCGATTGTACATCTCATTAGAGTATAATGATTTGGCCACCTTGACGCAACAGTCTGATGCTTGTTGTGATAGGAATAATGTAGCAGTCTCGACACAACAGTCTGATACGTGTTGTGATAGAAGCAATGCATCAGTCTCAGTTGTTGTTGTTGTTGTTGTTGTTGGGAGTAATGGTGACATTACCTCCCTGGTTTGGGGTCAACATCACTGTAGGATTGTTGACAGCAGGTGGAAGCAACACGGTGGCTCCACTGGGGTAGCTGCTCATGATGACTTTGTGTTTGAGGGCCTCCTCATAAGACGGGGGGGAGGCTGCAGCGAGGGAGCTGCTCGGCAGGAAGAGCCCCATGCAAGGGGTGGGGTGGAGAGGGAAAGAGGAACTAGGGGAGAGCACAGGAGACGAGCGAGTCTCCACACCATTCACGGAGCTGAACACTGCAACATAACCAATCATATTGCACTAAAATCTTGACTGGGAGGAATAAAGTGCTCAGACAAAGTCTTGAGAAAACATTAAATATTCTTGACACCAAATATAATTAGATAAATTAGCTACTTTACTTACCAGAAAACTGTAGGCCTCAAAGTTTACAATTAAAAACACACACCAAAAAAACCCCATCATTATGACATTTTCAGGGTATATTAGTCTTCTTCTTTAACAGAAGAGAGTAAAACACAAACTGGACTATTTGGCAACGTGACAAAGGTAGATCATCTGCCATGCTGCCATAGTCCAGTTTGTGTTTTGCTCTCTTCTGCTGAACAAGGCGACTGAAGTACCCTGAAAATTTCATAATTATATGTTTTGTTGTTTTTTTTATTTGTAAAATTTGAGGCCTACAGTTTTCGGGTAAGTGTGTAGGCTTTGCCCTTCCATCCTCTTTTCAATGTTTAACTTAATATAGCCTTTTGGCACCATTTTTCCTTTGTTTATCTACTATATATTAAGTAAAGCAGGCCTATTTTGTAATGTGTTTAGTGTTTTTAAAATTATCAAGGGTGTCTTTACAATTAATGTATCTGTCTCTAGCCCTGAGGACCTAGATTTGATCCCAACTGGCTGATAATATAATTTTACAGTCTGGCTGGTTGTCACCACGTCAGGTTAATTCTGATGCATTTATCTAATATTCTCCTTATGCTACTCCTTTAGGTGCGAAGGATAATTTTCTGACAGTCATTATTAGCAAAAAAGTTCACAAACAAATAATATGTTTATATCAAAATTATATCCAGCCAAATATGAATAAATGCCTAATGTATAAGAAAATAGATATATCTTTGTCAAATTAACTGGCAAAATTAAAATGAAAAATTTCTTTTAATTACTGTTTGGAAACTAGGCTAACATATGTTGGTGTTGGCAAATTATTTTAATCGTAGATATGCACTGACCTCTGTAAGATGCTACCCAGGTAGCTTGATGTGGAGGCTCTTCTAACTCTCGAGTCAAGTCTGGCCTCCGCCTTCTACGTCTCCACAGTTTGCCACTTTAACAAACAAGAAATAAATATAAGATTAGAACACTGGGTGATAGGACAGTGTACAGTATTTCTTTCATTTCAACTTTGTGGAATCTACGCTACATTTTAAAATTTCACTGTGAGAAATCTATCCACAAAAAATGTAATTATGTCAGAAATTAAAAATGTGCAGAGGCAAAAACATCCAGTGATGATGATGATGATGATGAGAAAGGAACGAGCTCATATGAGGCATTTTAGGTCATACCTCTGAAAATTATAAGATCTAAGGAGTTTTTGGAGAGGAAAATAATATTATTGATAAACGAACACTAAACAGAGAAACAAGTAGTAGTGGAGTCGTGGAAGGTGTAGTTTGAGGTATTGTGTTATATTTGAAAGTAGGTACAGGATATGTGGATATATATTCATATGTTTCTATCCACCTATCCAGGTACAGAAAAGTTGGATGGAAACATATAAATATATATCCACCTTTCCTGTGCCTTCTTACAAATATAACAAAATACCTCAAAAAGAGAAGAGTTTTTCCTTAAAGAGTTGTATAGTTATTTAGTCACATCCATTGTCCATTTTCTGTGTTTGTCTTTTGTGTTATTCATTTCTTTTACATGCTCCTATCTAAGTGTCTTAACATTCTTTATCAATTTCCTTTTTCTCCCATTTGTATTTTTTGGTTTCCTCTTATAGGAAGCTGCATTGAACTTTTCACACTCGCTCCTAATGAGTTTCGATAGAATGAAACATAGGTTGGGGGTTTGGGCGGTAACAACCTATTTTCTTCAAGAAGCAGCCTTTACTTCTTTGTCCAGTGACAGCAATGTAAAGTGTGAACTGTGTTATTTTCATTGTAAAGGTCATATTGTTTGCTTCCTTTTATATTTTTTTTATCCACCTTTCCTGTAACTCCTTCCAAATATAGCATTTCAGCTAATAGGTAAGGTTTATACTACCGGGAAAGATATTCTGGAGACGTATTATATAAAGCATTTTTTATTGCTGTCAAATGACTGTGCTCATGTGCTGTATATGTGTGTTTATGTATCGTACGTGGTGATTGCGTGGTGGTGGTTAACTTAACTTCATTGTAAAATTATTCTTAAAAATATTTTAAAATTGAGTTATCAATATTCAATTTCACTTTTTGTTACACTCACAAGATGTCATTAAATCATTCAACACATATTTGTATGGACTGTGCACAAATTGAGCTATGAGTGTAACGTTATCAGGATTCACATAACAGAAGTCAAGCAAAACATATACAATGATTTTAAACTGTTTGAAATTTAATTCCTACTGAAATGGAACTATAGTAGGGGTGATTACGCTTCAAGTACAGTACATTCAATAGAAGCCTACTGGAGCTACAAACAAAGAGTAAGAAAGGGCCACGGTGTTTTGGTGTCTGCAAGACGTGGACAAATTAACTTTATAAAATAAGTAATGACACCAAAATTTGTGAGATGTGTTTTTATAAACTTCTACTATTGTATTAAAATGATATCAAAATATATTAAGTTCATTGCAGTGTTTTTAAATGTATTTTACACATGCAAAATTAAATTAGATTGAATCTTATTGCAAAAATAACTACTTTGCCTTTTATATGAGAATAATGGTCAGTTGGGTTGATTTCGATGAGAATTAAAAATATAAAAACTATAGACCCTACGTATTTATACTAAGTAGCAACGTAATCTTTCATTGCTTTACCTTTTTTTTTTTTTGCATGAAATTACCAGAAAAAATAGTTCCAACTGCAGTTTACCAATTTTTTCTAAATATTCTGGTAACCAATCAAAGTTCTCATTTTAGAACCAAAGATAAAGAAATAAAATATATGGTTGATCTGGCTTTTATGACAGTCATATTGTGACCAAAGGCAAATATTTTTTAATCTAAGCATCAGGAATTGAGCTGCAGTTTTTCGATTGATACCACTATACAACATAAATTTGAGTTTTTTTTTAATATTCTTAGATGAAACAGTCATTTTATTTACCATAAATCAGGGTCTCTGCGAAAAAGTCATCTGCACAGTATGAAAAAACAAATGATGTACTAAATAGTAATGTTGATGTTGCTTGTAGCATGATTGGGTGGTAGGAACATGTAATACTTTTAAGTAATGTCACGGGAAAGTTCTCCCCTGGACAACTCTTACGCTAAAGCTACATTGACACGTTCAGAGTATGTTCGAACCAAGCTCACTTGGAAGCTGCATGCACATTCACTTGTATCATGTATACGCCCAATCCGACTGTACTCTGACGGTGTCATCCAACCAGAGTATACTCGGTTAGTGACCAACTTTTCGAACTTACTTGGACCGAGTAGCGTTTCAAATACCATTGAAAGTTTAGGCACACGTAAAAGACCAAGAAAGTGGAGTGAATTAGAAACAGTTAAATTTGTTAAACTCTGCAAGATTGAGGAAGTTTTGTGGAATGTAAGGTTGAAAGAGTATAAAAATAAGGATTTCCCAATCCTTTCAAGCACAAGATCCTCCATTATACTACAATCAGAAATGTTAAAAATTTGTCCACATGCACTTGTAACAAGTAAACACACTTATAAACTCGATCCGATTATACTCTGTCCGAATGCGCTCATTCTGAGTGTACTCTGACCATGTGAACCTAACTTAAGCTTTTGGTCACAATATGACTGTCATAAAAGCCAGATCAAACACATATTTTATTTTTTAACTGATGGTCTTTTGTTCTAGAATGAGAACTTTTACTATTATGTAAACATTAAGTTGATCATAATCTTAGCATAAGTCGAGTAAAATTCATCAAAATATAAAATTAAAATGATAATAAAGACTCATGTATAGTGTGTTATAATGAGTCCAGGGTTCAATCACATTTGGATGTAATAAGGTTGGCTTTTCCTTGATAATTTTCTCTCCTATTCTACCACCTTTATGTCCACCCTTTTCACATGGGGTGTCAAAAATCTTGTGCTGAGCCATATCTGATAATTAAGTGACACAAATATTTTTATTATAAAACACAAAGTTTTAACTTACCAGTTGCAAAATAGCTTTATACCCAGGTAGACCATGGCCCCAATTGTCATCACAATTATACCAGGAATTATCAGATCTTTCACTGGATTAAATTTATCCTCTGCTTGAAACAAAAACAAAAAAGTAGAAATACATTTCATAGATATAAAAAAAATCAAATTTTCTTCATTTGTCTAGCTAATATTATATAACAGAATAACATTTTAGGAAATACAAAAAATAAATAGATACAGTAGGGAGGCTACTAGCTAACCAATATTTACAACTAGTGAATAACAACACACAGGCTGCAAATCAAATTGTAATTACAGCACTGTTCTTTTCGTATATATGGGACCACATTTCAATTAATTTAAATAGTTGAAAAATGACACATGGACACAGGAATCGAACTCGAGACCTTTGGCTAAGCACCCCAATGCTTTACCAGTGAGCTATAAACAATTTGTCTCGTCCTCAGAGTGATTCTTCACTCATAGTTTAAGGTTTAGTCTATGATGGACGTGTGGCATTGTCAGATACATGTGAGATACCAATAGTATTGCGATCTATCAGATACCACAGTCATCTACAACTCAGGGAAGCTGGTATATTGTAAATTATGAGTGAATAATGATCCTGAGCACAGGATGAATCCTAAATAGCGTAGTGATAGAGCATTGGCACGCTAAGCCAAAAGTCCCGGGTTCGATTCCGGGTGTCATTTTTTTAACTCTTTGAATCAATTAGACACCTAGACACGGGAATTAAACCCGGGACCTCTGGTTTTGCCCAGAAAACTCTACCACTGAACCATCCCGGTTCATCTTGTATTCAGGACCACTTTTAGCATGAGTGGCTATGAATATGAGACAGACCAGAATGGTCCAGTGGTTGGATTCAAACCATGATCTCCCCATCACCGGCAAACCAGACTGGATGAGCTTCATAGTGTCATCCCTACTGGTGTGGGTTTTACAAAGTGGGTAGCAGGATATCTTTGTCAGTACCATTCAGTGACCCCTAGACAAGTGCTCTCTCTTATAACCACAAGGATGAGCTATTATTTTAATTCCTGTGTTAAAGGAGTACAAGTTGCATTTACCGTATGAGTCTTCGTCCCGATAACACTTCTTGAAGACTACGTCCCAGTTAAGACCTCGCCTGCAGCGGCAAGTGTTAGTTATGGTGGCACACTCCAGATTGGCGTCCTTTATGAAACAATCGTAGTCCGTACGACACTTCTCTCTATATGCTTCTGCTGGAATCATAACACCGCAACACTCGTTAACTTACTCTTGAAATGAGACATCAAACAAAGAGGCTTTTTTTTTTTTAATATTTCAGTTGGTTGGATTTATAAATGGACAAAATAAAAACACATTTCACTTAGATTTTATTAAATATTTCAAAATCATTTTAAAAAAATAGATTACTAAGTATAGAGAATATTTATTTAACCAGACTTTGTTCTGTCACAAATGTAAATCAAGTTTTGCATACTTTTTTTGTATGATCTATGAATATTTATTTATTTATTGATACAGCTCAGTTCAAAAGTATGCTGATCTAAATCATTAGGAGAAGCCTCACAAAATTTTCAATTTATGTAATGGAAAAAGTCTTAATCTAATATCAAAATATGGTATAAGTTACTTGAGTATTTCAAAATTTTAGATTAATACAAAATCTTGAGCGTATTTAAAATCAAATAAATACTGTAAGCAATAATTTATCCTTACCACTGCAGGAGAAGATTCCTGTGTCCCTCTCTCGGTCACACACACAGCGGGCGTTCTTACAGGTGTACCCTGGCAGGTCCATATTCGCACACTCCATCGTGTCCTGGCAGTTCACCACACCTGCCAAAATAATACAGCTCATTATTACATCAGAACAATTTTTTTATTGGTGTTAATTTGTAAGATGCTTAATACCACTTATATTATACAGTTAGCATACCTAACTGAATCAGGGGAGTGGGGTACTTTCCTGACCTATTGCAGTAAAAATTGTTTTACCACCTTGCGATTTTCCATCGTCATTCCAGAGGAATGCTGACCTGTGATTCCTTAAAATGCACTTTCCCGCTCACTCTACTTCCACCCCAACTCCTGTATCACAGCTCATTCGGGCTATACGCACACAAATTAACTTTTGTAGGATGAGGAAGGTAGAATTTAGAGAAAATATATACACATTTGCATGGAGGGAAAGTGAATAAACCATATAGATAGGAAACTCACCCCCAAGTACACTTGACCGGGATTTGAACCCTGATCCCCCCCCCCCTCAATCTGTAATCCAGTTTAATGTGAGAATGACGTGCTAGACCATGTGGCCACAGATGCCGTTAAAAGAAAAATTCACCTTTAATTCTGTTATATTAAGTTAAAATACTGCAAATTGCCGATAAATATTACTTGTGTATGTGTGAGTCCAAACTGAAATGTAATAAGTGTGAGTAAACTGTTGTAAATAGATGTCAAAATATTTCTATATCGGTTGTAAGTCTCACAAGTTTATGCAATGTATCTATTAATGTTAAATTGTGCATAAAAACTATCACGTTATTATTCTAATTTATTATTATGGAACCATTCGCCATATTCTGCAACCCGACTTGCATTCAAGTTTTACTGGTTGCTGACAAACAGGATGAACACTTTCAATGGCTAAAATATTTATCATGAAACTAGTTGTATTGTTTGAATATTTGTATATACTTTGACTCGATATTTCTAAACATGATTATCTCGTCTTATATTTAAAGTGTTGTATACATAATTCTATATAGATCTAAGTCCCTACTCCCTAATTTCATAAACGTAATACCTCTTTCCCAACAATAAAATATATTATATAATCTTAAGTTGTTAATGGATATTTTCTGCGAAAGGAGACGAGGCAATTATACCTACGCACAAATGTTGTTGGTTGTTAACAATTTGGGCGTTTTAAACAATTATGAATTCCATACATTGAATGAATATTTCATTTATAGTTAGATAATTAAATTTGGAGTGTGAAGAAACTAATCATCACATTTTCATTGGAAAAAATTAAACCATTTCAAGTTTGATTTATAATTGTGTCTAATTAAAAAAAATTAAATTGAACAAGACAATTGGAAACGAAGGAACAGAATATCATTTACATTGCTTAGATTGGAAATGTTCGGTTTGATATATTCTGACACAGGCCAACTTCTAGAAGTATACAAATAGTAATAATTTATTCCCTCTGTCTTATGATTGGACTGTACTATAATTCCCCTACACTGGTTATTCATTCATTCATTCACTCCCTCCCCCCTCCACAATGATCATAGCTCGTTCATTACGCTAACGCCCGAACTTTGTAAACAAATCTAATTTACCTGCATTGAGGCCGACAGCCCATGTGAGATTAACAACTAACATTGCTACAATCACTGTTAGCAATTCACTACTAGACATTATAGTCCGCGTCCAAGAAGTCCATACGATCACGCCGGTGGCAGTTCCCAGACTACCCCGCATTATTGATCCGACGTACACTTGGAAGACTTCCTCTAGTTTCTGCGTTCCGGATTTAACTGTTCTCTATGGCGGGGACACGCAAGAGGTCACGCACGCGTTTATTTTGCATCTTACAACTTAATACTTTGAACATTAATTTTTATCCCGTCACACGTGCAGAGAGCCGCGTATAGGCGGGCGAAAAGAGGACAAAGTGGGTGACTTGCCAACTCTATTAAAGCACATTAGTTCGGATTGCGTTAATCAGACGATTGGAAGGCAAAGAAATTTGGAATTTTGTTTATAACTTGACTTTAAAGCAACATGCTACGCATTAACAAATTACTAAAAAATTAATCACTATAACTCTAATAAATACACATTGACTCTTTCTTTATTAGCCTCTCTTACAATTAAATGTCCCCAAATACCATAGAGTCTTGCATTGTATCTATTTTAATGTACTATGACCGTTCACCATTAAATAAAATGCTAAATTAAATTTGTAAGAACTCCACCGAGAGCTTTGCTCAAGGAGATCAGATACTTTCATTGTTAGCTTATAAATTACATTGTAACATTGATATTGAAATTGTAAATTGTATAGTATTGTATTGCAAAACTTAAACTCTGATAAACCTCTAACTTCTAAAAAAAAAAAACTTTATCGTCATAACTACATCGTTAGCATACTCGTCTACTTTTATAAAGGTTCTAGTTTAAATTCCCAACTCTACATTTTGTTTTATTTTCCGTACAGTGGCAAATTGATGGGCTACGGTCTTCATGGCTTTGCCCATAGGCTCCTCTGTAGCCCATTTGTTCTTTTTAATGTATATATAGACCCTGTGAGTTAAGGTTTCCTAAAACCATAACAATGATTTTTAACCACTGCTTTGGCACCGAGGAGACAATAATTAATTATTGTCATGGACTTAATTTAAATATTGTTCTCCTATATGACATATATAAAATTAAACTCCAATCTGATATTTTAGTGCAAACTTCCTTATTTTTTTAAATTTACTTTTTTAATTGACTATGGTCTGGTTGCTAATTGGAATGACCTCATAGAGCAATTAACAAATAAACATAAAAGCACAAACATTATTGCTATAAACATTGATAAAAGCTCACTATATCTATCTAATAGCTGTCAAAATGAGCTATTATTACTAAAATTTCGTTCTACACAAGGTTCATTAACTATAACGTATTCTAACGTGTGGGGATTAGGAGAGTACGTATATATTCTATTAAATATTCCCGCATTAGCGTGGAGAGGAGTTGGAAAGAGCTATCACCAATGTATCCCATTAGGATTCGAACCCAGAACTTGCCCTCAACAGTGACCAAGTACAATGCAACCTCCGGTCAAAAGAAACGACTTTAGAAATCCCTGGATGTATCAAACACACGAATTATAGTGACATTTTTTTCAACTTTTAGAGAAGTCACCGCTTATGGCGGAGAGCGGTTACTGCCTCTGCTTCTGAAAATATATCACATAAATCTCTAACAAAATTTATACTGTCAATCAGGGATGCCCTTAGCATACGGGGGGCCCTGGGAAAACTTCATTTGCAGGGTCCTCAGCTATCTTCCGGGCCGCCTCCGACCCCCCGATTTTTTTTAATTTCTTTACCCATTTTTAAAAGAAAGCTGTATAACCACTACTGGCTTGCTAAGCCTATCATAGCTTCACCAGAGCCCCATCAACCGTAATTTTTCAGGGGTCCTGACAAGTCTTCATAAATACCGTAGTGATCATGGGGCATACATAATCCCCGCTGTACTTCTCCCCGCAGGCAATCCCCTACTCCATGCAATTGCCCGTCTCCTCTGACTTTGACGATGGGCTGGCCTTGTGGGAAACTAGAAAAGAATTAGGGGAACAATGGGAGGAAAATTGAGGGAAGAACAGTATGGCTTCAGACCAGGAAAGTCCACATTAGATATTATATTTTCGGTGAAACAGCTGCAAAATAGACACTATTAGTATGGGAAGGACTTGCTGATGGACTTCCTGGATGTTAAAAAGTCTATGACAGTGTGTGCAGATGCAGAGTTTGAGAAGTAGCCTACTGAGGAAGAAAGGAGTGCGTGATGAGATGGTAGGAGAGTTAGATATGTACAAAGGGAGTGTGAGCTGTGTGAAAGTGGGATGGGATAGAACAGAGTGGTTTGACCTGAGAAATGGCCTGAAGCAAGGAACTGCACTCTCACCACCATTTTTCATTGTAGTGATGAATGAAATAATTAATGAAGTGGTAGAAAGGATTGGGGAGGGAAGTGTGAAAGCAATAGTGTTTGTTGAAGACCTGATGGTATGGGCCAATAAGGGAAATGAAGTTCAGGAGCAATTGGATGCATGAGATGAAGTGGTGGAGTGGTATGGAATGAGGTTTAATGTAAGGAAGAGAGAGACTCTGATTACAACAAGGAAAGAGACAAGTTCATTACTGGTGTGACTGTAGGAGGGGAGCAGTTGAAGGTAGTGGAAAGCTTTAGATACCTGGGGAGTGTGAAAGAGGAAAGTGGAAGAAATAGAAGAGAAATCCGTGAGAGAGTGAGGCAAGTAGAATATTTTTTTCAGAAGTGTGAGAATTATAATTTGGAACAGGGATGTGACGAGGAATTATAAAGGAGTGATCTACAGGACGTACAATGTACCAACATTGACATTATGCAGTGGAAACGTGACTAATGAAGGAGCAGGATAAAATCATAATTCAAGCCTGTGAAATGAAATTTCTAAGAAGTACTTACTATAAGAGTGACAAGTATGGATAATATAAGAAATTAAAGGGTGAGACGAACGGTTAAGGAGGAGCCAGTGCAGGACGGGGTTAAGAAGGCACGATTAAGGTAGTACTGTCATATGAGGGGAATGTAGGAGGATAAGATACCAAAGAAGATGCTGGATATTTAAGTGGAGGGTAGGAGGCCAAAAGGAAGACTATGAGACAGGTGGCTGAAGGGAGTACAGAGAAGTGTTGAGGAAAGAGAAGACTGGGTCAATGTAAAGGACGAAAAGTGGTGGGTAGAAAGGATACGTTGGAGAGGCTTACATTCCAAACAGACCCGGGCATTGGCTTGAAGCTGATCATAATGATGATTATGAATTTTTCTTTAATGTTATTGTAGTAGTTTGCACCTATGTTCTAATTTTTAGCCCATAAGAGTATAAGGAAACAGTAAAAGTCCTAAAAGGTAAGTGCATTCAATGATTAATAATGCTATGAGTCGTGTTTTTATACAAATAAAGGGTTGATTTCTCATCAGCCCTTCACTAGAATTTCTTCCCCAAAGAATATGATCTGTGTAATGGTACAAAGAACAATAGCTGTTCCAAATTTGTATTAAATTGGTCAATGTGATTAAACCTTATTGTGAGACATACTGTAATGATCTTTATTTTTATATTTAGTATCTTTTTCCAATTTAAATATTTATTTTCACTTTCGGTATAGTTTTCTATCTTTCTATTTAGTTATTTAGTTTTATTTAATATAAAATGTACTCTTTATATCATTCTATTTGGTTTTCACACCATACTAGCGCTGTGTTAAGTTCATGGTACTATCTTTTTCTGTAATCCGCTTTTAAAATTTTCCATAATGATGAAATCCTCCATTATTCTGGCTGGGGAAGTCCCGATTTAAGAAAGAGGAAATTCTGACAAAAAATAATGACATCACTGATCATTCTGTACTGGAAAATTAACTGGTTAAGACGTAGTTTGACGTTATCCTCTCTATCACACACTTTCTCACACATCTTCCCTCATTTTGACTAAGACTTTTTCCCTCTCTCACACACTCTCTCCACTCACACACACTATTAAACAATCTTTCACTCATTATATTTATCACATTCGCTCTTAGACTCTCTTTAAACTCACTCTCTTTTTCTCAAACTCTTTATATCAAATTCTTCCTCTTTCTCTAAAACTTTCTCTCACTAACTCTCACATTCTCCATCTCTCTCAAACACCTTCTTTGTCTCATACTCTTTCTCTGTCTCAAACTCTCTCTTTCAAAATCACTCTTTCCCTCAAACACGTTCTCTCTCAAATTCTCTCTCTCGAACTTTATCACAATCAAACTATCCCTCTATTCTCAAACTCTCTCTCGATCTTTCTTTATATTATACTCTTGGACTCAATATTTCTCTCTCTCTTTCACTCAAACTTTCTCTAACATTTTATCTTTCTCTAAAATTTTTCTCTTGAAGTCTCTCTTATACACTCTCATATTTTCTCTCTTTCACACAATAACCCTCACAGTATCTTTCCCAAAATTTCACTCACACTTTCACACTCTCTCTCTTTATTACACACATTCCCTCGGACACTTTATCTGGCATTCTTCCTCATATACTCTCTCACACATAAACATTCTCTCACTTTCTTACTCTCGCGCACTTTCTCTCTCACTAATAATAATAATAATAATAATAATAATAATAATAATAATAATAATAATAATAATAATAATAATAAAAACAATCATCAAGGATCTAGTCAAACCCATCATTTAAGTTTAAATATATGGTCATTATGATAGTGATGTTCACTGGCAAAATTTATTTCATACGTTGCTATTACATACATTTAATAATACAATAAGCCTAGCTAAAAAAAAGTTCATGTAGAGTTAACATTGCTTTAGTCCAGTAACTTTAAGCGAAAATCGGGCGTCACTTCAGAAAAGTGCCAAATGAGTGAGCTGAATATTTGCTTTCACTTTGCTTTTCTAAATAACTTGCTGTTGGCTGCAATTATAATAATTATTAAGGAGAGCACTTAGAAGTATTGCAGACGTTTTGAAATCCCAATTTATTTATGAAGTGGTTAGATATTTTTTATTATTGTTTTCACCAAAATGAAGGGAAAAGTTCTGACCATCTACAAAGTTTAAATTTCAATTCTAAAGCTTTTTTTTAATGTGTGATAATTATCTTATATGAAACAATCCCACAAATTGTGACCCTATTAAAGCATGACTTTATTCGATAGAAGAAGCCTAGCTATAGGTTTCGAACCTTTTGCTTTAATCTTAGAAGTACATATTTCCACGTAGAGGCCCCGACTCCGTATCCGTAGGTCCGTGATCCGTAAGAAATCGATGCCACATTATCAGATTGATCTGGCCACAAAGTCCTTATTCGTAAGTCCTTACTCCGTAGAAGTCACCCAACTTTAATTTTCTACGGACTAGTTAATACAGGCAACCAATCACAGCCAAGTAAATATGTGCATGCGCATTGGAATAAAAGAACAAATGGCAATGAGGACCCGTCGCTATGGAAACATTACTAAATGAAAAGATGACTACGCGCGGAGCTATTTCAGAAACATTTTTATAAAAATCTAAACACACAGGGAAGAGCGGCTTCTAGGAAAATGTTTTCTGAGAAATACCAAGTTCTCAGAAATATTGGCTTTGCTTTTGTAGGTTCAACACCACTATTATCAAAAATAATAAAAGTGATTGTTTTGTTTTAATCCAAAATACTAGTGCATCTGTTTTGCATTTACAGGCTATTGCAAACATTTATTTTAAGTTTGATTGTTAAAATTGAGCTATAAATATATTGCTTGTGATTGTACTTAGCCTACATTTTAGTATAAACAGAAAGTTTTCTCGACAAAGTTGTTTTTGGTTTCTTTAGTTCTTATATTATGACTACTGACTGCTGACGCTTGCTCCTTGCTGTAGATAATTTTCTTTCGAATTTTTGGATTGGACGAAGTCTCTTATCATCTCATTGGTTGAAACGGTCCTACACGGACCTACGGATATGGAGTCTGTGTCGGGGGCTTAAAGCGTCTTTTTTAAAACTTTAAAATCAAAATTCAAACTTTCTAACCAATCAGAGACCTTCTTATAATTTATTATCGCCAACATTTTGATTAAAACTATATTTAAAAATATCAAAACACTTCTTAAATAATCCGGGATTTCCAAACGTCTGCACGAGTTTCAGTGTTCTCCCATGTAGCGCCCTTAACAACTTTGAATATCCTCTAGTGGGATAATTTTTGAACATATCTTTAGTAAATCACTTTTTTTTTAAATTGGAAATAAAAAATTGTTTTAAATCCACACATATTTTATGTTTTGAAAGTATTATTTTCGTAATTTTTCTATAAAAATGTATTTAATATAATTTTCTAAAAATGTATTCACTCAACGTTACCTCTATTGATGTTTATAGTACACTATAGTTCCGGTACAAATAAATAGTGATTATATATTTTGTGGAGACAATGTTAAACGTAAGATTTAAATACAATGATTAAACAATACCTAATTCGTTGAGAACTTGTCAAACCTAATCTAAATATAATACATTACATTATTTTAAGGGATTAGAGACTACTTCTAAACAGTTTCAACCAGGTTTAAATAAGATAAGAAACTCATATCGAAACAAAGTATTGAACATTAACAAGCTTTGCCGATATTCCAACTAATTTTAAAATACAAAACTTTAGCTAATGTATTGTCAATATATCATTTTCTAATAATATATTGGAAATTTCGGAGCAAGAAATATCCTTCATATTGAATTTTACGGTAAGTGCTGCAGCTAGGGTATCAACATTCAATCTTGATTTCTCACTTGTCCAAAAATCATTACCAATTGAAAAAACTCTTTCAACTGCCGCATTAGTTCCAGGGCAACACAACGTAAATTCAACAAGAATAACTACATTTTCATGTGGAATGTGTTCATTTTTGAAATGGTTAAATATTTCCACCCATCTTTTATCAATTTCAACATGTTGATTTTCCATTGTTCTAATTTATCAGAATTTAAATATACATTCAGTCTTCTAATTTCTTCAAACAGACAATTGTCATCGATTTTAATATCAGGCATTTCTTTCGATAAAAACTCAACACAATTTTCAATATCTGCCCAATTTACTTGCGATGAAGTCAAAAAACACCATTGAAAACTGTTATTTCCTGTGATATTTGTTTCAGACCATTCTTCGACATATTGGAAACATGTTTAGTAAAAATTCTGCACTTCTTTGGTAAACTTTTCCGTTATGCCCGGATTTGATTCCTCTAAGTTTGACAATTTTCTTTTTATTATTAAATGAATAAAATTTTCTTCAAATCGTGATTTATATTGAAGGACAAAATCGTTCAAAATAAGACTAACTTCTGTAGCTTATTAATATCTCCGATAATTCATAATTGAAAAAAGATTCCAGAATTTTTGGACATTTGTCTAAACTTAAAAAATATGACGTAGAGGCTCAAATAATTGTAAAACACGCTCTATAGCAGGTGTTAGAGCGAGCCATCTAACTTTTGAATATCCTAAAAGTTTTTTTATATTCAACATTTGCGTCTTCACAAAATTATTTTAAAGTAGCCACACGAACAGTAAAACGACTAAAATACAAATAAATTGTCGTTATTATTACTTCTACATCAATTGGCATGGCACATGACGCTGTGTTGATTACATTTGACAAAATATGTGCATTACAATCTATTCCTAGTATTTTATTTTGGAGTAAATCTTGTAATTTTACATAAACATTATTTACTCCTTTGCGTCTTCGCCCACCAAAATTTGTGTTTGTATTATCAGCTGTTAGTGCAACAACTTTAGATTTCAAATTTTTTCATTTATTACTCTGTATAAGTGGTTTGACAGAATTTCAGCAGTTTCGCCCTCAATGGATTTAAATTTAAAATTTTTACTTGAATGCCCTTGGTAACATTATAATATCATACTAGTATTGGATACAATTTGGTTTAATTATGATTTGATGTATCAGATAAAACCGTTACAAATGCTGCATTTTTCAAGTCTTCTGCAAGTATTTTATTACAGTAATTTTAAAAACTGATTTAATAATAGCCTCACATTTTGTCCTGGCACATGAAAATTTAGTATTGTGAAACTTTTTCAATAATTTAGTTGTACAATCCATACTACGAAAACTTTGATTGTGAATTATGGTATAAAATGCAAATGTTCCCTTCATTACAGCTAACTGTTTTTCATCTTCAGAATAATTAGAAGTTTAAAAAAAATTTGTTACTTTATTACTGGAAGCTGATGCATCTATTGATTGCTTATGTTTGTTGGTGTTAAATGTTTCGTTATAGCTGCTCTGCCTCCAACTGCAATACAAAATTTTCCTCTGCAAATATTGCAGAAAATAATGGTGTCGCTCTTTGATATGAGGAATGGAAATTTCTTTTTCAATTGATCGTTGAAATGGCATTTCCTCTTTCTTGATTTTTCCATCCCTTAAATGAAATAAAAAATAAAATATAGAGCTACACGAACGATGCAAGCACATAATGAATAAATAAAATTAATAATTAAAACTAAAACTTTAATAGCAAAAGCGATAAAACTTTACTAAATCTATAATTAAATTATTTTACACTTGTGTTGAAAACAGGGTTGTATAAAATCGAATTAATGAATTAATAAAACGTGAGTTGTACTTACCTGAGTATAATATTCACTGAGAAAGAAATAATTGTGTATTTCCGTTAGAAGTACAAACGAAGTATAATATAGAAATAAAGTAAACAAAGTGAAGTGCGCAATGGTGCGAGACAAGTGCGAGACACGTTAAGTTCTCTTATGCCCTGCGCATGCGTTTCATAATCGCGTCTTTCCGAACTGTACCGTCACATGACGCGTAACAGTTCGGCGCGGCATCTCTGAATACAGAGATTAACAGATTAGTTTTAAAATATTGAAAAGGAGGAGAGGTAGGAGGACACTTTTCGAGGAAGGACAGAACCTACAAAAGAAGGAATGTCCTCCAGGAGGACGATTGGTCACCTTATTTTATATCATTCTCCGACAGATATTTTCAAATTATAATTTGTTATTTCGGTATGTTCTCTGAATTGGATTGAAGAAATACAATTCTAAATTTTTTGCAACATTACTTCATGCTAACCTTTGTAATGACGAATCATAAAAAATACCATATTCAATTTCCAATTTCGCGCCCTTTGTAATTATATTGGGCTCTCTATGTTGGCACTTCTGTTTAAAATTTGTATATTACTTTTGATGGAAGAAAAGTATCCCGGTAGAGTTGAGCCTTGAGCGGTAGCATATACGCAAGCACTATAAGTAGTTTTATTGCATTAATATTATATTGTTGAACTACAGTTTTGGTACCAAGTAAGGATGAGAAAATAGCAATTTTGTCTTTTATACAAGTAAGAGTGAGTCAACTTCGGTTTTAATTTAAGCCATAAAACTCTTGCCGGTGCCATGTTCATTTAGTTATATCCTAGGACAGCTAATTTTGTACTAGATAAGTAAAAATGCCACTTTTGGAAAATAAACTTGCATTATCAAAAAGTTTTTTTTTGTTCAAAACTTGCGCATGCGCACAAGATATTGCTCATCATAGCACATAATATTCATCTTGTAACTTTTTTCATATTTGTATCTTTCAAATTGAAAAATTGAAAAATGTTATTGGCGGTTGGCGCCAATTACTTTGTTTAATTGAGTTCATGGTGGTTAAAAAGGACTTTAAATAATCGTGAGTATACTCTAATTGTGCTTAGATACTCTCATTTGTGGTTCCTTTGTTCTTGAATATACAAGATTAACACGTTATAAATTAACTCACAGAGGCAATCGAATAGAAACACCACTTGTTACCTTTATTGACCGTATTACACATTCTAATATATTATATATCAAAAATTAATATGAACAATATTGATGTTAGAGATTACTTAAGTTTATGTAAATTTTCAAGCGTATCACATTAGGGACCGGTGATTCACATACTAATAACTTTCATATTAATAAAGTAGTCTACCATTGTTGAAGCTAGATGGAGGATAAATGAGAAAGACCACCATTACTAGTGTGTATGAAAAATAAATGTTAAAAAATATATAATTTCTTTTGTTTAAAAATAAAAATATGTTTTAAACAGGATGAGGAGTTATTTACATTTTTAGAAAGTTTTTATTTATTTTGAATAGGCCTACAACTATCCGTATTTGGGATCCAAAACACATTGCTACCATTTTATGAAGTGTTAAAAAAAGTGTTTATAAGAGCCTTATATTTGTCCCTTGTTAAACATGCATCAATAAAACAATTTTAAAACTAGTCACACTAATTTGATTTTACAATCTCTATAATTATTTGATCAAATCTGACTTGGTGGTTCGTAATGGTTCCCACTCTATCTTCGTGCAAATGCAGGGAGTTGAGTTTGCAACCAATACTGAAACGAATTTTTCTAATGTTTCAAGTGTACTTCGTGAATGGGGTACACTGCTCAAAAAAAAAGTTATTTCTAGCTTCTAATGATACAGAAAATTCTTGACCATGATTTGAAGGAGTGCTGGAAAGAAGTGATCAAAATGTTGGGTAGGAAGGTTGAGTATTCATTGAAGCGGAATTATTGGATTAGCTATAAGAATAAAGATGAATACTTGTGGTTACTGTCTAATAAAAACATAGATCGAGAGTTGGAGAGGGGGTGTTAGAAAGGTGGCATTGTTAAGTTTCAAAAATATATGAGAATGATAGCAGATAGGTGAGGTAGATTGATAATGAAAGTGTCAGAGAGTAAGAGAGTGAAGAAATAAAAATTAGAGTTAAGAGAGGGAGCCATGAGCAAAAAACCATAAACAAACAAATAAAATTTACCTTCACTAGACCTACATCTAACATAATTAAATTATTTAATATAACATCACCGCTTGGTGGCCACATGGTCTAACACACTACTCTCGTGTTGGACTAGACTGCTGAAGATGGGGAGATCGGGGTTCAATCCTGGTCAGGTGCACTGAGGATAGTTTTTACTAAATGGTTTTCCACTCTCCCTCCACACAAATGTGGGTGCAGTTCCTCTAAATATAGCCTTCCTAATTACAAACCCATTAAGTAAATTAGTAGGCCTACATAGGCATGTAAGATCAGTGCTAAAAATAGATATAAATATATAACATCATAAATTATTGTGCTTAATACAGTAAAATATAGACAGATACGCTAAATTTATTTAGGCCTATGATAGTTAAAGTACCGGTAGTGAATTCACTTTGGGAACTATATATGCTAGAAATACATCTAAAATAACTATAAAATTAAGTGTGAAGGTTTTAAATAGTAAAATAACTGTAGGGGCTAAGTGTGTTACTTGTTCAGTAGAACAGAAAGTAGAAACTAATGGAAAATATTATTATATGGGTTTATTACTATTGTAACTCAAGAGGGTGTGATATAAGACTGGTGTCGGGAAGTATTAACTTGTTGATACCGGTAACATTATTTGGGATTGGAATAAGCAAACTATGGGAAGGTTTTATGAAAATGGGGTCATTTATAGAGCTTAGAAGACAACTAATGGGTTGATAAATAATTGCAATACTACTGACACAAACTATTTTGTACAGTCCAAGTTTCATAAAGTGACTTATAAGTTAATACATATATTTCAAGTAGACCTATAGTTACATCAAGCTAGGCCGTCTTCAAATTATGTAAGGTGGAGGTCCAGAATTATCAATTTTTATGGTGAGACAAAAAAAATTAATCTGAAATAAATAATCATAATTATAAAATTTAACCTATATTTCATTTAGACCTACTTACTGTAAACATATTCTAAAATTTCAGATCACTCACTATATTGCCAATCTTTATGCATAAAAATAACTAAACGATTAAAATAATCTAATTTGGCAAATCTTAAAAAAAAAATGTAAGATAGGGGGAGGGGTTCAAAAATCATGGAAAACAGCTTTACTTAATTTAAGGATGTCTCCCTATGGGATCTGCAGTAGCCACTTTTGATAGATATTGCGAAAAAACTAGAAAATAACACTAAGGGCAAAGCCATACTTGCGATTTGGTCGACACGACCGGGTTGACAAAGCTTTGCCTGGTCGCAGCATTTTTGTCACAAGTTTGGCAGTAGTCTATCAACATAACTTATTAAAATGTTATCAATGTTGGCCTCAATTTTTTTCTATACTTTTTAAAAATCAAAATCCAACTAACTTATCTAGGATATCAGTTAGCTTACATTCCCGGTTTATTTTTGTTGAATTTATTCTTACAGTTTCATTATTCACAAGATAACATTTTTCACTCCCATGATGTCATCTGCTATTAATTTGAAGAATTGGTGCTTTCATTTGGTAAATTTATTTGTCAATGAAGAAAAGCTGTTTTACCACCTCAAGGTATTTAACATTTACTGTTTGAAGTATAATTGATAAGTTAGTATGCTTATGTAACGTGCAAATAATGAAGTTAGGCCTATACAAAATATTTATCATTGTTGAGTTGGTATGTTGCTAGTTTTTTTTTGCACGGTAACAAAAAGTTACAAACATTCTTCAAATTGAAAAACCTTAAAAACTTAAGAAATATTTTTTCATATATATTTCAAAAGTGTTTGCATGAGATAGGCCTGGATACTATCTGCTGAGCAGGAAAATCTTGTGCATTGTTGTCCTCTTCATGAGACTGTAGACCTTAGGCTTACTAATAAACTGTTCATCCCTCCCTCCTTGCTATCACGTTGACCAACCACACACACAACAATACATAGTGAGTGAATGTCTCTGTTGGTTTTGAATTGTAAAGGCCGTATGCAAGAACGAAAAAAGTTATAAGTGGGGAAAGAGTGGCATTGATTTGCATGCAAACATTCCTTGTTTATAAAATAACAACCCATCTATAGGAAGGAACAATAGATTTTTTTTTAAATCGAAACCAAGTTTTACTGGCCACACACCATTTTCTTATTGACGAATTGAAAGAATCAATTTTTACCAACAAATCATGAGCTAAATACATTATGCTTAATTCTAATTAATATGGAAATGTAAATAGCCTAGACTCAAAAGAAATGAGCAATTTGAACTAAAATATTTCGATAAATTAAAGTGTAAATTTTTTGAGAATAGCAATGAAAAAAAATGTTTTTTTTTCAACCTTTTGTTCACAAACTAGGAACCTAATACAACATTAGTTAATATATCTAAAGTAGCTTGTAATTGGTCAATTAAAATGGTAGGCATGTGGCTCTAGGGAAGAAAAATGCCTTGATTAAATACTATTCAAACAATGTTTTTAATTAAGTCTATACCTATTTCGGTGACCGCTTGTATAAGGAACGACTCTTGCAATAGTCTAGACTGCTGATTACAAGGAGATTGGGGTTCGAATCCTGGTTGTGTTTACTGAGGGTAGTTTTCCCTTAATTGTTTTTCACTCTCTCTACACAAATGTGGGTACATACATTTCCTCTAAATTCAACCTTCCTCATCACTAACTCATTAGTATAATTAGTACATATGTGACCAGATAATGAGTCATGTGCTAACAAAAAATTAAGTTTATTTTTCATTGCATTCAAAAAATAATTATTTAAAACAAATTAAGTATTTTGATTTTTTGAATATCCTTAAACTACGCTCTTGTCCTACCATGTTCTAGTATCATAGGACTATCAAGGGTCATCCCATTTTTATGGGAAAGAGCGTACATGTGTGACCTTATAGTGGTTAAATACGTTCTACTTAGCCTAGAACAGCAATTAATTAAAAATATGATCCCAAATCTTTTTTAATATACTGTGTGATTCTTATTCAGATTTTATTTTATGTTTTATATTTCATGATTTTTCTTTCTTCTTTTTTCCTGTTGGCTGTTAGGATCTCCTGGATGAACTCATTAAAATGAAGCCGAGCATTCCCAGTGACTTGGGGGTGGTGCTTGACCACCTCACTCGCAAAGAGTTTCTGACCAATGAAAATCCATCCATTTTAACCCTCCTGGCTATGATATTCTCGCAGTTGCACAGATACATCCATTTGGTCGAGTATAGTTCACAGGAGAACTTGCAAGTACGTAGTCAACAATATGTGTTTGAGGTGTGAAAACACCAAATTCAAACAGAAATAGCATTTTAAGAGTACAGGGGGAAAAAGAGGAAAGGTACAATTTTAACTCAAATTGAGTTAGTGCTGTACTCTGTTAGACAGTTGTGAAACCTTTCTGATGCACTTGAGATTAGAGTTAAAAGCGAGGTTTTTGTCATATTCAAATTAATTTAAAAAAGTATTTGCTAGGGTTCTTAAAGGGGTTGAGATATAAAAGTTGTCCTGAAAAATGTATATAATGTGACTTTCCTCCCTTACCCCCTTTAACCTTTATTTGTTTATATGCTATTTTTAAAGTTTTGTGGGTGAAAGTGTTAAAAAATATTTTGCTCTTAAATTACTCTCTCATAACTAAGACGTATTCCGAGCATCATGTTTTAGATATTGGAACAAAAAACAAAAACTAGGTTGAGTAAGCTTAGGTCAGTTTATATTGACTAGGTCTATAGTCTACTTATTTTTCTTAGGTATTATGTTCACAGTTTTAAAATAAAAACAATTAGGAGAGAGGAAAAAAGGAGGGAAGGGACAGGTCTTTCCTAAAATTATTTTGGAAAAACTTGATTAGGTAGGCCTACTTAAGTTTGTACTTGTTTCTGAGTTGTAATTTAAAATACTTTTTTTTTTAAATTAATTATAAAATGTACAACCAAGCATACATAATTTTCATCATCATCACTAAGCCTATCATCACATGTTTCCAGCCTGTGGCCAGATCAGCTTATTAAAATACCTTTATCTCTTTCTGCCCTTCCACCATTCTTCTTCTTTCACTTGCCCACTTGCTGTTAGCTGCTCTTCCCATCTCTTTTTTTGTCTACTTGCGCCCTTTTTCCTACATACAGGTTCTTAATTCCCATCATTTTCTTATAATTTTGTAAATTTGACATCTCTCTCTTAGGCTGATTGTTTTGTTACAGAAAATAATGCACTTGCTAAATAAAGCATTGATATGTTTTGAGGAACGCTTCTCTAAAAAACTCTTGGAAGAACTGATAGATTCCCATATTCTGAATCTTTGTCACCAATTTACAGACGAGAACACAAGGGTCGAATGGATAGTGAATATACTTTCAACTTGCATTGACTGCACCAAGTAAGTTGTATTTAATGTAAAATTATTTATATTGATAAATAATCATATTTTTAAAAGTAATTTAACAACATAATTTTCAAGTGTATTTTAACTAAGCACTAAATTGTTATTTTTATCTTGGCATCAGTATTAAAGGGTGAGGTAGTCAGTAACTATAATATATTTGGAGCTACATTTTAACATTTTATAACATAAGTAGCTTTTAACATGTTAATTAAAACGAAAGGATGAAAAGTGTTTATTAAAGCCATTAATTGATTATCAAGTTAGGATATTTTCAGTTTATTAATAAAATCGTAACTGGAGATGGGTTGAATCCACTATTTTATGAATTGAATCTCCAATTTAACTTTGAATCCCAAATCTGAATCTTAGAAAAGATTAGTAACATAGAAGGAAATATATGTAAATATAATAGAATAATAGAAAATAAAAATAGCTATCAGCCTAAATGTTAGCATTCTTTCTTTCAAAACAGCCATACATATTCAGTTTGTGTTAAATTACTGGTCAGGGTCCAAGTTGTTGACTAGTCTAATTGGGTTCTGAACCACCATTAGGCAGTATTAGAGCTCTAAAACAAATTTCACTTAAAAAAATATATTTTTTAAGAATTTGAGTCTTGAATCCAAAATTTACTTGAATTTTCATATTCTTGAACACCTTAACGTTCGAGGTCCATACCCTAATATACTAACTTCAATAATGAATTATTACAATTGCAATCAATTAAGGGAATACAATGCTGTAGGGATCGAAAACCATTTAGGTATATTTTGTTAAACCCTTATAATTTATTTTTCCTTTGAGCTCATAATTTTACAACGATCATCTTTAATTATATGCATACATTTATGGCTCCCAGATCCATCTTAGTCAGATAGTGTTTACATTGCACTATATCTTCTGGTACATGCTAGAGCAAGTTGTTACTTTATTGATCTGTCTCAGTCTCACTTATGGCTCTGACAAATATGAAAGTGGCAAAGAGGTATGATTGATACTAGTAATCACATTCAATATACAGCCAGTCCATGTGACTTGGGCCGTATCCGAATAGTCAAGTACACTTGACTTGACGCAGACTTCATGCAGACTCGATAAAATTACACTTTACACCCACTTGAGATCGAAAACTGCAACAGACTTTTCAACGGCAATTACCCTTTACACGCCCTTGAGTCTGCAGTGCTGCTTCTTACCCGTGATCTTAGAAACTATTTTAAACGCCATCTATAATCAGGGAATGAAAACGAATACAACGTTTTAATATCCAAACCCACTTCTTTTCACTAGACATTTCCAACACAACACAAAAAACACTACAACATGAGCAGTACCGGTATAGTTAAAATACTTTATCATAGATAGCAGATTACACATCACAGATCACATTACTCTAGCAGACGAAAAATTAAACAGTTGCCAGTCAAACTCCGCATCGACGGTGTGTTAAGGGTAACTTGCCGTCACACTTGGTCTCAAGGGCTTGTGCAGGGTGCAGCGGCTCACTTCGTGATTATTCGGACGGTTGTTCACTCGATCACGGGATTGCCAATGCAATTATCGAGTGAGCGTCAAGGGTCGACAGCGCGTGAAGTAGACTATTCGGATACAGCCTTGGTTACTTGGTGTATATACATTTCAGTGGAGCTTGGCAGACTTAGATGAGATAGTTTTTTCTGGCTCAGTGGGGAAATCAATGGGAAAACTACCTCATTCCTAATCTACTTATAGTAATTTGCAGGTTCACTTGATCAGCTGGTAAAGGATAGCACGATGTATTTCTTATGAGTCTCAATACTATTGCTATTCTAAAAACACTTGCTTTTATCCGCTCTCATTTAGATTGCTGTAAATTATGTTTATTAAAAAATTATTTAATTTTTACTGTCTTTTTATTTATTTTTTATTGTTTTGTATATTACTTTTTTTATTAAGAATTCATCTTTATTCTAAATAATTCCTTAGATCTAAAATATTATAAATAAAATACTTTAAATGTTGAAAATATTAATCAACTCTTTCTTCCAAATATTAATAAAAACAATGAGTACACTATAATTTCCTGTTTACTAATAAATAAAAATATTTATCCAATATAAATTTGGAGTATTTCAAAGTAAATGTTTCTGTTTAATGTAAAGTTGTTGTGGTTTATGGTTTATAAAGTCATTTAGCCTGAATAGGTATATTATTATTGATGTAAAATCAAATGTTATTATCTATAAGTCATTAAGTTTCTAAATTTATTTCAGTAATCTTAATTTCTCTTTATAATACAAATTTTTATTTATATTCCACTATAGTTTTTGATCTTGTATTCTCGCCTGATACACTTTTGTTGTGTTGTAAATAAATTATTTTGGTTTCTTGTTATTTATGTAACTCAGTGGACATACCTAAAACTAGGAAAATCTTAATAATTTTAAAGGAGTGTCAAAAATATTAAAGTTCACTGCACTGTTGACTGACTGTAAAATGCTTATGACTTAATTACAGTTTTATTGCCCTGAGGTTCAATTTATTGTTTGGTAAAGACCCTCCACTATTCCTCCTTTTATCATATGCCATTATAAACTTGCTTTGAACTGCACTGACTCACTTTCAACCTGCACTGCACTATAGTCGATAGTGTTAAATGTTCCTTTCTATTTAGTAAAACTAATATTTTTAAATGAAGTTTTCTAACAGAGCTGTTTACAATTACGAAGCACAGAAATAGTGTTCTTTAATAGTCAAGCGTAATATAACAGCCTTATTGTGTGAATAAATAGTGTGACAATGTAATGCGGTAGTATTGTGTAAGCCTGGTGGTTATCTATAAAATTATAAAAATATTAAAATGGAAGGTCGAAGAAAGGAAAAAATTACACTGGTTAACAGCCATTTTGCATCTGGTTTGTGATACATCAATTAATACGTATTTGTGGTTGTAGAATCCGAATCTGCCTTCGGAAATGCTCTGTCATGTAAGTTTTTTTTTAGATATTTTAGCTTTTTACTATTTTTTTATTATTTTGTTTAGATTTTTGTGTTGTTTGTATTCTCTTTTTTTTCCATGAATTATCACTGACTATGCTGGTTGCACTCTGTATTTGGATGCAATATATGATGGAAGAAGTTCTAAAAATAATCACTAGACAGCAGGGCAATTTAGTTGAAGGGGAATGGTACTGCCATTGACCGTTAGAGGTGACTCAGCTAGCCAAGTTATCCCTGCTGCTTAGTGCGGGTTGAAACTTGGATAGTGTTAGCCACTTTGTTTATTTCTCTTTATTGATACCTTGGTTTGTGTTATTGTGTGTTTTTTCTTTTCCTGTGTGAACTAGTAAGACATTCTGATATTTTTTAGTTAGTACAGTGTTCTTAACTTAATGGCAACTGCTAAACTTCGTGGCTGTGTAAACCACTCCGATAACTTTTGCTATGTAGGTGATAAGTTCACTCCAAAAACCCAAAGAAAGACAATCACTGACTTAGTTAAGAAGGCTTATAAACTGTACTTTGATTGTGCTCTTGGAGATCAGGATAAACCCTTTGCACCTCATATTGCTTGCATAACCTGCACAACTACCCTTATAGAATGGATGAAAGGAAACCGCCGAGCCATGCCGTTTGCTGTTCCAATGGTTTGGTGCGAGCCAAAAGATCATATGGACTGTTATTTTTGCCTGACAAATATTGCAGGACATTCCAGTAAAACAAACATACAATTAAATATCCTAATGTTTCTTCAGTTCATATGCTTGTGCCTCATGGGGAAGGCTTACCTGTTTGTGCTTGTCACTTGCAAACCACTGCATCAGAACCATCAGAGGAAAGTGAATCAGAAGATGCACGACCTTTGGAAGAGTACATCTCTGAAACTCATGACAGATCGCCTCACCTCATAGAACAGAAAGAACAGAACGATTTCGTTTGTGATTTGAAACTTTCTAAATAGCAAGATGAACTGTTGAGTTCTAGACTGCAACAATGGAACCTTCTAGAGCAAGGTACAAAGATTTCAAGTTTTAGAACAAGAAATAGCGGTTTGTCTGGATATTTTGAAATGAAGAATTCATTGTGTGTGTGCACAGACGTGAATGGTTTGATGATGGAGTTGGGTGTTCAACATAATCCACATGAGTGGAGAATATTTATTGATTCATCTAAAGCAAGCTTAAAAGCAGTGCTATTGAATAATGGCAACAAACTTCCATCACTGCCTTTGGTGCATGTGGTGGACATGAGAAAAACTTATGAAAGTATGCTTTGCTGATGGAGTGAATCAAATATAAAGATTATGAGTGGCAGATATGATGTGATTTAAAAGTTGTTGCACTGCTTACAGGGTGGATTCACAAAATACCGTTGTTTTGTGTGGTTGTGGGCCAGCCAAGACACCAAGAACCACTACAAATTCAAGGAATGGCCTATGAGTAAATTATACATTGCTGGAAAGGAAAATGTGAAATCTACTCCATTGGTTGAGCCGAGTAAAGTCATTTTGCATCTGCTTCATATAAAGTTAGGCTTGATGAAGAACTTTGTAAAAGCTCTTAATAAAGAAGGTCAGGCCTTTAATCATTTGGAAAAAATGTTTCCCAAGTTGAGTGAAGCAAAGTTAAAAGAAGGTGTATTTATTGGACCACAAATTAGGGCATTGCTGAAAGATCCAACCTTTGATGCTAAGCTTACAAATAACAAGTTAGCTGCTTGGTCCTCTTTCATAGCCATTGTTTACGGCTTTTTGGGCAACAGAAGAGATGATAAATATGATTTCATAGTGAGTGGGCTATTGGACAACTACAAGAACATGAGGTATAGAATGTCATTAAAAATTGACTTTTTCCCAGAAAATTGTGATGCTTTAGTGACGAACAGGGTGAACGCTTTCACCAAGATATCCTGACCATGGAGCATCGTTACCAAGGACACTGGAACCCTTCGATGATTAGCGATCACTGTTGGTTTCTTTTTAGGGAGACTGATGAAACAGCTTACAAAAGAAAAGCATCGTCATCCAATTTTGTCAAAGAAAAATTACATTAAACTTTCTACATATTAATATTATGGCTTAATGTGGGTTATTTTAGTGCTTTTTGTTGGTTTAAATTAGTTTTTTTACTCTATCAAGAAAACATAGGTGAGTTCTGAGGGCTGTTTTGTTTGTATTTAAAATGGTAAATAGTTGCTAATGTCGTACTATTGTCTTTGTATTAGTGCTGTGTATCTTGGAAATGTGAATTAATAGAGAGAATCTGATTTTTCCACTGAATTCAGCACCCAAAATTAGTTGGATCCACACATTTACAAACCAGATACAGAAAAAAAGTTTCAATTTGTTAACCATTGTTATTAAAGGGGGTGATTGCCAGGCTGTTTTAAATGTATACACATATTTGAAAAATAAAAATCCAGAATTTCCATACACATCATTCGTTCAAGAAGCCTGTGAAGTGACCTGAACAAGTCAGGCAACATTTTACAGGATAAAGAAAGAGGCAAGCAAAGGGCCGTTAAAAACTCTGAAGAAGAAATGAGAGGTCTCTTACAAAACATCAAGACAAATAAAACACAATTATTTTATTCGGACCGCCATTAGACGTCATGTACACACATTTTATTTCATAACCAAACCACAAACAATGAAACACATTTTACATGTCAACTCAGATGAAGATTTGCCAGATTTTAAATTTCATACCTTTTACAGATTTATTAAGGAAATGGGTTTTACTTTTGAGAAGAGAGATCATAGATCACTGATGATAGAACAAGATGACATCATTTTATGGCGACATTCGTACTAAGGATAATCTGTTTTAAAATGTTATATTAATTTAATCATATATTAATAATATAAAACACAGTAATAGTAAAAGAAAATAATAATAACAATAAAACTGATTGTACAGTAATTAGTCAAATGTTCTTGTGATGTAGAACCACTAGGGTGGTTGATGTTTTTGATCGAGCTAGTACCAGCGACAATCTCCATTTATCCCAGCTTATCAACTGAACCTGAAAATGAGTATATTACAGCTCTTCAGTGCAGTCTAGGCTTTACACCTGGCGGTGGAACTTTTGAGGACTCAACCAACCTTTGGGTTGAGTACTATGCATCCATTACATTTATGTAAAATGTTTCAGTATTTTTAATTATAATATTGCCAGTAGTAATATTTGTGTACCATCATGTTTAACGCTTAACTTAGAAGGCCATAATTGGAAACCTGATTTAGTACATTTGAGGTTTACTTTCTGTGTTGTAGTTTACCATCCTTTCTACCACAAATTATTGTACGAGTTTTTAAAAATTCATCCCTCTCATCCTAGTCCTTTGAATGAAATATTCTTAGCATAGGGCATAATTCATTAGTATAATAGCTGAAATACTTAATGCTAATAGTTTTTTAAAAGCAATCATGTTATATTTGTTTCCTTGTTGCCTCTATAGCAAAACAACAGGGAGTGACACGAAAGACTTGATATTCAAACTTTTAAAACACTTCTTAGAAAAAATGAGGCGCAAACATGTACACATCAGAATTTTGGACAAATTGTATGGTTATATTATTAAGACGCCAAATAACAGTCACGAAGTGGAAATGGTCAGTAAATTACTCAACGCCTGTTATGCCAGAATAGAGATGAAAACCAAGGAAGTAAGTCATGATAATAGTAACAGGGTTGTGTACTTGTGTCTATTTATATTTGATTTTTCAACCAACATTTATATTATAAGTTTGAAATTATCTTCGCCTACTATTAGAGATGGGTCAAATATAATTTTTTTCGAATTTGAGTCTTAATTTTACCTATTTATCTTGAATCTGAAAATTAGAAAACATGTTAATCATGAGAGGTTAAACTTTCCCACTTTAGTTTTTTTTTAACTGCTTTGGGGGTCGCATCGCTCGCAATAAACTAGACTGCCAAAGACGAGGAGCTCAGGGCTCAATCCTGGTTGGGTGTACTGGGGGTGGTTTTCCCTTAATGGTTTTCCACTATTCCTCCATACAAATGTGAGTACACTTCCTCAAAATTCAACTTTCTTAAATTTTTTAAAAATCGATCACATGGTCTAAGGCGTCACTCTCACAATATACTAGACCGCCAAAGACAGGGAGATTGGGATTTGATCCAAGTCAGTAGATTGAGGGTAGTTTTTCCTAAATAGATTTCTTCTTTCCCTTCATGAAAATGTGAGTACAGTTTTTCTAAACTCAACCTTCCTCATACCCTGGTCCATTAGCTTAATTAGTACTTATAACCCGAATGGTAGTAATACACGGTGCAAAAAAAAAATTAATCTTGAATTTGATATTTTCCCACCAATCTTGAATATTATTCAGAATTTGAAGGGCCCAGCTCTGCTCACATTTTATTTGTCGACCACATCGCATCATTTGGCCACACGGAATAAACGTCAAGCTAATCTGTCTAGGTTTGCCGCTGACAGGAATGTTGAGGTTCATATTGTGAGCTGGGCAGTCTTGACAATGTCTACTCTTACTCTTCCTCCACACAAATTTGGGTACATTTATTTAAGGGCTACCTTCCTTATCCATACCCCATTACTGTAATTAAATATAATATGCAATGCAAAATAATAATTAGGTGTTATGGTTAGTTTGTTTGATGTCAAAACATAAATTAAAAATCTTGTAATTGTTTATACAACGGTTCGACACCTTAGCTCAGAAGATATTGTGTCTGTACAGCTGAGCTAAGGTTTCCGGATTTGATTTCTGGCATGGCAAAAAATTTATCATGGGTTTTATAGTGATGACTTAACGACAGAGGGCTGGGTGTGATCTGTTCTAGATTTAAGTTAGTTTATAAGTTGTATGCGGATATAATTAATATAGTATATGAATGGAAGATGGCTAATCTATAAGTGAAAATATTCCCTCCACTTAGTATAGATAAGGTTAATTTCAACAAAGTTCAAATGACTACGTAAATTAAAATAACTGCTTTCATTCAACTTAAAAAATCTAAAGACTATAAACATCAGTAAAGAAAATCTAAAAAAGTTTGATATTAACAAGGCATTTATTATTTATTTGGCTTCAAAATAACTAAAATTGACAAGTTTGTTTATGTTTTAAGTCATTTAAATAAAAGTAAACATATTTGATAAATATTTTAGATTTGAAAATTACAATTTTAACTCAACATTTGTTTTAATTTTATCTAGTTCTAGACATTTATCTTTTAAAAATGTATACACACAATATTTAATATACATTTACACCTACACTTTGACCTCTTACTTATTGATAAATTTTTCCTCTGAAATAAATGTTTGGAATAAGTGAGCTTAGAAACGTTATATTATAATTTTATATTGCTACTAAAGAAATATTCATTATATTACTCTGAGCCATTTCTACCAGCTGAAAAGTGACTTAAATCACCTTAACGATTCACCTTGTAAATATGTTTGATCACCAAAAGTAGATACACTATTTTCAACACATTACTTTTAAAGTGACACAGATACAGAGTGATTTTGTACTTTTCAACTGTCCAAAAAAAGGCCAAAATAACCAAAATATACTATATTTTATCTGTATATTTTAAATTAATTTACTTAGTTTACAAAGTCAGACACATTACTCAGTCAGTAGCATGTCTGCCTATTGGGTTTGATTCCTGAATGGAAAAAAAAATCATTGGTGTAATGTGGGTTTTTCCTTCACACAGATGAATTAACGGCCGGGGACTGGATGGTGTATCTTTTTAGATTTAAGTTAGTATATAAGTTGTTTGTTGATAAATCAGTCGGTTCAGAAAGTTACGTTAAATACTTCAAATAATTTTTTTTAAATGTTATAAAGCTTTAGGACTTTTTTGTTAAATTATTTAAATTCATGATTTTGAAATATTACATAGAAAAGTTACTTTTTCAAAAATTATATATTTAATACCTTTGCATTATTACTTTTATAACACTTACAATGACTTCACATTTTGGTTAATCTGTAACCATCAGCCCTTTTAAATTTCTGACTAAATTTGACATGATTTTCAGTTTCTTTTAAATTATTTGACAACTGGAATCGGCCAGAAGGTTTGTCAATGTCTTACAAAGAGCTCTATCTGATCAAAAAACTCCATCAAGTATGCCCTGAAATGGTGGTGGGCATTTTGAACAATATTGAGTACTGTTTTTCCAACAACCGTCGAGACAAAATGAGTGCAATACGACTCATGGTGTACCTGTTCTCCTATCCTGGGAGCAAAATTGCCATTGATTACAGAAAATTGTGGCTGAAGTTTATTTCTGTGTAAGTCTGTTCTGTAAATATACAGTAAAACCCCAGTAATATAAACTAATTGGGATCAATTCCTGTTCAAATTAGTGAAATGTACGACCTATCAAGGGTTTTTTAAAGGTTCACTTGTCTTAACTACAGATGTGGGAGTAGACATTTTCCACTGTGTTACTTTTTTTTTTTTTGTGAAAAAAATTTATAATCACACAAATTCAAATTTTTAAATAAATCCAATATAATTATTGTAAGAATATTTTAAAAATTAGACTAAAGGAAATATTTAGGGACTAATTGCTATGAAAATATATCTTAATATTGAATTAAATTAATTAAATTAGGATTTTTCGATAAAAATATTGAAAATTTTCAAGCTTTGTAAAAGAATTTTAGTCAGGTGTGAGCAGCTACTAGAATTCTACATTAACTCGAATTTTTAGTACTCACACACCCCTAGTTTTAACTGTACATTGTCCCTACAGAGTGAAAAGAGGGAGACTGGGGGGAAGACATGGTTGACGAGCTATGGAAGGAGTAATGACTTTGGAAAGGGCACTTCTTTGTGTTGAGCAGCGCAACAAAACAACACCAAGATATGGCAGCCTCTTCATGCCGTTTAGTTCTTTGTCAGAAGACATTGATGGAGTATGAAATTAAAAAGAACTAGGGCTAAGTCTGATTCGTAGAACACAACATTGACATCAAAATATGAAATGAATTTTCACTGTACATTAAATTCTATTAAAAAATAAACACAAGCTCCCTTTATATTATTTTTGGCACATTATTATCAGAAATTTTGGACTACTAAGGTTTAGATTACTGAGGTTTTACTGTATTTAGCTAAACAATTGTTATAAACATAGGAAGAGCCTAAACAGTTACAAGAAAATACTATAGGCCCACAGACATTCTTCAACATCATCATCATCAATCAACTGTTTCCAGCTTTATGGCCAGGTCACTTTAATAAAATGCCTCCATATTCCTCTCTCCTCCATAACTCTTCCTCAATATTTGCTTTCATTCTTATCCTTTCACTCAAACACTTATCTGCTCCTCCTATTTCTTTATTGGTCTCCCTTGTCATATATTTCTTACATACTCCCTCTCCATGTTTTTCCTTGGGATTTTTGTTTTACATCCTCATTACATGACATATATCATCCCAGCCTTGCTTCCTCTGTTATTATCTCATGTACTCCAATATCCTCATAACAGATCATACCACCTCAGTCTTGCTTCCTCTACTATTCTCATTACTCTCACTCTTTCCCTTATAATGTCATCCTAATCCTGTTTCTCTTTGCAACAGCTAACATGTTCCTCAATAACTTAATTCCCACGGCGTCCACTTTCCTGGCTTTCTCTTACATCCAATATCCATGTTTCTGCTGCATATGTAAATAATCATAACTTATACATAATAAATTATATTAAAAAGGAATATTTCCAAAAATTTAAAACACTGTGAAAGTGACAAGTGTGAAGAGAGTGTGTAGAAATTAAACGAGAAGTTTATTTGTTTCTTTAAAGGTCTAACCTAACTTTCCTTTCAGGTTGGCTTCTTTCCCCATAACTCACAGTACATTATTGTGCAAACCTGCCTCCTGTTATAATGGTCAGAGTCCCTGGTTGATTTCGGTTGGTACAGGGGGATTTTTCTCAAAAGGGGAATAATTTCCATGATCTCCAGGGTTTTGCTAATTAGGCTTAAGATAAATTAAGATCTTCATTGGCTTCACCTCAGTATATTCACTATCAATATCTCCTCATCTCATCGGGACATGGAAAGAGCCTCCATGGCAAGGATGTATGACTAGTACATCGGGCATTCCCTGGGCAATGCTACTTTAGTACTGGCTAATATTTCTGCAAATGAGCTATTGATTGATGTAGCTCAGACACATAATTATTATTATTGTCGTATGTAGTAGTATAGTGTTAACACAAAGCTTTAATATATATTTTATAAGCCATTGGGCGATTATTCATTTTATAATAAATTATATAGATATTTTCATTCTCTTGATCAAGTTAAGAATAGCCGCTTGAGGCGTTACACTCTCTGTTTTGCCCTCTAAACTTTCATTACTTGAATAGTGATGATTCTTCATGGCTGTATGTGTAGCTCTCTTTTAATTAAATAGAAAATACTTTTTAACAAGTTTATTGGTGTGACTTGCCAAAATAAACACAAATTATTCTTTGCATGCACTGAATATGTTTTTCATGTTGATATAAAAATTTGTGTCAGCCTGCAATCGAGCCATACCAACAAAGCAGCCACCATCTGCTGTTGAATATATTGCCAGCTTCTGTTGATAGAGGTGTCATGTGGTCAGCACAACGAACCCTAGCCAGGGTCCCTGACCACTAGACCACTGAGGCAATCTTCATGTTAATATAAAACTGATTATTAAACCAAATCGCCATGCGCGCACACACACACACACACACACACACACACACACACACACACACACACACACACACACACGTGGTCTCCTTGAGGTTTGTTATAGAGACACACAAAAGAATGTTCTCTTCTGTTATTTCAATCTGAGTGACTGAGGTGAGGCTTGCTTATTCTGCAAATCATTTCTCTGGTAAAAGCTTCATTTGTCCTGTCCAGTATTGCTATTGCAAACATCCAATCAACCAATCAGGAATAATCAAATAGTCACATGACTTACAGGGAAGGGTTCTGAGCTTGATGGTAATTTCCAATGAGACTGCTGAGCTCATCCTAAGTTCCCATGACTTGTGTTGATGGAAAAAATGGTGATTGGGAGAGGCTTGTGACACATAATGTGGTCTGCTATTTTCTGACTGAGTCCCGAGCCTCACCTTCCTTTGCCTTTTACACCCTTGAGGGGGAAGGAGAAAGGGAAAGTCCCAGGAGGGACAACCCCATGGGTGTAGGGAGAATATAATTTGGGTTGGGGGGGGGTGGTTCAAAATCATAAGTTTATGACATGATGTTAACACTTGCTTCTAAACCCTAAGAAATAAAAGTGTTATTATTTCATACAGTAGTGGGGAAACTTTATTTGTGTAATAGTTTTAGGGACTTTTTACCCTCCTCTCCTACTATTAATGTTAGAAAATTAGATGCTCCTATTTGTAGTGGTAGTGTTTGGAGAATTTTCCTAAATTATATTCTTTTAATAGCTATTTAGAATAATACTTCCCCCCATTTATTTTTATTTGGATACTCCTAAGGGCTAGTTGAGTCCGTCCTTGAAAAATTTGTGAAAACGTTGATGCTTCTAAAACAGGCTAGTCGAACTTGCAACCTCTATGCTACATATAGACACATATATGTTATGTATGATATATAAAACACACATACACAATATATACATAAATGAAAAAATAAAAAAAATATAAAAACTTGGAATAATTAACATACGAAAATTGAAGACTTTAATCAGTCAGAGCGCTGTGTGATTACATAGTCACACAGAAGTGATGAAAGCCGAGCCAACACATCCCCTATTCTAGGAAACCTGGTCATCGCCAGTGTAGAATTTACTGCTTTCTCTTTTATTAAGTGTCAATAAATCTAACTTTATATGACATTCTTGGTGTATACGTGTGATTCAATAAAGATCGTTAAGCTAGGTTTAAAATGAGTACAAACTGGAAAAATTATCAAATTTTTTTTTTTTTTTCTAAAATTCATATTTAAAATTAATTTTATACCATTGATTTAAATATGAATTTAATGGGGAGTCATGGAGTGTATCGAATTATCCAGTTTTTGAATTAATTAATGTTGAATTAGCCAGATCCTTCTGTAAAATGTTATAGAATTATACCATTTTGGAATCATGAAATTTGCAAAATTGGTAATTGCTTATGGGAAATTTATCAGTTGAGGTTGGTGTACCAAATTTTTATTCTTTACTCACAGGAGATCTATTCCCAAAAATGTACACATTTTCACACCAAATATTGTTAAATTGGTGAAATATTTGGTGGCACATAAATGTTTGAACATTTAATTTCTTATATTAAAAGGAATACACACCCAAGAGATGATGACTTACAGTCATGCATTTGTCATGTATTTTGAAATGGACTTCAACTTAATATTTAAAAATCAAATAGCCAAAGCTATTATCTATGTTTTTAGTGAGGATTACTCCATCTAGATATCATATTCCCGTGTCCAGGTGTCAATTTTCAGAATTGACTATTTAAAGCCTAACCGTGATACAAATAAAACCTTTAGTATATCTGGTAAAAAAGCAGAGTGTAGTGCCTACGTCTTAAAATTTTATAATCCTAGATAAGAACTTTTAAATGTATTTTTTTATTACTAAAATGGTAAAAATATTAAATTTTATTAAATGCGGCCGCCTCAGTATTTTCACTTTTCAATGTGACCCTCATGATCAAATAAGTTTGACATGACTGTTCTAAAAGCTATTTCAAGAAGTGCTCGCCCAAATTTTTTTTTTTTATAAATTAGAATCCATAGAATCTATTTGAAGTGGTCCTCGTACGGAATTTTTTCGAAATTTAAGATGACCTAGAAGCCATTCAATGTGTTCGTCACCTGATTTTTTAAAAAATTAGATGCTTCTAAAGCTATTTAAAGTGGTTTTTCACCAGCAAATTTTAAAAATTAGATGCCCTTAGAAGCTATTTGGAATGGTCCTTGCTTGGATTAAAAAAATTATACTCTATGCATATAGAAGATATTTGTAGTGGACCACTGGGCATTTCTTTTAAAAATTGGATGTGTCTAGAAGCCATTTAGAATGATATACTGCTGAAATTTTTTTCGAAATTAAATGTCTCTAGAAGCTATTTGAAGGGATCCTTACTGAGAAAATTTTTGAAAAGTGAATGCCTCTATCATTTATTTGAAGTTAAATACAAGGCCATCTCCCCTCCAACTCCCTACGCCCATCGACAGATCTGCCCGGCTTTCGTCAATCTTTATTTATAATATCAATACAGACACGAACATAAGAATAAAGGATTAGTTAGCTTATAAAGACGTGTAGAAATCTAAGTCCTAGGTGCCATTTGTTCTAAGCTACTGGAGGAAAGTTGATTATTCCCGACATTAATTTATGTTAGTTTAGAATAGTCTAGGGTTGGGAAACTAGTGATGATTACATGCTGTGTTTTCTCATCAGGATAAGCTCAGGTGAGGAGGAACGCAAGATAGGTATTTGGTTCACCTGTAACTTCCTTCAGAGCCACCCGAGCATGCGGGGGGAGTGTTTGGACTACCTGAAGAGACGCACCAATGATGACGAGGTTGAGGTTGTGCTGATGGTGATTGATGGTTTGCACAGAGCCGTGTGCTTTGATCCTACCGTGTTCTCCGACGACACTCAACCGCTGAATTTATAGCAGAACTGGCCTTGCACCACGAAGAGGTTGGGGACCCTTTACCCGTAAATCTTACTGAAAACACAGACACTTTCTTTTTCCAGCATGCACAATTATACAACCTCGTTTAACATTTTATCATTTGGGAAGTGTTAAACAGAGAGTTGGGTCAGCACCACTATTTTACAAACCTGAATCTTTATTTTATCTACAAATCTCGAATTTGAATCTGAAACTTGGAAAAAATTATAAGCTTAGTAAGCTTTAGAAACAATAGAATAGAGTTAAATAGAAATAACAACTGAAAGCATACATATTATTTGTTATATAAATTAAATATAAATCTTATAATGAATACATTATTTAATACATTTTTTATATTAAGATTCATAGTTACGGTTAGGTGTTAAATTAATGGTCTGGGATCTGGTGTTAAATTTATCGTAAAATTATGTTTTGGTAAATCACTATAAAAAGCTATAAAAAATCCAATTCAAAATTTGAAAAACTAGCAAAAAATTTGTTTCTTGAATCTGATATGTTCAAATATTCTTTAGGATTCAAGGATCCCATCCATATTTTTAAAAAGTTGAAACTTCCAGCGTCTTATAACATTATATGACCTAATCACATGTTTGTGGAAACTTCTCGTTTTCTGCAAAATACTTGACAATACACATGACTAAATATTGTAAACTAAATACTTTATCATTAACATTTATAAAAGTTGGTTTCTGTTATTTTTTTATTTTAGTTTAATGTACGCCAGAGGGCAATCAAAACACTAGCTCATGTGCATCATAAATACAAACATGAAGAAAATATAGCTAGCAGTAAGAAGATATTAGTTTGGATCCGTAACACCATTCTTAAACACTGCATTTCCAGGCCTGCCAACCGAGACAGGTAATTTAACTTGATACGTTATTTTCTTTTTTGTGAATTTAAACATCAGATATACCATAGAATTGTTTAAAAATTGGAATTCCTTCAAGTAGGGCTAAAATGACATGAACTATCTAGCCTAAGGTTGGGTTTAAATTCATGCATAATGTATAACTAATAGTATATAGTACATAGTTGGTTTTTATTCATAGACATTTCTTCACCCCTTTGCTTTACTTATTTAAGCTCTTTAAAAAACTTAAAGGGTTTACTTGAAAACAACATTCATTAAATGTATCTTTCAAAACATAAAATTAACCTAATTTTAAATGGTGCCTTTACTACCAAATCAATTTTGATTTATTTCTGATTTTATTATTGTCATGAATATTATGGCAGACCTACTTTCAGTAAAAGAATCAAAAATGAAATATTTCCTCTTTATTTTCAATCATAGTAACAAATTAATAACTATATGAGAAAATCTGAAACGAATGATTTTTTTTTACCACCGCGTCTTACTACCCATTTGGGTTATACATCACCTAGATACATATACTATTTACTATGATGTTTGAGGGATGAATATGGTTGAATGTAAGTTAAGTGTACCCACATTTGCATGAAGCAGAGTGGTGAAATTGAATGTTGTATAACTTGACTTATCAGATTAGAATGAAATATTACAAGCCATTGTGCAATAAAAAGATTGTTAGTGATTTTAATGCATAAGTTTTATAAATAAGCACAATATAATATCTATTCAAGCATAAAGCTAATATAATATCAGAGTAATTACTGTGAAAATGTTGTGCTAGGTCAGTAGTGGACAACATGTGGACCATGTACCTGGTGAACCCTCGCCTGTCCCCTGAAAGAAGGATGGACACGCTGCTACAGATATGGGTGTCCCTGGATGAGGATGCCCAGGCAGGATACCACAAGCTGGCTTCCACCATATCGAGTGAGGAATAACATTATTCAGCAATGTGGGCTATGTGGCGATTGTCACAGGCTATGACTTGGAATGACAGGATTCAATCCCCAACTGGGTGCACTAGTGTTGTATTTGTATGTACCTGTATTTGTATGGAGGAAGGGTGGAAAAACCACCCTCAATACACCCAACCGAGATTTTAACCCCAATCTCATCATCATCGGCAGTCTAGTCTACTGCAAGAGTAGGGCCTTAGTTAGGGGTGTACGAATAGGATTATTTATCGAATCGAATAATTTCGAATTGAATATCAAAATTTCAAACAAATACCGAATAGTACAAATCAATAGTAGATTTTCCTTTACATTTTTGATGAAAATAATTTAAATTACTAAATTCATATTGAAAATGTGGTTTTATATCTAAGGATGCAAAATGCAAAAAAATTACTTCAAAACATTGTTATTTGAGCTGGTATTAATATAAAACGACTGAATTTAAAAAAAATCAGGAATATGGAACTTTTGATTCAGTTTTTTAGACATTGGTTTCACCTAAATCAAATTTTTTAAATTTTATGATAGGCCTAAGTTTTTGAAAGAAATTTAAATTTAAAAATTGCATTGAGAATTTTAACTGGTCAGTGTGGAGATTATATTGCTTTGGATTAAAACATCATCATTATTATTTGAAAGGGTAAAATAATGGGGTGATTAATAAACAAGGTCATATTTTGATTCTTTCATCGTTTCTATTATTGCAAATTGTAGTTCTCATTTTCTGATATGCAAGGCCTACTTTTATTTGTGTGATGATTAGTACTCAACCCAAAGTTTGGTTGGATCCTAAACAATTCCACTGTCAGCTGAAAACCTAGGCAGCACTGAAAAGGCTTACTAGGTAAATTAGGAGTGCAGTAGTTTCCTGTTGCTTTCCTCATTGAGCCAGAAGGTACTATTGCACATCAGTCTGCCAAGCCACCAACTGACCCTACAAGCGACATTTTCACTCCATTCATCACAGGGATTGGCTGTATACTGAATGTTATTACTCGTCTCGCTCATCATACCTCTCCCACTTTCATATAATCTATCTATATATCTATCTATATATATATATAAAGAAAAGTCCTGACTTACTGACTGACTCATCAACGCCCAGCTCAAACCCTTGGACCTAGAAAGCTGAAATTTTGCACAGAGGTTCCCTTTATGATGTAGACAAGGAATAAGGCCGGATTTTTTGAAATTCCCACGAGATAGAGAATAAAGAGGATTTATATTTTAGCTTTAAAGTTGCCTTATTTCCGTAACTATAATTATTATTAGAGACTTCAAATTTGACATGTAAGTAGGTAACTATAATCACTAATAACTATTTGCAGGATTTTTCAAAATTACCCCGGGATAGGATAAAAAGCGCTGCTTTTAAGTAATAAAGCTGAAATTATGCTTCTGTTACCATTGTTAGGTTTTAGGATTTTTTATTATTCGCACGGGGTAGGGAATTATATAATAAAAGAAAGTGTTTGTTTGTTTGTTTGTTTGTTTGTTTGTGTGTGTGTGTGTGTGTGTGTGTGATGCCCAGCCAAATCTTCGGCACACAGAGATATTAAATTTTTAACATAGGTGAACGGAAGGGGGTCCAAATGCACCTCGAGGCCAGATTTTTAAATTTTTATAATTCTTATACCACAGTCAACAACGTGCGGGATTGCTAGTACAACAATAAATTTAATAAAATAATACAACAGTAATGAATGATAAAATAGTTCTTAACCCCTTTACATGTTCTCTAGGCTTGACACACCCCTTAAATGTTCTTTAGGCTTGACCCTCCTTAAATGTTTTCTGGGTTTAAAACCTTTAAATTGTTTTTAGGTTTGTCACACCTTAAATGTTCTTTAGGTTTCTTACTTGTACTCTCTAATATTTTAAATGCATCTGACAAAATTGAATGCTTTCGCATGAAGCTAGAGCTATGGCTTACTCAAATTACTAATGGTTTGAACAAAATGTTTCCAGATGTTAAAGAATGAAAAAGAGCTTCATCCTTTAATCTTGGAAGATTTGAAGTTATTTCAGTAAAAATACTATACAATAATTTCCTAATTCTGATTCACTGTATAACCATTGGACTGGGTGTGTAATACTTTAATGTTGCCTTGATGCATACCCAATGCAAAACAGAGTGCAACAAAATATTTTAGGCTTGATAAGTGTACTGTGAACTGAAAAAGTTTGTAGAACACTGCATTAGACCATACGGGTAATTGAGTATTAACATGATTAAAATGGTAATGGGTAGATAAAATAAAATGAAACAATATCAAGTTTTTTAGATATCATCTTTCTTAACTTTTTAGTAGGGATTTTTTTTCCTAGTGAACAGAAATTTGTAATTTATGCAATTATTAAAGGGCCGTATAGTGATTTTTAATAATTTTGACTTATTTTATATCTTGAAGTTGGCTAACCTGGTATACATTAGTTAAAATGAATAAATATACAGCCAGACCTCCATATATTTAAATTGATGGTTCCATAAAAAATATAGAAACTTTGATGTATAGAAGCGATCTATTTTTATACATGATGCTGTGTAGCCTGTTGTGTTTAGAAATATTTCCTAATCAATACACTCATTATAAGTGAATATAAATCACATTATGTATAAGACATCTTGAACACACACTGTCGATTAGAAAGAGTGAAACAACAGTGAGCATAAACCGTCGGTTGGCGATACTGAAACAAACAACCTGATTTATAAAGGAGGAAGCCTGCGTCTCATAGACCTTGACCAAACATTTCCTCTTGCAACATCTACATTCTATTTTTACTTACTTATTTTTCTTATACTATCGTCACTATGGGGGGGGGATCCTGATTCCTCTTGAAATTTTTTTTATATATAAAGAAAGTTTTTTTATGTAATGTCACAGGGATTCACCAAACTTTGATACATAGAGAATTTTGATATATGGAAAGGTCCCACTGTATATTTAAAAAGCTACTCCTTGACAAGTGAATGAAGCTCAGGACCCTTGGTTTAGCGTGGCAATGGCTTACAGCAGAGCTATGAAGGGTTCAATTTATACTCAAGTTCATTCATCACTTGTAGATTAAGGGATCATTGTGATGAATGACCCTAAGTATGGGACAAACCCTGCATAGCTCAGTGATTGAGTAACGGCAAAGGTTCATTTTACATCCTCAGGAGTCGTTAAAATAAAAATAATTTGTGTAAACGACTGTCATCCATTATCAAGTGTCCTATCATTCTTTACCAATTTCAGTTTTCACTTTTTTCCCCCCTCTCTTAGGTATTTACATTGCCCGTTTCACACTCCCTCCTGATGATTTTAGATAGAGTTGAAACTTGAGTCAGGGAATTAGGCAGCAAAGGTTGATTTTATATAAGGGGCAGCCATTACCTCTTTGTCAAGAGACAGCATTGTAAAGTGTGAATTATGTTCTTCTTTTCATTGTAGAAGCCATATTGTTTTATTTCCCTTTTAAATGTTTCTATCCACTTCTGTACCTTCTTCCAAATAAAACGATGATAATATGACTAAGATAAGAACTCAAAAGAATAATTTAATCTATAAACACTAAACCTAGAGATATATTGATATTTTTTTCCCAGTAGAAGACTTGATTAGGGATGGGATCCTCAAATCCTTAAGGATATTCGAGGATTCAAGAAAATATCTTGATTCGATATTCAAAACCTTTAAAAAAAATTATTATTTTTTCAAGAGAACTCTAATACTGCTAAATAATGGTTCAGAACCAACATGATTATATGACTAACTCAACAACCAGACCTCGTACCAATAATTTTACATTTAACCGAATGTACGAGCGTTATGATAAATGGATTATAAGAAAGAATCTTAACATGTAGTTACTATTTATATTTTATATTATTCTGTTACATTTATATTTCTTCAGAGGTTCATAAATTTTTCCCGGATTCGAGATTCGGGAGTAAAATAATGATTCATATTCAGAAAATAGTGGATTCGACCCAACTCTACTCTTGATTCTTTCATAATGTGTTACATCTCTCTCAAACCCCTTCTTCCTACCTCACCCCAAACAAAAATACAATCGTTCTTGCGTTTGACACAAAATAATCTCAGGATGCGGTCATTGTTGCGTCAACTCCTGGAGATCCTAAGGAAGCCTGAGTGTAATCCGGAGGACGAGTCTACTGTGGAGAACCTGGTACACCTCATCGCGGACCAGCTGGAAGAGCAAGAGAATGACATCCAGCATGTCGAGAAGATTGTTCACCTTCTAGAGGAAGATCAAAGCCTGCAGGAACTGATTGAGCAGCTGCTCCACTCGGGCATCATGTGCTATCACTCTGAGACTATATACGTAAGTTCATATATGGTCACCTCTTTAAAGAAATTTATACTATATTAATCTCGGGCCTCAAAGGAATTGGAAAGTTCATGGGCTCCAGAATGTGAGCCCATCATTCAACTCTGAGACACCTCCATCTGATCGCTAATCTGACCCTACACCTCCTTCAAACACAGTCTCACATTATTCTCCTATCAACATATTGGTCTACCAAGGTGTTTTATTGAACACATCTGTCATTGCCCGTTCCACCGCAAACCACTTCACCTCAGTCTCCGTGCTTTGATCATATTCTTCTTCTATATTAATAAAATAAAGAATTTGTGTCTCTCTCTGTCATGAGTAGAGACAGGATTTAGCATATTTGCCTTTTATTTGATTTGATTTTAAAACATAGGCAGTTAAACATGGTGTCCAGTGACCTGGAAAACAGGGAAAAGTCATGGAATTTTCACATGCTCATTAAAAAATATGCAACTTTTATTTACACTAGTCAAAATAACATTTTTCCCCCTAGTTAATACTCACCGCTAATCCCTTTTAACATAGTTGTCCCTGATGAGCATACTTATCTCAATTCTCAAGGTCAACATGTGATTTTTGTGTCATATTTCCACTCCTTATTGTGCGTCTTTAGCAAAAATTGAGGCTATGCACATGCGCAAAAATTCAATTGTGTAGTAGGAATAAGAAACTATTAAAGAATCTGTCTCACATCACTTTTAAACTGTCTGGTGTAAGGTGATCTTAGTTTTAATATTCCAATGCGTTCTCACTGCAATCTAACTAGACCATACTACCCAATAGGCCATTGCTTTAGGTTGAGATCACTTAAAAGTTATAACCTCTTCATAGAGCAACACAATTTCAGGATGCATATGTATCTAAAAATATTATGACATTAAATAATGTTTGTAATATAATATATTGACTGGAAAAGTTGAAAATTGGCTCTGGAAAACTTGAAAAAGACAGGGAATCTTAAAATCTAGTTAAGCTGGTCACCCTGTTAAAATAAATATAAATTTAAAGTTATTAAGAGTAAACTGTGTTAATTTTATAGTGCCTATAATTGCTTATTCGGTTGGTCTTAGCCTATTTTATGAATAAGCACCTTAACATACCTATTGTGGATTTAGCCTTTCTCTTTCCCACAAAGTATGGATTTTATGCTGAAAAGAGTCCAGTTTTTTATAAATTGTAGGTTCTTGCATACTTGTTTGGGTAGGTTTGAAAATTGACACCCTTTTTTTTTTCCATTTATTTACTATTTTTATTTTTCAGTACTGTGTCTTACTACCTGGTTGGGTAATTTATTTGAAGTATTTAATGTGCACTTTCTGAATTGACTTATTATATCAGTACACAACTTATAAACTAACTTAAATCTAGAACAGACACAACATATAGCCCCTGGCCATTAATTAATCACAGTGAAAGGGGAAACCACATTTTATCAATGATAAATTTTTGGCCAAGACCCTTAGCTCAGTAGACAGAAACACTACCGACAGAGATAAGGTGTTGGACGATCCTTGTTAAATAGCTTTCAATGAGCGTAAATCGGGTGAAGAACAATGGGACCAGTAGCACACATCTTTGAAGGAAACGGCATGTCGTTGCGAGAGAAAACTTAAATGTCTTCATTAATGGCAAAATTTGAAATTCTGTCCCTTGAATCGTTTTAAATAGAACTCGGCTTTTCAAATTCTATAAATATTTTGTCTTAAAATATAACTCATTATACTACTGAAAATCTAGAAAATTATCTAGTGATTAAAATTATGTGACCCACTTCAGTGGCCAAATGGGCTAAGGCGTCACTCTAGCAGTAGACTGGACTGGCGATGACGGGGAGATGAGATTTGAATCTCAGTCCGGTATACTCAAGGTGTTATTGACTAAATGTATTTTCATTCTTCCTTCACACTAATGTGGATACACTTTGTCTAAATTCCACCTTCTTAACGCCTAACCAATTAGTGTAATTAGTACATATGTATGTAACACGAACAAATAGTGAGACGGAGTGCTAAAAAAACAGCATTGTGAATTGACTGTAGGTAACAAAATAGAAGGTTGTAAAACTTGACATTGCATATTGTGTGCTATTTTTTTCCCCTTAAGTGCCTATTATGGTGCCTAAATGCCATATTTTTTAATGCCTATTTGTCTGCCTATTTTAAACAATTTTGGTCTCTAAGCATCCGTTCCCTTGTCATGAACATTGTGCAATATCTATCGTACGCAGAAATCTGAAATCTATAAATTAGTAGCTTCTTTGTACAAACATGTGCACCTCAAAGTCAGAATTTAAAAATTTGGACACAACTTGTGAATGTGTGGAATGCTAGGCCTCCACTGTGGTTCGGATTCCACGTTTAACTATAGGTCCTCTATTTCATCACACAATCACCCCACCATTACACATTAGCATAAGTGCGTATAACCCGAATGGGTAGTAAGACGTGGTGCTAATAATAATAATAATAATATATAATAATAATAATAATAATAATAATAATAATAATAATAATAATAATAATAATAATAATAATGATAATGATATGATGATGATGATGATGATGATGATGATGATGATGATGATGATGATGATGATGATGATATTATTTTGATTTTTTTTTAATTAGATAAAAACTGGGTCAGAAGAAATAAAATGAAGAGATTCTATTTCTGTCTGTTGGAGGTAAAAAAAAGTAACGTAAAAGTAAAGGCAACGTTGGGCACTTCTAGTGCTTAATATGTTTGGGGATGCCTACTATACAAACCATGAATATTGTCATTATGCAACTTTCTCCATTCTCCTGTTTGTTCATCCAGCATCTCTCTTTAAGTCAAAATGTATTTATGTAATGTTCTCCACTCTTATGTTTGTTCATCCCTCTTAGCTCCAAATGTGTTTCTCGGTGTTTTGTTCTCAATGATTACCCACCCACACAATAAACTAATTAAATTTTTGTTTCACAGAACCAAATAGTTGACAAGATCAAAGGGAAAGTCTCTGAAGAAGTTTTTTATGTCATGAAGGAAATAATTTTGAATGTTGCCTCAGTTATTTTCGATTTTGATAGCATTAAGGTAAGTCTAGTAATTAAAACCATTCATATTCTTACTTAAATTACTTGGGAGCCATTTTTAAAATTAAATTATTAAACTAGATCTATTCTCATCCATTCATGCATACATTCACCAGGTTGGGTCAAATTTGATGGCTGTTGTCAAACCTTTTTAAAATCTTTTTGAAATTTTCTTTAATCGGTGAATGTAGGGATACTATTGTGACAGGGTTTCCGTTGTCATGAAAAAGTGGTTGAGGTTGAGGTCTTTAGAAAAAAGATCTTGGGAGGCGGTATATATTTGCACAAAATGTCTGAACTGTTGTTGGGATATTCTAAAACCCCTGCGAGAACAAGAGAGGTTGTCAATAATTTATGTCACACTAACATAGTTGTTTGACCCCCTAACACTCTATATCACACACTGTCACAATTTTGTGAAATCCTCTTTCTAATATTATGTCACAATATCACACACCTCCTCACTCCCCCCTATTTAAAATAGTATTTTTAATTGTAGAGCCAATATAACCCTTTTATTGAAACGTGTTAGTATGTGTCCGCCAAGATTGACATTAGAAGTCAGTAAGCCGATCATTGTTTGTTTTAAACTTGTGTGCAGTAGGGTTTATTAACACAGAACACTGTTTAATTGTAATGTGACGTCACACATCATCCGACTCCCCCAACCCCCTTGTCATACTTGGTCATGCTGAGCACTACTTTCCCCCCTCATGTTATGGGTCTGTAGTTTATGGACAGCCCCCAATCAACAAAGTATGTATATAAGTGATTTTTTGCTTGGGTATGATAACTCATATATTTTTATTATTAAGAGCTCATTCAACAAACTGAGCTGTGGTATTGATGTTTGTTTTCTTTAGGACCGCGTCTTACTACCCGTTCTGGTTATACACCTATTTACTAATTACACTAGTGTTAAGGGATTAGGAAGGTTTAATTTAGAGGAAGTGTACTCACATTTGCTTGGAGGGAAAGTGGAAACCATCTAGGAAAAACCACTCTCAGTACACCTGACTGAGATTTGAACCTTGATATCCTTGTTATCAGCAGTCAGGTCTACTGTGAGAGTAGCACCTTAGACCATGCGGCCACCAAAGCGGGCTATTTTTGATGTTTCACTATTTGATAGCTCTATTCCCTTTTTCTAGACTGGTATATCAACTTATCTCTATTTTTATTGAAGATGTGCCATCTGTCTTCATAAACAGTAATTCTCATCAATTTTATATACTATAATAAATCACTTGGGTCCATGATCATCATCATAATTATTTGTTTTTAGCCTGTGGCCGAGTCAGTTTGGTAAAATGCCTTCACCTTCCTCTATCCTTCCACCATTCTTCAACCTTTAATTGCTTCTATTACTTTCCTCTCACTTACACACTTTCTGTTATATGGTCCCCTCCCATCTCTTTCTTAGCCTTCCTTGTGGTCTTTTTCCTACATACTTCATCTCCATAATTTTCTTTGGCATTCTCTCCTCCATCCTCATTACATGCCCACACCATCTCAGTCTTGCTTCCCCTTCCTCTACTATCTCATGTACACCAACTCTTCCCGGAAAACCTCATTCCTAATCTTGTTTCTCCTCCTGACAGCTAACATGTTTCTGGGGCCAGGTTATTGAACATAAAATTACTGAAAAATGACAGCTCAAATCAATCAATTATTATGATTGTTTCCTTTCAGTATCTGGTAAAAAGTGTCACTGCAACATTTTTGAAGAAGACTGATATTGCATACTCCCGGCCAGTGACTTTACTTTGTGTGAGTACCAAAAACATTTAATGTTTTTTATTTTGTTACTTTAGATAGTATAGTGCTAATCAAATTAAGGCTTGCTACAATTAAATTTCTCTCACTGGTAATATTATTTTATATGTTACAATGACCGAAGTGGCATTCCTTAAATATTATATAAGGCCTTTTTTCATGATTTGTGACCCCACCCACCTCTCTCATGTAAGGGATCATAAGATTTTCCATGCCCCCCTCTTATATCTTACACAATTTTAATTTTTTATAAATTTGTAAACTAGATTATTTTATATTATTTAAATTGAAAAATGACAGCTGGACATGGGAATCGAACCCAATAACTTTGGCTTAGTTAGTATGCCAATGTTCTAACCACTGAGATATCCAACAATCTTCCTGTTCCTTGAGTCATTCTTTACTCATATTTTATGGCAGAGTCTTTGGTGGCTGTGCGGAAATCGTCGGCTACAAATGTGTGATCAATTAAGACTCATGTGCTATCAGATAACGCAGCCACCACCAACTCGGTAGTTGGCTATTTAATCTATCATGATATGTGGACATGTACAATTGGCAGCATAAAGCCAACTACCGAGTTAATGGGGGCTGCATTATCTGATAGCTTGTGATTCTTAATTGATCACACATTTGTAGCTGACGATTTACGCACTTCACCACAGGCTCTGCCTTAAACTATTATGAGTGAAGAATGACCCTGGGCACGGGACGATTCCCAGATAGCTCAGGTGCTAGAGTATTGGTGTACTAATCCAAAGGTCCTGGGTTCAATTCCCATGTCCAGGCGTCATTTTTCAATTTAAAGAACATGATATCTAGATACAGTTATAACTGTAACTAGCAAACATAATAGCTTTGCTATTTAATCCATTAGATTATTTTAATTGTTTGATTATTTTTATATATAAGGAGTGGTATGAAATTTTATAATACTTTAACTGCAGTAAGTAAATGAAATATAAGCTAAATTTTATAATTAATATATTTATTTCCTGCCAAAAAAAAAAAATTATATTTTGTCTCACCATACACATTGATAAAAAACCTTATGTAAGATGGATTCTAGCCCCCGCTCCTCTAAAAAAACTTACATAATTTAAGGATGGTCCCAAAGCTAAAACAAAAATGGAAATTTTCATCACATGTCATGTTCTACCTTTTTTTTATGGCTCATAGAAAAGAAAAGCTGTGCAAGCCACATCATGTAAAAAAAGTTGACACAATAATTCAGGTTTTTTAAACATATCCGTGTAATAACCGCTAAACAATGTTGGAATGTTTGTTTTAATTTACATAACTTTTTTGGACGTATGTGCTAAAGTGCTGGCTTAGCGTGTATAATATAACAAACTAGAAATGTTAAAGGAGAATGCTGACCATTCACAACAATGTTTGTTCTAGTTAGCCAGGAAAGCTGGCTATAAAAGCCTTTTATTTTTTGACATCACATTTTCAATAATATTGCAGGCAGTAACGCTGCCCGACGCCAGATCATAGCAGACGACATATTTGGTTCATTAGTAGCACCTATACCTCTTCCACGAGCGTGAGCGCTCAATCTCTTATATTTCTTTTATATTTTGTTTAACATCACATTTTTTATCATCTTTTAGTAACTTCTACTAAACCAAATTTTGTAACTCTACCTATTATTTCGAACCCACACAATTACCTTGTCTGTAACCTAACCCCTTCCACAATCTATCCTGACAGATCCAACCCACAAGGGAATTGCTTGTAATAGTTGTCTGTTTTTCTTTATTGCAGGAGGTGTTTTTCGAGTACCCACACTTAGGTTTTTGTCAGCAAGTTCTTCGATTCCTGACAATGCTGGTGAAAAGTAATACATGTGTTATGGAAGTGCTGAAAATTATCTGCTTACTTTCTAAACACACACATCTCGGTGAGTTAGTCAAAATGCTTGTTTTTAAATCTTAGTTGTGTCTGTGATGAAATAATCTCGCTTTAAATAGGAGGGATTGGATCTACAATTCCTCAAATACTTAAGTGTCGAGATTTAAACAATTATACAAATATATTTTAAATTTTGAAATGGAGTTTTTTTTAAATCTCTTATATTTTGTTTGTTTTATTTTATTTAAATGGCCAGTTAGCTCGTTACATTAAAGTTACAAACAAAAACAGGTCCAGTTAATTAACAAAGAACAAGTACAAAATACATACATTAATAAAATGGAAGGGGGGTAAAGTGATACAGGTGAAAATATAATTCGTGAATTGAGGGTATTATGATGTCGAATATCATTTGTGAATGAGGGTATTAGCTAGACACAGTATCACATAGTGACTAGGAACAAACAGTGAAAGAACAACTTACAACAAAGAATCACTAAAATAATAGGAAACCAACAGACAAGTTGAGGCAGATAAACAATCTTGGGGAAAATGATTCATTGCACAAGATAAACCAAGCATCATTATCACAGATACAAAAGATCATTGCGCCATACTTTATTTTATATATAATTATAATTATATATATGATAATTTTTCTTACTCAGGTATTCTCAATATATTATTACTATTATTATTATTATTATATTATTCTAGATTTAATTAATTTAATTGCATATGTATTGTAAATTGACAGAAGATGTCCTATTTGATTTTATTCTTTACTGAGTGGTGTTTATTTCACTAGACCTAATATTTATTAATATATGTAAACTTATAAAGTGGAGGTCATGGGAAGGATGTTTGTGAGGAGCATGCTAGCTGTCATCAGGAGGAACAACTTTATGAATAAGTTATTGGGCATAGTTAGGCTACAGGGAGTACATGAGATAGTAGAGGAAGCAAGAATGAGATGGTACGGACATGCAATGAGTATGTTGGAGTACATGAGATAGTAGAGGAAGCAAGAATGAGATGGTATGGTCATGTAATGAGGATGTTGGATATCATGAGATAGTAGAGGAAGCAAGAATTGAGATGGTACGGACATGTAATGAGGATGTTGGAGTACATGAGATAGTAGAGGAAGCAAGAATGAGATAGGTTACGGACATGTAATGAGGATGTTGGAGTACATGAGATAGTAGAGGAAGCAAGAACTGAGATGGTATGGACATGATAATGAGGATGTTGGAGTACATGAGATAGTAGAGGAAGCAAGAATGAGATGGTATAGTCATGTAATGATAGAGATGAAGTAAGATAAATTATATAGGAAAAAGACTTTATGGGAGACCAAAAAAGAGATGGGAAGAGCAGATAACACGGTTACGAATGAGAAGAGAAGAATGAGTGCAAATAAAGGAGGAAGAATGGTAGAAGGAACGAGGAATATGGAGTTATTTTACCAAACAGATCATCCGCCCACAGGCTGAATGGTGATTGTGATGACGACCTTAACTCATGTTTTCATAAAAAGGCTATGGTAACCATGAAGTATGTATTTAGGATCATATTACAGGCCTAGATAAAATGGTGCCTTATTTATTTTATTAATAACTAAATGAAATTTGCTCAGATAAAAATAAAATTATTATAAATACACAATATTAGTTTAAAACTTTTACATGAGTGATCTTGAATATTATTTCAAACTAGAAATTGCCGCCCATCATTTTTATCTATATAATTGTCCATCTGCATTCAAAATGGATTTGTACTTGTTAAAATTTCTCATAAGGGATAATTTTGATTTAAAGTTGGGATACAATTCTCGGCTCATTAGTCGAAATCGGGATATTAATCAATAGTTATAGTTTGATTAAGGAAAGTATTACCAAATTGTTATATTTACCTCTTGAATAGAATTAATGTTTTCCACCCAGTCCCCTGATATAGGTTTAATTCTATCGGAACTCATCCAGAGGGAGTGTTAAACGTGTAACGAAGAATCCTAAAAGAGGAAACCACAAAAGGGAGAAAGAAGTTATATTTCTAAAGAATGGTAGAACAATTTCCTTTCTTTTCTCCTTCTGATAGAATGAAACCTAGATCATGGAATTTATTGGTAACAATCAAGTTTCTTTGTCCATTGGCAGCAATGTAAATTGTGAACTCTGTTCTTCTTTTCATTTTAAAAGTCATATTTTGTTTATTCCCTTTTATATGTTTCTATCCCTCTTTCCTGTACTTTCTTCCATATTAGGAGTGTGCGAAACTTCGACTTGGCCTTCAAACAATTACAAAGTTTTGTCATTAAAAATAATGACAGCTAAAATACTCAATTTATGGTCAATTATTGCCATTCTTAACTGTTATATTCATTAAAATTAATTTTCATATGGAAAATCTAATGTAATTGAATTGTATGTTGTGATAATAACTTTATTTATAAGATTAAAATGAAATATTACAAACAAATATGCAATAAAAATAAATCCAAGCACAGTTTGATATTTTTCAAGCTAAAACAACCAACAAAAAATATTCTAACTTAGATTCGGCTTCGAGAATATATCATATATTCTATTTGAGTTCGCATTGAATTGAAAAAGTGGACTTAGCTCATCACTCTTCCACATGTAACAAAATCTTATACTTGATATATATTTTGGTGATAAACACTCATAACCAGTTGCTATACTACTACCATGAAAATGCTTTAGCATTATAATTAGAAAACATCCATGGTGACAATGATCTAAAATATATGTTTATCAACTAGAAAATAAAATATGTTGATAATCATCTGTTTTAAGTTTGGGTTGCAATGTATCATTGGTCAACATACAGCAAGTCATTGCTGCGCCACTCAAGCAGATTCTACTCTCTAATTTCGGTGAACATATGATCAAGCTTTATGTTTTTCATGTTTTCTAGGATATAGAGACTCAGGGTTTGAAGGTAAGTAAGGGAATTTGGCCACTCTTTATTTAATAGCACCACTTGGTGGCATTTATTACACACCCATTATGTCAGCAGTGGAACTTTTAATTGTCAAATCAATTTAAAGTTATTATTTCAAGACATGATTGAAACTTAATTTTTTTTCAGAGTCATTGTTTGGGATCCAGTTCAATGAAATCCTGGTTTCTAAGCTCAAGTTTATTTTGGTTAATGGACCTAAAGAACAGGCAAAGTATGCCGCAGAGTTCTTTGCTCGTCACTTAACGGACAGGGAAGATGGAATCTTTCAATTAGTAAATGAAGTAAGCTTTGTTTATTATTGATTCAAAAGCTGAAGTTTAATTCATAATATGTTGACACTATTAAACTCATGATTAAGTCATTTTTTCGATCATATAAAATTTGTCAACACTGATGCAACCAAGAGGGCTATTTGAGCCCGTAAACATTCCTAACTGGTAGCTTCTCTCCAAGGCTGCACTAGAGGCGTTTTCTACTATGTGCTTTCCCATTCTTTCTAATACATCTCTTATGATACACACAAGCTTTAAAGATGTACACAACATACCACCAAACTTTATTAAAGGATTTCAGGTTGTACGCAACTATCAAGTTTATTAATCATTACATAATTTATGGTAATAGTAGGTCTAATGAACCAATTAATGCAGATTTGACATGTCATTCACAAGCCTTTCTTTGCCTCTGTCATGGCTTCTAGCTTAGCACTAAAGCTTTGTTAAAATTAGGAATGGTCGTTTATACATTACAAGGTGGAAGGTATTTGTCTCTTTTTTTTTATGAATAGCTTGAAGGGGTATGTTTGTTAGACCAAGACTAGAAAAGGGGTAAGCAACTAGCAACATTTTGGGAAACATTGGTTTAAACTATTGTTAGCCATTACTAGCACTATATAATAATAATATCCGAAAAGGACAAAAAAATTAGGATTTGACACATTTAAATTTGAATAAATTAATGTAATATGAAATGTTTTATGGAGTAAATAAAAAAGTTGTAATCAAGTCAGTTGCTAAAAACTTTAAATGTAAAATCTATCAACAATGCACTTTATCATATTCAGCCACGATTATTTCTCACTAATTGTGAATATTTAAAAAAAATATTTGTGAATAGGATAGTTCACTACTTTCATGTACCGTATCCCATCACATTCATTAGATATATTACTACACATCATACACATAATTTATTGACACTGTCCAAAAACACAACTATAAAAACATGATAATAGCGTGAATTAATACTAATATTATATACTATTTAAATGGCAACACCTTCCTCAACTCTTTTCAGGGATTTTAGAGTGATGAGGCCGTCAAGAAAAAAAAATTCTCACTTAAGGTTACAATATTTCTCACTCTTTTAACTATGGTTAAAACCTGCTTTGGTGGCCTCATGGTCTAAAGCATCACTCTTGCAATACCACGTTCTCTCCTGAGACTTTTCCCTCCAATCCCCTTCCACACCCAGCTCCTTGAGATCTTAGCTACATCGTCACTTCACCACATTCTGTCCTGAACCTTCTCCCTCCAATCCCCCACCACACCCAGCTCCTTGAGATCTCTAGCCACATCATCGAGCCTTCTCCCTCCAATCCCCCTCCACACCCAGCTGCTTGAGATCTCTTTCCACATCGTCACTTCACATTCTGTCCTGAACCTTCTCCCTCCAATCCCCCACCACACTCAGCTTCTTGAGAGCTTTGGCCATATCTTCACTCCACTACCTTTTATTGAGCCTTCTCCCTCCAATCCCCCTCCACACTCATCTTCTTGAGATCTCTAGCCACATCGTCACTCCAGAGGTTTCGAGTTCTAGGTGTGCCGTCCATGACAGCGTTTGGACTTCTTTCCTGTTGCATTGTGGCTACATGCCCTGGCCATCTAATCCTGTTTGATCTATTATACAAACAAAAAACTTTTTATTTAAATTAAAACTAATGTTTTTGGCCTTGGGCTGTGTTGAAAAAATAATAATGTTTAATGTTTTGGCTAGATTTTCAACAGCCATGAGCTGGGATGGAAACATCTGAAGTTACCGTTTCTTCAACGCAGCTCAAGTTTGGAAACATTGAATTTAATTCAAACATAGACTGTGAAAGCCTTTAAAACAAATTTTAAGCACAAAACCATCAAATTTAATTATGTATTTTAAAACGGATGATTCTTGGTTAAAATCTGTGACTAAATTCTTTGGGCCTAACAATAAAATATTTCCAATAAGAATGTGGGATATTACAGGTGCTACAGGTGTATACGCAAATTTTGAAGAAACCTATTAAGCTCGCATTCATGGATCAGAATCTTCTGTCTTCAGTTGTAGTGGGACATTTCGCAAAGCTTGTTCTTCCACACCATTACGAGACGTTAGACTCTCTTATTGATACATCTATAAAGCAGGTCAGTGTCTTAAGTTTGTTTTAAAAGTCTATTTGTAATCCATATGTGTCACAGAATGATATGTTTCTCTGTAATTAAAACCTCTCTTTCATTTTGAGGTATTTTATTATATGTATTTGGAAGAAGGTATAGGACGTTGTGTTGAAAATTTCATACTCCCTCCTCATGAGCTCTGATAAAATGAATCCTAGGTCAGGGGATTGGGCTGTAAATGATTGATTTTCTTAAAGAGGCGGCCCTTACCTCTTTGTCCAATGGCAGCAATGCAATGTGTTTTGTTCTTTTCATTGTAAAAGCCAGATTGTGTTCATTCCCTTTTAAATGTTTTTATACCTTCTTCCAAATATGTATAACAAAACTGATATGTATGTGATGGTTGTCCACAGGATCAGTCCTGATTATAAGGTCTTATTCAACCTTGACACAGTAATCAAACCAGGTACATCTAATTTTAGGTGCCAATTCTTGCCATGTCCCAGGTTTGATTCTAGTGTCTATGTTATATGTTGTTATTTTTCACATTTTAAAATTATTGTAAGTCTAGCTATATCATTTCTTTAATATCGCATATGTACTAATTGTGCTAATGAGTTAGGGATGAGGAAGGTTGAATTCAGAGGAAGTGACTTGCATTTGTGTGGTGGGAAAGTGGAAAATCATTTTGAAAAATCTACCCTCAGTACACCCAACCGAGATTCGAACCCCGAACTCTCTGTCTTCGGCAGTCTAGTATAACACTAGAGTGATGCCTTAGACCATGCGGCCACCGAAGCGGCTAACTTAATATGTTAATAGTGGTACTTATTTTTGTTCCTTAGATACTCTTAAAAAAAATATATATTTATAAATTTTTGAATGGCAATAAAATTATTTAGCAAATAAAAGGGGGAGCGGATTAAAATACTAGGATGGCAAGTGGGGGGTTGTAAAGATTAGAAAACTTTGACTTGGGTGAAAATATATCACCTTTGACTTTCTATATATATAGCTTTGTCATTGTTTCAATAAAAAATATTGACAAATATAATACTCATTTAAATTCAAATATTGCCATCTAAAGCTGTTATGTAAACTACAAATTAATATTTATATGAAGTAATTAAAATGAAAGTTGTGTTGATAAATTAATTTATTGGCTTAGAATGAAATACTGCAATCAATTCTGCAATAAAACATTTTCTAAAGGATTTTACATTAGTGTAGAAAGTTAAATATAAATAAGAACCATAAAACATTTGTTAAAAAAAAAAAAAAAATTGAATTTTTTTTTTGCCTCAAGAATAGTTCATATATTGGATCGAGTTTGTTTCGAATTCAAAAAGGGAACTTGGCACACCTTTAATAACTAGTATTAAATGAATTTACAGAAAAGTTTTGATTTTATTTTCCATTTCAGATTACTCTTCACCTTGGATCACCACTTCCAAATAACCTTAAACAGCTAGATATTGTTGGCTGGTATGAGGTCGATGAGATACCTCCGATAACTTGCTATATGGTGAGTTAATCCTGTGCTGCTGGTCATATTATTAAGTACATTTACTTTGTCATCATCATGAACTGTTTCCAGCCTGTGGCAGGTCAGTTTATTAAAATGCCTTCATCTCCCTTGGTCCTTCCATCATTCTTCCTTACTATCATACATTCTTCTCCTCTCACAAGCACATTTGATTTGATCTCCTCCTACCATCAGTTTCTTGGTTTCCCTTGTGGTCTTTCCCTCTAAAACAGGCATGTCCAACCCGCGGCCTGCTTGCAGTCCTCATGTTGGCTCTGTGCGGCCCACCATATCAAATTGCAGAAATAAACAACAAATAAGGCTTTTGTTTTTATTATATTGGGTATTAGATACTATAAATCTCAAGTATGGCCACCGGCCAATTAGGTTTGATTTAACAAAATGGACATGTGAATGAAAACTAGATTTTATGTGCAGAGATTAAATTTAGTTAAAAGTATTTTGTGGCATTCTAATTTTGAGATATTATTAATTGCGATGTTAAAATTAAATTTAAACTTTTCAAGTTTGAATTATAGATGCAAGATCATACTAATGAAGGGTGTTTTGGTGTCTACATGCCTGGCTTTTCCTGAAAGTATTAATAATACATGTATTTATATGCTTACTTAATACCTGGACTAATTATTAGAATCTTTTAAAATCCATAACAACTTCAACCCCAATTATGTTAAAAATTCCTTCTTTTTTTTTTTTTTACTTCAAGAGAGGTTGACTGTTAAACAAATGTATTGCCATTGCCTTTTGGGGGACTTGCCAAGAGACATCAACGAAATCCCCACACCAATATGTTTTTGATTTTGACCATAGATTTTAGGGTAACTAGCACCTGAGACTAGGGGTGGCCAGGATCCCGAACCCTTGGGAAAAGGTCGGGAATTTATAAATTTCTGTTGGTTGAGCGGAAATGACCCTTTCCCAGGTTCGGGAGGGAAACAAAACATAGTGCTCTTGGTGCTTGTGTTATAGCAGTTATTGCCGACTCATAACTGTTAATATCTTTTGTAGACAGTCTTCTTCTTTGTTCTTTATCAAACTTGATGGCTGGGATGGGGAAGGGGTTATTTTACCACTTGTAGAGACAAATATGTTGGGTTCAGCCAGTGAAAGAGCTTGAAAGATAGAGATATATTCTAATATCTTTTGGGGTGTGGAAAAGAGAGGAAGGGGGAGAAAGGAAATAGCTTACCAAGGTCATCAACCATTTATGAGGGATCAGCGTGTATCTTGATGGTGAACCAGACAGGGAGTAGAGTATAAGTAGTGCTAAACTATCACCTTTAAGGGGTGTCAAATCTTGAGAGAACATTTAAGAAAAGTGACTTTTAAGAAGTTTCAAACCTAGATAATATTTTGCAGTTTCATACTTAGAGCACATTTAAGAGGTGCCAAACATTATGTTTTGTAGTATTTTTTTGCAATATACAAATAATTAAATATAAAACAGGATTTTTGAAAGAAATTAACTAATAAAAATAGTTTCTATCAAAAATGTAATAAAATCAAGTATTTTATTAATTGTATTATTAGATATTAATTGAAAATTTTGTTATTTGATTTGATAAAAAATCTATTTGCGCACACTTCTATTTATTTCACTATGTTATTTTTTATTACCTCTAGCAATGTTTTTTTAGCACCGCGTCTATTACTCATTCTGGTTATACGCCTATGTACTAATTACTCTAGTGTGTTAGGAATGAGGAAGATTGAATTTACAGGTATACCTGCATTTGAGTGGGTAGAGTGGGAAACCATTTAGAGAAAACCACCCTTAGTACACCCGGCCAAATTCAAACTAAATATCGCCGTCATCGGTAGTCTAGTCTATTGCGAGAGTGGTGCCTTATACCATGCAGCCACTGAAGCAGGTTTTAATAATATTATAACTTTAACAAGTCTTACCATATTAGTTTATAAATCAATATTTTTTTAAATCTAAGATTATTCTAAAGAGTAATTTTAAAATTTCCTGTTTCCATCCCAAATCCCGATATTTAGACTCATTTCTCGTCCATCCCTACCTGGGACCTGATGATATATTCATTAAAATGTTGTGACATGAAAGTTTTGTTTGCACTAAGATGGTTGTGGTGTTAAGCTATAATAATTATATATTCTGTACAGGTGCATTGCATTAAAGCGTTAAGTCACTATATGTTCACAAGGGTGGAAGATCAAGAAAACATCTCAATGCTATTTGCCATCGCAAAGAAATTCTTGGACAACAAAGGTGACTACTCCCTTTGCAAAAACTACAGGTAATAATAACCCCCTTTACTGAAACAAAAGAAATATCTGTCTAATTACTTCGTTTGCAAGGACTACAGGCAATATGGCCCAATTACGGCCTTTACAAAAACTACAGGTAACACTATATAGCCACAGTAGGGCTCCGCTCATACAGCTGGTTAGGTTCCAGAGCCCCGCTGCAAAGCAGAGCGTAGCCTTTTTAAACGTTTAAATGTATATAACTTTCAAACTAATATAAAATCCTAATAAAATGTTAACACTATCATATATTTGAATAAATGCACATTAGCTCATTCAGTCAAATGAAAACTATTGAGCTATCATTTGATAGTTTTCATCATTTGATAATTGATAGTGCCCATAAATACTATAAAAAGACTAAATTACCGATATAAAATGGCAGCCCAAGCCATTCACTGTGCATGTCATGCTCAAAAATGCTGGAAATGTGAGACAAATGCCTATTATTTTGAACATATATACAATTAAAAATAGCTGTATTAGCAGAACGCTGTAAAGTGGGGCCATACTGTACTCCCTCTCCTAAAACTTGTACCTAGTCACCATTCCTCCTCACCTTCTCAGCTTATCATCGGTCCACGGCAGTCAGTTTGATTGGTAGAGCATCTCGGGGTAACTTAATATTATGGTGGGGGTAGAGGACATCGCTGATTAAAGAAATGGAACTTGTGAAGTAGAAGTTTTATTATGGAGAAACATTTAAGACATTTGCTCTAGGTTAATTAAGGTAAAGATGAAACAGAATACTTATTACATGAAAAGATGATAAAATAATTAATGCCGTGGGCCTTTAGCCACATGGCCTAGTCTTCCTCCAACCCATCTCTAAGCACGTATTAGAACTTTACAATACCCGTCCTTTCTACTCGCGTGCTGATCGGGAAATCTCCCAGCACGTCCTATCGACTCGCGTGCTAATTAGGAAGTGCCTTCCGTCTGACGCTTCCCTTCTACTTAGGGTCAAAAACAGACGCTTAATCGGGGATGCTGATTGGCTAGCAGTTCGCGCCAAACCTTCCCTTTCCACTGTGAGGCCACAGGTGCACCTCACAGCTTCCGGGTACTGATAAGATTAAATAGCAAGTGAAAAGTAAAAGTAATAAATTTAGATGAAGCTAAGATTCCCACAAAGACTTTACGAAAAATGAATAATACTAGATTTAAAAGTTAAAGGCCGAAAAATGAAGTTAATGATTTGAAATTTAAAACAAATATTGCTTACAACTTTGGTTAAGATTTAGACAACTTATATTTAATATTAAACCCCACACTTAGATATGATTAAAACATTTGATTCTAACATATAGCTTAAATTAGGCCTAGATGAATGGAAAACAATAAGGTGTTATAAATTTAGTACTTCAGTATGATCCTATTAACATGTAAATAATGTCAAACTAATTTAGTTATTTAAAAGAAATGGTCTAGAGAGCTGACCACTTTACAAACTACCAGCAATACTATCTAACTACTTACTTTACTAAAACTACAGGTAATATTGGCCAACTACTCTTCTGTACTGAAACTACAGATAGATCTGTCTAAATAGCTCCTTTGGAAAAACTACTGGCAATACTTACTAACTACTTCCCTTGCTAAAACTGCAAAGAATATCTTCCTTTCTGCATTTTTTCAGTCCTGCATCTATGGCTCTGCTGCGCCTAACCATGGGTAAGGCTGTGCTCAACTTATGTACTAAGCACATCTTCTGGACTCACATGCCACCTTCGATGTTTGTTTCTCTGGCCTCCCTTGTAACTGTGAGTTATAAAAACTGCTTTGATTTACTTTACCTGAGACATTAACTAATTGTTAGGTTTTTGCATATCGAGAGTTTAATGGAAATTACAATTTTAATTCAAGATAGGAAATGATTTTAAAATTACAAAATGAGTTTGAACATCAATATATATATGAAAGAAAAATTATTGGATTATATTGGTATATCAGGAACTTGAAAGTATGTATTTTACTAAAAACAATATATGGGCAAAATCAGAGAATGAAATGTATATAACACAACATACCTACCTCAAAAAGTGAAAATAAGTTGTTCCTAAAGAGAAAGATTTAAGGGAAGGAAAAAATGGATTATCACTCAACCAAAAGTTTCAACTTAGCTGTGAGCATATATTATTATTGTTTCTATTACGATAACACTTGTTATATATAACTGTAGCTATATAGAAACATATACAACTGAACAAATGCAATATGACTTTTACAATTAAAAGAACACAGCTTATAATATTTACATTGCTACCACTGGACAAATATATTATGGCTGCCTCTTGAAGAAAATCGGTTGTTACCGCTCAATCCCTCGACCTTTTATTTGTTTACATCTGTATTTCTTGTACCTTATTCCATATATTTCATGCAATGAAGCTCCCACTTGTTGTTTCAGGATATTGAGCCAGTGTCGCAAAGGTTCTGCACTCACCTGGTGAAACGCCTGATCACCACCCCCAACCTACCTACCGACTTTATCAGCCTATTTGCTGTGGGAGGGGCTCTCGGAAGAGCCAGGGCTATACGAAGTGACCTTGTTACTGTGGTCAACAAGAGGAGGAAGCACTACAAGCATCTACTTCTAGTCGACAATGGTATAGAGCTGTTCACTCCTCTCTGTTTTAGAAATAAGACACAAAGAAGGTCTCATACAAACAAACCACAGTTTTTATTATATTTACTTAATGTAAGCTTACTTAGAGACATCGCCGCACATAAATGAATTTAAACACTTTTTAAAAGCACAAAATAAATATAAAGACACAATGTAATATAATACTTCATCAGAGGTGTAGAAAGCAAAGTGACTGGCTGAAGTTGCAAGTTACTGTTCCACACCCTCAAACGAAACAATATAGTGGCCTTGGGGAGGGTTATAGAGATTAGCTGAATGGGGTGAGTCATTACATGTCAACGGCCGGGCCTGCAGTGCCCGAGGTAAATGCGTACGGTAATTTAGTCACCTTCCCGCAACCCAGCTTTTTCATCAGTGATTATTAATTTATTATTTCGGGAAAAGCATTGTCTGGTTAATAGGGTCTGGCTTAATGAGGTTTTACTGTACTAAAGAAGCAATGATGGGAGTGTATAAAGTGTAGGGCTGTGCGAATATTATTTCCTGAATTATTTGTATTCAAACTCTTTGAAGTGTAAATTCTAAAATTTCAAATTATTAGGACATTTTTGAATAATTACTTTCATTTATAATAAATAATACATTCTAAGCTAGTTTCCTAAATACCTTAGAACATTTTTATTTTCAATAAAGTCTCATTAGAAAATACCATGTGTCTGGTACATTCTGGATTGCAGAATGTTATTCAATCGTTCAATGATTTTTTTCCATTCCATGCAGTTCTAGCCTAGTTTTACTTATAGTTTTGGGAACTTGTTTTCAGACTTTTTAAAAAGTTTTGTAGAGAAAAACCTTTACACTTTATTCCCAAAATTTGTATTTTTAGTGACCTGCTTCAGTGGTCGAATGGTCTAAGCCCTAAGGTGTCATTCTTTTAATAGAATGTACTGTATATAACAGGGAGATTGAGGGTTCGAGTCCCGGTTGGCTCTAACGAGGGTGTTTTTTCCCTAAATGGTTTTCCACTCTTCCTCCACGCCAATGCCGGTACACTTCCTTCAAATTCAACATTCCTCATCTCTAACACATTAGGGTAATTACTGTAGTACATTAGGGTAATTACTGTAGTACATTAGGGTAATTACTGTAGTACATTAGGGTAATTACTGTAGTACATATGCACACCACCTAAAAATAATATAATGAACTTTTTTAAATTGATGTAATTCCCCTTCACTGATCGGGTTTATCTTCTAGTGGATTATGACATTAACGGGCTGCTAGAAAATCATCAGCATGAAGCAGTAGAGCATTGCCTCAACTCTGCTGTTTTCCTATTGGCTCACCATCCTCATTTCAAGTCCGTCAATGAAGTGAAAGGCCTGCGCACTGTCAAAACGTGCCTCAAGTTCCTCATGTCAACCTTTGTAGAGGGACAGGTCAAACTTAGCCCAGATTTCTATGGGAGACTTTTTGCCGAGATCAAGCTCCGCTACAATGCTGATTGCTCCGAGGACCGGCTCGTCAATAAGGTACTGCTGGAAAATCATCTTAATTATTTTGCTCACTCGCATTGGTGGTTGAATGGTCTAAGGCAGGGGTTCTTATACTTTTTACGATTACGTTCCCCCAGTAGCTTGGATAATATGTCTCCATAACCCCTTCGAAAGACTGTCAAAATTATCATTATCACTAGCCCTCTTAGGTAACACTATGAATTCAAAAGCTATCAATAGCTTAGTATTTTACATATGGTTACCTTGGAGCAGAATAGCTGAAAGAAAGTCATAAATATTTTATCTTATTTATTTATTTATAGAAAAATGGCAGGTCACAAATACACAATCCGTATTGAACGGTGATAGTTTACTATAATCTGGCAACAACTTGTTTTACTAAACTGCTCAGCATAATTTGGCCACAACTTGGTTTATTAAATTGTTCCAAGATCGAATCATGTACCCCCATTATTTGGTTTCCATAGCCCAAAGGGGTTCAGATATCCCCAGTTAAGAGCCCCTGGTTAAACTATCAACTATCACATTAGACTGGACTGGCCATGACAGGGACAACAGGGTTCAAATCCCTGGTCAGGTGTACTGAGAGTGGTTTTCCCACTCTTCCTCCACATAAATGGGGGTACATTTGCTCTAAATTCTACCTTCATCCCTACACCAAAGCATAATTATTGTGTTTAACCCAAATGGGTAGTGATACGTGGTGATTTTTGTTTGTTTTTCTATACTGCCTCACTCATTAGAGATTCTGCATCTTAATTAATTGTGCTGTGTTTGATTCCTGGTGGTTAGGGGTCCATCATTCTTCTTGGAATCCTTTATTTTTCCATTCTCATTATTTATGGTAAAGGAGATGATCCCGAGGAGAAATGGGAGGAGCAAGTGTGCAAGTGGGAGGAGTGCTATGGACGAGATTAAGTGGTGAACAGAGGAAGATGGAGGCATTTTACTAAACTGACCTGGCTACAGGCTGGAAACAGTTGATTATGATGATGAGCTAGGAGTAATAGTCATTAGCATGCAGCAACTAATTTTTACTCAACAGTCCAATAGTAATGTGTTTGTTTTAATGTAAACTTTATACGGTAGGTATTTTATTTAACGATTTCCATTGGAACAACATTTGTCTATATGAGTAACATGTATTAATAGTATTAACAACTTTATATAGCCCGCTGAAGTGTAAGGAATTACTGTATAGAGTGTACTTTGTACCCATGGTTACATATGCAGCAGGAACAGGGACATCGGATGTAAGGGAGGCCAGGAAGAAACAGAATTAGGATTGAAGTTTTACAGGCAAGAGTGGGAATACAGGGAGTACATGAGATAGACGGTGTGGACATGTAATAATGATGGAACAGGAAAGAATCCCAAGGAGAATGATGGAGATGAAGGATGTAGGATAAATACTGCAAGGGGAGCTAAGAAAGAGATTGGAGTAGCAAATAATAAGTGTGTGAGTGAGAGAAGAATGGTGAAAGGACAGAAGAAGATGGAGGTGTTTTACTAAATCGACCTAGCTATAGGCTAAAACAGGGGTGTATCCATGATTTTATTTTTTTTGCTCACATTTAGCACAGCGTCTTACTACCCGTTCGGGTTATACGCTAAGTAATTATAAAAGTTAAGCTCATATATTCATATATGTACAATGTGTACATACAGGCTTCCGCTTCCATGTGTGCAATTATCCATCCTAACGCAATACACAATAGGTATACAAATAAGTAGCCTAGTATACACATTATATTACCGTACATTTTATAAGCAAAATCCTTCACAGTTCACATGTAGGTACAGTGCGGAATAGTGATTTAATAGTTTGGCATTGATTAAACTAACTAGGTATTTAAAAACATTCACAAGTAATTATTTATTAATTTGGCCTTTATAAAGCAAGGTGCCTATTCCTAGCAGCCTGGGCATTAAAAACATTCACAAATATTCATTTAAACTCGGCAATGACTAAGCCACATATTTAAGAACATTCACAAATATTATAGTTGTGCAGGCAAACAAACACTTTTAGTCCGATGTGAAACTTTAACTATGCACAGACTACAGAAAACATGTAACTATACATTATTGTTCGATGTACATAAAAATTAAATATGTGTACATTTTGAATTTTGTCACGGTTTTAGATAATTTTTATCACAGAACAAAATTGAGTTTTCTTGCTTTTCCACTATTTGCAAACTTATCGATCACCATGTCATCAGAAATTGAAATGTCTCTGTAGATAGAAATTAGAGAAAGCCCAACAAGTCGAGATTCTGAAATAGTACTTCTCAAATAAGTGCGCAATCTCCTTAAAGTTGAAAAACTTCATTCAGCAGTTGCAGTAGAAACTGGGAGCACAGCCAATATTTTAAGCAGCTAGTGGATATTGGGCTAAACATTCGAGTGGCACTCTAACAAAACATCCATAGCAGTTGAAGGTCGCATATTAGCTTCAACTTGACCCCACATTGTTTTCCACAACTCCCACTCTCCTTCAGCAACGTCATGAAATCCAGGCAAATTATCTTCATAGAATAAAAATGTTGGCTCAATACACAAAAATGGTTGTCCAATAGCGTTGCGTGGCAGTAAATGTCTTAAGGACATTACTGTTTCTTTGTGTGACATAAATCTTTCATCCAATGCTGAGAGTAGGTCCTCTATGTAAGGGACAAATAACACTCTTCTGTAGTTTTGAAAGGCACTTTCTGTCTGTTCCTTTGGATTGCGCATATTTTAGGAACATGTTCTTCCACATCCAATGATATGGCAAGCTGTTTTGCTTCCTCATAAATCATGTGAAATTTACAGCATTTTCTCTCATCATCTTCAACACTGTAATAACATCATTTATTTGTTTGATAGCAGTAACAAGGTCAAGATTCTTGCTTTTCAAGTATTCTGACAATTTGTAGCGGTGTCCTAGTAACTTGCTTGCAACACACAAGGAAACTAAAAAATTGAAATTACAAATAGAATATAGAAAACTAATAGCCTTCCTTGAAGAATCATTTCCTTTCATCTCAGTGTCTTCAAGGGAAGTTACTACAGGTTCTAGTAATTCTTTGAAAACGAAAACAGCTTCATGGCACAAAACCCGGCGAGTTTCACAAAAATTTTTCAATTTGGTCCCGCGAACATCAGGTTTCATTTCATTAATTTTTTTCTTAAGAATTTCAGTTCGTTTAGCATATGAGTGGAAAAAAGTTTATATCTCAGATAATGTTCCAAAAGCATTTCTAATGAATGAACGACACACTGTGTATAAATTGCTTTAGGATATGTTTCTCATATCACAGCTTGAACCCCTCGAAACTGACCTCGCATAGCAGCAGCGTCGTCATAACCCTGTCCACTCATTTTACTTAGGTCAAAACCAAGAGTATTTAAGGTTACTTGTATGGTAGACCTGAGCCAGTGGCATCATACACTGGAACAAATGTGAGGAAATCTTCTCTTAACTTCATAATATCTTCATCCAGATATCGCACACACAATGAAAACTGCTCAGTGTGAGCAATGTCTGTAGTTTCATCTCCAAGTACAGAAAAAAAAATCTGGATTTGGAAACATTTTGGCTGATGTGTTCTTGGATTAGACCTCCTAATTTTTGTACTATTTCATTTTGAATGACAGAACTAGTATATATCACATTGCCACTACTTGTAAGTATATGTTCTTTTAACTGGTTGTCGCCACTGTTTGCTATGTATCGCAAAAGGGTGCAAAAATTTCCATCGTTTTGTTCAGGTTCTTCCAACATAATCCGACCCGAATCATTATCCCCCCTTAATGGAAGTTGCTGCCTACCACACAGGCATATTGTTTGTATATTAGGGATTAGTTTATCCCGATTTTTTGCAGCATCCTTTTTCCGTTGACTATTTACTTGGAAAATAACACACTCCTGTTTCTTCTCAACAATGGCGCGCATGTTTTAAGCATTAAGGATGCACTTTTTATGGTAACTACTCTTTACATGATTTCGAAAGATTTCTAAAGCATTCTTCAATTTTTTACAAGTCCCAGAGACAAGCTGCCCCATTGCTTCATGTGAATCTTTTCCTACACATTCTGAATCTAAAAAGAGTACACAATACTTGCACAAGGCACCTTCTTTAATTTCCGAGTAAGAAAGCCAATTAAACATGTCTAACTATTTCAATTGAAATGTGTGTTTGAAATGGTCACAGTCTTCTGTAGGAAAATTATATTTGGAATAAGGTTTCCACACATTTTGCAGAAAATTAACCTTGCCTTCCGTTGTTAATAATGGTGTTGCACAAATACAGTAAAACCTTGGATTGCGAGCATAATTCGTTTCGTAAACGTGTTCGTAATACAAAGCACTCGTATATCAAAGCGAATTTCCCCCATAAGAAATAATGGAAACTCAGATGATTCGTCCCACAACCCAAAAATATTTAATCTAAAAATGATTAATACCTTTTTTATTTTCTTTATTTAAATGTAACTGTACTGTAATCAAATGTATTGATTAAATTTAATGGTGGCTAGTGTGAGGTGGACGAGAGAGAGGAGAGGAGGAGGTGTGTTATTGTTTAGGACGACTTTCACTGTCACTAACGGAATCACCGCTATATGTTGGATCACTTGAATATTTTTCTTTTTGTGCGACTTTAACAAAGAACCTATCCAATGACACTGCTCGGGAGATAGAGCGTAACCATAGTACTACTCGTATTGCAAGTTATCGCTCGTTTATCAAGTTAAAATTTATTGAAAATTTTTGCTCGTCTTACAAAACACTCGCAGACCAAGTTACTCGTAATCCAAGGTTTTACTGTATATGATCCTATGTCATTATTACCATGAGAAGAAGAAAGAGACTGTTCCTGAGCTTCCAGGATTCTTGTTTCATCTCGTGGCACTGGTATTGTTGAACTTGAGCATGTTCTTGTTTGTTGCGTCTGTGACGAACCACATTCTTGATTTTTTGATTCCAAATCACACTGGGATTGAGTTTCGCCATCACAAGTTTTAGGTTTCTTGTAGAAGTGAAGTCATGAACTACCGTCGCCTGTCACTGTGTCACATACTTGTAAATAGAACAGAACACACTCAACAACAGACTGATGCGAGTTTGTTTACAACATAAAAGTGTTGAGTTAGAGGTAAGGGGTGTTGCTGTTGACATGCACGCGCACACAAAGTGGGGTGGCAACATAGAGAGGTCAAATAAAGGTCAAGCAACAATGGCAGGATGGCACAATATACATAGTGGGTATAGCCGTACAGGGGTGAAAATATGTTTTGGGGGGGAAATATTTATTTTCTAGCTGATAACTATCTAATAATTTTTTTGTAAGACAGACATTTCGGGGGGGGGGGGGGGGGGCTGCAATCCCCTTAGCCCTCCTGGATACACCCCTGGGCTAGAAACAGATGATGATGATGATGATGATTATGACTACCTGATCCTTTACCAAATATATAATATATTACCTTCATTTCATTTTTAATTACAACTTCTCTCCTTGTGTTGCAGAAAGTGTGGGTGATCTGTGAGCTTGGGGAGTTGATCCTTCCGTCACTATGCAGATCAAAGAAGAATTGTAAAGACCCCGAGAATGTTTTGGTGTCCCAAAAGTTCTATAGCGTGGAGCGGCTGGAAAGCAATCACATGTACCTCCCACCTCGATTGTATAGACAACTGGGCTGGGTGCATAAAGCTGCAGAATTGTTGGGGGTGATTGATCAGGTGGACTGACATTTCCCTAGTCTTTGTCACAAACTTTGTGTTTAATTTAAAATACTATTATATACTAACTCTTTCATGGTCTAGTTTTATTCTATTATAAAAATGGTTAGTAAATCAAAATTATTATAATGACTAAAGTGTGCTCATCAAACAAATATTCTACAATGTTGAAATGATATAAGTAATTATGCTGAAAACAAATTATAACGATAAATAAGCATATTAGAATTGTTGGAACTAATGCATTGATATAATTAAAACTAAAAACACTGACATCCAATCACAATTTGAATATTTTGATGGCACATATTGTATTGGCTCAAATATAGTACAGCCTTGCACAGAATACGACCTTAAAATTTTGAAGGTCTTCTACATGAAAAATAAAAGATAAATGGGAACAAGTACAGTTTTTGGCGGAACTATATTTTTAGAAGGAAAACATCACCGTATATTCAGGCCAATACGGTTCTTTCTGAGGAAGATGCCATATGACAATCAAGTGTTTGGGACTTTACTTATATTTGTTTATATAAACCTTATTGGCCTGAATATAGTGTGATGTTTTCCTTCTAAAAATATAGTTCCACCAAAAACTGTACTTGTGTTACATATGCAGCCCATTTACCTTCTATTTTTCATGTAGAAGACCTTCAAAATTTTAAGGTCATATATATATTTATATTTTACAATTTTATCATGTTTATTTAAGGAAATTTTGTTTTGTGCTTAGAGCACTTTATTTAATAAAAATATAAAACTCCAATTAAATGTGTACAACTTTAAGAGTCTACTCCAATGGTTATTTTTTACAGATTAATGTCTTGATATGATATTTGGTTTACATTATAAAATTGTACAAAAACTTTATTAAAATCATTAGTTCATTTTTGTTGCCGTCGTTATTATTAATGATGTTCCTAGGATTAGCTGGACAATTTATGTTTGTAAATTAAATAAAATGTAATTTGTGTACTGCTTTCCAGCCTCACTTTGAGTCTTCAGATGAAGAAGAGTTGCCACCACTAGGCAAAAATATGTCTCTTAAGAGTAAGATGATAATTCCAAGGCTTGCGCTCATCAAGAGGAAGTCTGTCCAATTTGATCAGTCTGGTGGGTTTGGTTTCATAATGTGTTGTTACCATTAAATTAATACTTAAATTATAGTCACTGTCTAATTTGAAGGAGATCATATAAGCTATTCTAGTTTATGGTTAAATATAGCATCTGTCCCAATTAATCAATTAATTAATTAATGAGCTGCTTCAGTGGCCAAATGGTCTAAGGCATCACTCTTATGTTAGGCTGATGCTGTGGAAATAATGGTTTGAATCCCAGTTGGGTCTACTAAAGGTGTATTTTCTTAAATGATTTCCCACTCTCCTTCCGAGCAAATGCTGTTAGATTATTTATAAAATACTTCCTTCCTCATCCCTACCCCAATAGAGTAATTATCATATATTTGTATAGCTTGGACAGGTAATAAGACTCCGTGTTAAAAAAATTAATTAGAATTGTGTCTTACTACCCATTCAGGTTATACACTTGTGTACTAATTAGGATAATGGTTTTAGGGATTAGGAAGGTTGTATTTAGAGTAAACGTACCTGTATTTGAGTAGAGGGAGAGGGAAAAAACCATTTTAGAAAAAACACCCTCGATACACCTGACCAGGACTCAAACCCTGATCTACCCATCACTGGCAGTCCACTCTATTGTGAGAGTGATGGCTAGACCATGTGGCCACCATTGCGGGTAGAGACAGATAATTAGTTGATAAATAAAATGATAGAATATTAGGAAAATGGTAGAGCACAAATAAAAGTAACAACACTGACACATATTTACACACACTTCAATATTTCGATGCTATTGTAGCATCTTCCTCAGGAAGTAGTAATTAGACTGGACAGGATGTTGTCTTCAGTGATGCCAACTTTATTAGGAAAATGGTAGAGCACAAATAAAAGTAGAAGTACTACTTCCTGAGGAAGATGCTACAATAGCATCGAAATATTGAAGTGTGTGTAAATATGTGTCAGTGTTGTTACTTTTATTTGTGCTCTACCATTTTCCTAATATTCTATCATTTTATTTATCACTAAATGTTTTTGCTCAATGCACTTTTTTCATATATAATAAAGATAATTAGTTGAGCATCAAATCATAAAATCAATCTAATATCAGTGTTTCCCAAACTCTGCGAAGGATTTCTGTACCACTGAGTTTTATTAATTATAAAGTATATTTGAAAAGTTGCAAGTCTGATAAACAAACTAACACATATTCATAAGTGATGCCATTGACTTTTATAAACCATTTTTTGCCTCAATCACTGCCTTGTTTAGATTAACACTAGGCTTGACTTATATATCTTTAAGTATAACATCTTTTCGCTTTGAGGTATATTTGGTTATATTTGTAAAAAGGCAAAGGAAAGGTGAATAGAAACATATAAAAGGGACAAACACAATATGGCTTTTACAATGAAAAGGAGAACACAGTTCATACTTTACATTGCTGCCATTGGACAGAGAGATGATGGCTGCCTCTTGAAGAAAATTGGGTGTTACCGCCCAATCCCTCGACAACTTTCATTCTATTGAAACTCATCAGGAGGGAGTGTGAAACAGGCAATGAATTTTCCTAAAAGAAGAAACCAAAACACAAAATAGAGAAAAAGGAAATTAGTAAAGATTGAAAGGAACATATAAAAGGACTAACCTAGAGGACGAACACAGGAAATGGAACCTAGGTCGGGGGTTTGGGAAATAACGACCAATGTCTATTGGCAGTATTGTGAAATGTAAACTGTATTCTTCTTTTTATTGTAAAAGCCATATTGTGTTTGTTTCCTTATATATGTATGTTCATACAACTTTTCTGTACTTTGTTATTTTACTAAGAACTGCAAAGAATAAGTTAGTTAGGCCACGGTCTCAAAAGATGTATGCAACTGGTGAAAGTTTGGTAGACACTAACCAAGGCAAGTAAAGTACTTTTTACTGTGTAAAATATTTTTCTACTGTTACAGTATTGACACCAGATAAGACCAGGAAACAACCTCGCAAATCAAAGTGATGAGTACTTAAGACAAGAGAAAAACTAAAAATTTGAAGAGTTGTTTACATAAAACTAAAGATAGCTTTTTATATAACTTTTTAAACTTTAACAATGAGGACGCCCAATGGCTAAATGTTTTTACAGTTTGTATAAATTGATAAAAAAATATTGAAAGATAAACTGATTGGAAATCGAGAGAAGAAAGCCCACTTAGGGATAGAGGAAAAAATATGAGGAAAACTCATTTCACAAATGTGACATCTTCTTCCTTTCTTCTGTCTTCTATAGTAGAAAAATGTTCATACACATTGAAATACAAAGTTTTTATATTTCAGCACTATTGCCTTTATTTATTAAATAAGGAGAAGGAAATAAAATAAATATATTATACTATTCTAGTTTGAATTAAAACAAATGAGTTAAGTGAGTTATTTTATTTTTCCTTTTTTTTTTATGAAAGCAATAATGCCAAAATATAAAAAACTTTGTTTCTGTGTTTGATTTGACCTATTTTAAAAGCCAGAAGAAAGCAAGAAGTCACCTTTGTGCATTGGGTTCTTTCCAAATTTTTTTTTTACTTTTTCCTTAGGTGACCTTTCTTCACTCCATCATTGTCATAATCATCATCATCCTCAACAACTGTTTCCAGCTTGAGGCCAGGTCAATTTAGTAAAATGTCTCCATCTTCCTCTATCCTTCGACCATTCCTTCTTTAATCGTTCCATTACTCTCCTCTTATTTGCACACTTTCTGTTATCTGATCCTCCCAGCACTTTATTGATCTCCCTTGCGGTCTTTTCTCTACATACTTTATCTTCACTATGCTCTTTGGTATTCTCTCCTTTTTATCATCATTACATCATCTTACCATCTCAGCCTTGCTTTCTTTACTACTTTACTATCTCTTGTACCAGAAAATATTCATTACATGACCATACAATCGCAGCCTTGCTGCTTCCTCTATTATCTCATGTACCAGAAAATCCTCCTTTCATTACTATACCATCTCAGCGTTGCTTTCTCTACTATTTAATGTACTTCCTGTACCCCAACTCTTTCCCAGACAACTTCGTTCCTGATCTTGTTTTTTTTTTTTTGTGACATAAAACATGCTTCTCAAAAACTTCATTACCATAGCCTCCACTTTCCTGGTCTTTCTTACATTCAATGATTCAATGTCCATGTTTTTGCTGCATATGTGACTTGACTCCATTTTTATACATTTAATTTATCTTTTCTTATTTTTAATTTACATTATTTTATAAAAATGTTCATGATTAAAGTATTATTAGTTAAGTTCTATAAAAAAATAAATATTTAAAATAAGCTTTGCATTTGCTTTTTTTTCTGAATTTTTAAAAATCCTGATCATTTTTTGAATAACAATCCCTAAGACTTTCCTAAGACTAACTATAAAGAAAAATTCTACAAATCAGGCCCTGAAGATATATTCAGAAAACTAAAGTAAGATCAAAAGTTTAACTTTGCATGGTAATTCTGTTTTGTTTCATAGAAAATAAAATTAAATATTTTCATTTTAAATTTTTATTCTGATTTTTTTTTTTTTTCCCCAGTTCATTACACCTAATTTGTGAATTGTGAGTTAAATCTTTGATTGATTGTTTGATTGAAATTTGGTCGAAATATGCTGATCCATAAAATATACTTTTACAATATATGTTTTGTGACACTTGGCAGAAGGTACATAAATATAGGATAGAAACATAAAAGGGAATGAATGCAATACGGCTTTTACGATGAAAAGCACAACATAGTTCACACGTTATATTTCTGTCATTGGACAAAGAGGTAGCTTCATTCGATCAGAAGTCATTAGGAGGAAGTGTGAAATGCACAATATAACTTTCTAAAAAAGGTAACTCCAAAAAAAAAAAATGGGAGTCAATTGATATGATATGATATGATATGATATGATATGATGATATGATGATATGATGATATGACAGATGTATAGATTTTGTTAGATATAAAATTATAATAGAGATATAATGGTTTCTCGCAAGAGATGCAAGTCCTGTCTTCCTTTCCTGTAATTTTTTACCAATCTCCTTTTTCTCTTATGTTTTTTATGTGCTCTTTTAGGAAGTTTTGTTACACATTTGACACACGGTCCTGATGAGTTCCGATAGGATGATAACTATGTCAAGGGATTGAGCAATAACAATCAATTTTCTAAAGAATCACCCTTTTGTCCAATGGTAGCAATGTTAAGTGTGAACAATGTTCTTCTTTTCACTGTAAAATACAAATTGGGCTAGTTTCCTTTTATTGGTTCAAGAGATTAGGCTCCTCTGTACACAAATATTTTTTTTAAGGCTGGATGATTAGAAATTTAAAGAATATAATCTTTTGTATAAATTCATTGGTCTTGAAGATCTAGTAGAACACTTAGGTACGCTGATATCTATTAAATAAAGTGGCTTAACCATGTTTTAATATGTTCTCAGACAAATATGATAGAAATGTTTAAAGTATGGACGGGCCTTCGAATCCCTCAAATTCTTTAAGATGTGTGAGATTCAAGGATTTGGGAATATTCAGATTCAAGACTCGAATCATTGAAAAAGTTATAGTGAATTAATTATAAGAAAGAACATTAACATTAGGTCCTATTTGTATTTTCTATTATATTTATATTCCCACTTGTGTTCATAATTATTCAGATTAAAGATTCAAAGATAAATTGGAGATTTGGCTTCTACTCAACTTAGGGTGTCTACCATCCGGGAAAATCAGGGAAAACGGAAATTAGCCGGGAATTTGAAGTGATCGGGCAAAAACGGGAATAAGTTGGGAATTTGATAAATTACAATAAAAATCCAGGAAAAAGTTGTTTTTACTCAAAATATGAACTATAATAATCATTAAATCAGTAAATTATAATGTGATTCAAACCGTCATTTTTTTATTTGTAGGTGTGTAATATATTTTTCATTCCTAGTAAACAATGTTAGTACAAATTTAAAAAAACATGTTTATTTAAATTTTAAAACTTATTATTATTCATAACAAAATATTAATAGGGGGGAGAGGGGGCGAGTTAGAAGGATGTGACATACTATTTAGTCGGGAATTTTAGGAAATGGTCAGGGGAAATCAGATAAAAGGTCGGGGATTTTATTGGTCAAGTTGAGTAGACATCATGTCAACTCTAGTTAAATCAAAGCACAAATAAAAGTAAAAACACTTAACAACTATTTACAAATATTTCATTTATCATATTTATTCGATTCTAAAACACACTCTTTTTCCCATTTAAACATCTCAAAAAACAGGGTGCATCTTAGAATCGAAGTTCTCTTTCGACCAATGCTCTTGATAGCTCAGAAAATAATATTTTATGGGGTGGTAAAGATATAGATAGCTTGGAAAAATCAGACTGATATTGATTCTGAAGGAAGAGATGAATAATATACCTAATGATAAATAAGGTACTGTTATCAATAAATTGAATTCTTTATTAAAAACATTTCTTAGATCTAGATATAGGGAATTTTTTTGTGGTTTTATTTTCGTTAGAATTAAAACTTCTTTTTTTCTCTTAGTGATTCTGAAAAATTAAGGGGTTTTTAAAATTGATTAGAATCGAATAAATACGGTATTCACTGTCATATGACATCTTCAGGAGGTGTTAGACATAACAGGAAGATGTTTTGGTAAATATATGTTAGTGTTTATACTTTTATTTGCATATCATTTTCAACAAATTCAATTATATTTATTCAAACAAAGAAAAAATGGCACCAAACATCTGTATTTAATAAATACTGACCTGAAAATTAATCTGATGCTTTTGTGATTATGAATTTTTTGCCCTTCTAATCAACTTTCAATGCTTATTATATTTATTTAAAGACATACTATTTACTCAGGCATAGACACACACACATAATATTAACATTAAACTTTCACTGCTATAAACAGCTGCCGTCAGGTATGCGAGTAAGAACAGTCAGATATTCAACACTAGCACTGCTGGCTGATTAATCTCAGTGCTGCATTACAGATTGTGTTACAATTTAACTTTTTGAAAACAATACTTGTATTTTTTTTAAATTATTTTGCCTTTAAAGGAGGATAGAAGAGCAAAGCCTACACACTTACCAGAAAAATTGTAGGCCTCAAAGTTCACAATTAAAACACATAATTATGTAATTTTTGAGGTAAATCAGTCAACAGTGTTTTACTTCTGCAGAAAATGGGACAGATGTACCCTGAAAATTACATAATTATGTGTTTTGTTGTGTTAATTGTGAACTTTGAAGTCTACAATTTTCTGGTAAGTGTGTAGGTCTTGCCCTTCTATCTTCCTTCAATGTTTAATTTAATACAGCCGTTTGGCACCATTTTTCCTTTATTTAAATTATTTTTACTAGATATAGTAAAAACAAAAAGAACCCTGTTTAGGGTATTAACTCGTAGATCCAATAGGAAGACCTAGATGCAGACGTTAGGAGGATATCAGTGGAGTGGACCTGAACGAGATAGGGTGTAATGAGGTCGTCTGGATAAAACTAGCAAACTGGCATACTTTGTAAGTGCGGCAATGAATTTTCATGTTCCTAATGCCATGGATTAAGTAAGATTATAGTAAATATATAAAGTCACTAAACTTGATCCCTAAACTTTTTTTTTCTCTATACAGTGAAATATACTGGAAAAATAACATAAGCTCTTAGGGGAAAAACTATTTCCAATAACAGGCTTTCTCAGTAACGGAAATTGACACAGCTAGATACTCTTATTTATGCATAAAATCTTAAAAAATTGTAAACGTCAATACATATATAGTATTCTATAGTAGGAATGTTAGGAATTCCATTGTCTAACGTGAAGTTTGAGTAGTTCTGCCTTCTCCCTCTAGTGAAAGTAATATTGACTAAGGTACTTTAAGGTCATACCTTTCACCCCTTTTGAGCCATCAAGCTAGGTGGGGGCTGTCCTAGAAATTCTGTCTGTGCTTGTGTGCGCATATACATACAGTATAGAAGGTCTACTGTTAAAATTTTATTTTATTTACCTATTATTCTGTGTATTATGCAATCTGTACAGTAAGTTACATACAATATCTAATCTTCCTGCATACAATACTGCACAGTACAGTAGTTAGGTTGTTTTAGTTAATATCCACTTTGGTGCTGAGTGACAGCTCACAGCTGAGAGCTGACGGCTTTGAAAAGTTACCAGACCAAATTATGTATCCCTACGCCGAACCATATGATCTGCAAAAACATGTGTTTAGCAGCTGTCAACTTCTGACAGTCAAAATGTAGGTATATACCTAACTGTTGACTGTCAGAAGTCAGCACCAAGAAGCCATGGGGCTACTGTATATAGGTCCATATAGATAAAACTGCTCAAACAATATATTTTTTTTTAATAAATTAAACAATGTTTCCAAATAGCGGACAATTCTTAGTAACAGACTATTTTTTTTATCTCAGGAGGTGTCCTCTATTAAAAGATTTCACTGTATTACATTTTTAATCATCCAAACAAAAACTCTATGGCATGAGCCTGCAATTGAGCTATACTGACTGAGAGGCCACCGCCCTTAGTGATGAAAGTGCCAAGATTTCTGAATATAGGGTTACATGTGGTGAACCCTCCGCAGTTATCTCACTTTTCTAAACTGTAGCTTCAACTTATTTGATTAAGCAGCTCCCTGTTTGTCCTCATGAGGCTAAGTTTGACCTCGTTCCAGAACCACTGCTTCACAGAAAAATTCTGGAAGCCCGAGGATCAAACTCGAGGCTCTCCAGATCTATAGCCAGGTTCAATAATTTAAACAATATAAACAAAAAGTTTTAATCCATATCTTGAAAAGAATGATTATCGTATTTTACCACATAATTGTTGCACCCTGTTTTTTCAGTCCAAAAATTGTTTATAAAATATCATCGCATAGTTGTCACATGGTATAGTCCTGTTTGTCACGTCAATTTAAAAGGAGAGGCTAGCTACTTCCTCCTCCCTCCCTCATTTACACGCACAATTAAAGATCTAAAACTGTTGACCTTGGATGCACAGCTGTCTTCACATGCATTGCGAGCCTAGAATTCTTGGCACATGTGCATTATAAGTAGGTATATTTTCGAAAGCCAAGTTGCGTGGTTTGAAACAAGGGGAGTGGGCGGGCAGGTGAAGCTACCAAGCGTAAGTCACATGATATGGTAAGACTCGCATCTTACCATGCAGGCTAAACTAGTGAGCGATAGGCTGATTTGAATCCCAGCTAGGTCAAAATTAAGTCTTGTGTATTGTCAAAGAAAAGGTTATGAGTGAATCAGAGCTGGCAATAAAGGCAATCCCTGGCACAAATAGTCTTGCATATGTCAAGAGCTTGTAATATTAAATGGCATATAGGGATTATGAAACCTGACATTCTTGTAAGGATAATACATGTTCAAACATTTGTATGTACATGAGGAGGAAAATACAGCCAAATTTTAATAGGAAGGGCTTTTTAGAAAATACAAAAAAAAAAGTTTGCTGTCAAAATTGATCATATGATTAGTATGTTCTAGTGTTAATTTTAGCGCAGATCTATCTCTAGTCAGATAGTGTGTACAAATTAATATATCTTCTGGTACGGGATAAAGCAAGTTGTTACTTTCATTGATCTGTCTCAGTCTCACTTATGACTCTGATATGAAAGTAGGAGAGAGGTATGATTGATACTAGTAACAACATTCAATATACACTATACAGCCAGTCCCTGTGATGAATGGAATGGAGGTGTCACTCATTGGATCAGTTGGTGTATGCATTTCAGTGGGCTTGGCTCAGTGAGGAAAGCAACGGGAAACTACCTCACTCCTCATTTTCCAAATACACTTCTTCAGTGCTGCTTAGTCTTTACAGCTGACAATGGATCTGTCAAGGATCCAACCAACAAGCCTACATTCATAGTGTTATTTTATAGGTATTGATAATATATGTACATCAAAAGGGACCGTTGCAGATCATTTAAACTATGAATATTCAAAATTAGATCTAGTAACTTTTATAGCTGTCGGATAAGATTCTTCCTATGAAAATTGGACTAGAGTCTATTCACTTACATTATCTTGTCTGCTCACAGATAACATTGTGACCCACAGTGACGACTGGGTTGTCAAACTCATTTTGCACTTGTTTTCCATTAAAGGGACTTTGTACTGGTGACAATTTTACCCGTGTGTGTGTGATTTTTTTAAAATTATCTCCCCATTCAAATGTGGGTGCAGTCCTCATACCCTCACCCCTTAGTAAAAATCTTTAATAAACCTTGCATTAGATGTAGGTATACATATAAAAGAAAGATAACATTGTGAAAAGTTGAATGTTTGTTTGAAAGTCCAACACATAACTTGGCCTTGTACTTAATATCCGTGTTTCTAAGACTCCTGAGATTGTCAACTTATCTCACAATGTAAATCCTACTTTAAAGAGGAGGTGGGAACATCAGGTGGTTCAGTCGCTGTATAGAAAAATGGCGGGCATTGTGGAAGAGATAGAGGATGAACATCTAAAACACTTGTTTGATAGTAAAGATGTAATCAACGTTTATAATCTGGATGTCGTGAATCTGTCTGCGGGAGCTCCAGGACCAGACCTGCTCAAGAGATGTATCCCACTGTTTATGCAGGCCACTGTTCACAGAATGGTGAGCAGAAAGCTAGAATGACATAACCTACAACTTGGGACAGTTCTCTATTATTATTTTTTTTAAAAGGACACAATATAAGACATTAAGAATACTTAATTCAAACATTACACTTTAAAGTTCTTAGTTATCATTTATTATTCCTATTTGCAATTTAATCAAATTTTCTCTTAATTCATTAGTACTGTATAGGCTAGAACCTCTCCACTGTATTTGATATTTTATCTGCTTTTGTCTTAAACTACGTATATATTTATCCAGTGACGTAGCCAGGTGAGGGTCCAGTGAGTCCAGACCCCACTCCAAGGAATTGGCTCACAGGGCATTAGCCCCCTCCATATGCTACCAGCTTAAACTTACACCGTTTCTTAATTCAATGTTTTTTTGGCTTTTTTTTTAGTACCCAAATAGATAAAATATTGCTCCAGTACAAACTTAGAATTTAATTTTCTTCACATGGTAACCTAAAAATTTCTTGAATATCTGTCATGGGTGTTCTGGAATTTAATGACAGCTTTTCCTTTTCATTTAAAAAGTTTGTTAGATAATGCCACCATACTCATGGATACTCAACAACTGTTGATATCACCATATGAAGAAAATTAACCTCTGTGTTTTGTACTGGGGCAATATTTTATTTGTTTTACCATTTTAAAAAAAACACTGGCTTTTTCTCGCGTTCTCTTACATCCCACCTTAAGCCTGTTTTTATTTCATTCCGAACTTTTAATTATGTTCTTTGTGCATTTTTTCTATGGTATCTTGGCTTGAAAATATTCTATAACCTATAGTCTATCGATACTTGCTTGTTTGAGTTACCTAACACAATTATTTTAATGTGTACTTGCACTGATTGTGGTTGGGGGGGGGGGGGGGGGGGGTGAGGAGGCGGATTTGTACAATAGGAATGCTTTTGTGTGTGTGTATGTGGAGGAGGAGGAGGCTGAAATATATGGGGGAAGGAAAGTAACTTTCCTTTAGACCCCCTCAATATGAAATCCTGGCTATGTCACTGATTTATTTATATATCATTAATCACATTAGCACATGCATGAATCAATACCCAGTATTGTAAGTTTGAAAACAGCAATACTTTTCAAGATTATTACAACTCACATGTTCTGGAAACACTGTGAATAATTAATGTAATGTAGGTGATAGGGAAAAAAAGCCAACTTAAAAGAAAAGTTACTCGAGAGTGGATGCAATACCAACTCACTACGCAAGATTTTTAAAATTTCAGTTTCAAGTGTTCTACTCTGGATTTTGGTAAGTTTCACTGCATTTCCATAGTTTACACTATCTATTCTGTTGGGTAAATAGAACAAACCCTTATCAAACTAATATAGTATGGGCTTAGTAATGGCTTGTTTAGTTAGTTTAATAAGGTCGCCATCAAAAAACACATTATTAGGTCCATATATGTATGGTTATAGTGCTTAGAGGTCTCTTTATTATAAAAATATTATTGCAATTTGGTGATCGCACAAAATAATATGTCACAAGCCTCCACTGCACCATCTATTTATTTTATAAACCAGATGTATAATCATCAGAAATGTTGATTTATATGATGGCTTCTTTGTATATACTAAGGCCAGTTTCATAGTCAATTTAGTACACCTAAAGTGCGAGTCGATACTAATACAGACGACACCTACCTAGACCAAATGGAATGCCATTTCGCATATAAACTGCCATTCCATTCAATTTCAGTATTGTATTATATACGCTGCACTTGAGGCGTACTAATCTGACTATGAAACTGGCCTAAGACAAACCGGTTGCTTCCCTTGTTCTTCCAGGAAAAGAGCAAGAACATGCATATTTGTTCCAGTACGGGATAACGTCGGGACTTTGGGAATATCGAGAACAGCTCTCCCAGTTTCTCACTAAGAGATACAGCGAACAAGTCAATAGGTATCGTGCTCACATTTATTACTCACAACACCGACTTCTATTGCTACGTTAAGAACACAATAGGAACAACAGCTCAGGAAATACAAACAATTTTTGTTTTTTGTGGGTAGAATAGATGATATTTTACTTTATTATTTAATAAATATTAATAATATCTATCAAAGGTGACACCTGCAGATCACATGACTTGTCATATGAACACATGAAAGTAGTTTTAGTAGCTTTGTTATTGTCTGATACTCCTGCCATCATGTTCTTATTATAGCTCCTCAATTTAATCTGAATAGCAGTGAAATACAAGATGAAGTGACTTAGCATTATTTGGAAAAAAAAGACACGTATAAAACTATACCTTAATGAAGAAGCTTATGTCTCCATATAAATTAAAGTATTGTGAAAGAGACAGTTGGTGTAAGTAAAAATTATGTTTCTCTTTCTGATTTATTAATTTTTATCACAGCCTATTTATATGATATAGGCCTAGCTATCCATCATTGGTGGAAACAAATATAACTAGAGATGGGTTGAATCCGAATGCTAAATTTTCTTTCAAATCCTGAAATCTTTAAAAAAAAAAGTACAATCTAAATTAAAGTGAAGAGATTAAAAATTCAATAAAAAAAAGAGCTGTTGTTTAAGGCTTGGCGCCACTGATTAATGATAGTTTGATTGTCATGTCTATTACATCATAAACATCAAAAATAACACTTTTTATACAAATAAATTATATAAATAACAATTTTGTTCTGTTTTGTGATTTTTTTTTTACTATTCCAACCACACGATTCTTTTAAATGCCTTTTATTACTTGCTTAAAATTGTTATTTGATGTCAAGGTCTTCATAAGAACTCGAAGATACTTTTTTGATATGTTAATGAATCTCATCTCTCAAATACTATTGGATTCAACCATTCCATCTTTAAAAATAACCTCTTCTATAGAACCTTTGTGGAGAGTCTTTGTTATTTAAACATTTTCTAAATTTACACTTTTATCATATCCCCTATTATTATCATGGTTTTCATTCAAAATTAAAATAAATATCAATATATTTCTTAGCTGGCTCAATTACACACTCAGTAATCCTGAGGTACGTCATCCAGTGTGTCTTGTCCGAAACTGACAACCAATCTTGCCTTATTTGATGACAGGGCAGACCTGGTATTGACATGCGGGGCTGCTCACGGACTCATGCTAATCATAGACACGTTCCTCCCTCGCAACGCAGTCATCTTTGTGGAGGATGTGACATATATGATAGCTCTGGAGGCGTTCAGACAGTTCCCGTCCATGAAGGTCGTGCCAGGTCAGGAAGAACCAAGATTACTTTTAAAATTCTTACAGAAATAGTTTTAATTAGTGGAAACTAAAGTATGAAGCCTACCTAAGGATAGATTAAAAATAAGTTGCACAAAGGGGATATCTTTTATACTTTATTCTCACTTCCATATTACGAATAAATGTTATGATATAAACATACATACGTTCTCATGTCATCGTTTGTGACAGCATTTTTTAAATGAAGTTATTACTAAACTATCCTTTATAAATTTTCCTCATAAAAACAAAAGCATAATTTTGATACACTTTTCAGATATTAGTTTTGAACAAAATTGATATAACAATATAACTTTTTATGGCAAATTTTGAAAAATCAGTTATCAGTAAATTACTTTTAATTCAAACTTACAGTAAAATTAAATAAAAGCTCCAAGAAATGACCATATAACGATTAAATACAGTAGGCTCCATTGATCAGCAGTTTATGTTCCAGGGCCTCGTTGTAAAGCAGAACATGGACATTTTTAACTTTCAAATGCATATGAAATCCTAGTAACATATTTACACTATCATATATAATGTTTGAAATAGAGCTAGGCCTAAAAAATGATACAAAAGTAGTCAAATGAAAATGATTTAAAACTATCGAATGATCATTTGATAGACAATAACTAAAATTATTTGATAGTACCCACCACTACTTTAAACAGACTGAATAACTTACATGAAATGGCATCTAAAGCCATTCATTGCGCACGTCATGCTGAAAAATGCTGGAAGATTGAGACAAGCGCTGAACCTATTGAACACTATACAATTGACAACTTCTATATTGGCAGAACGCCGTAAAGTGGGTCCCTACTGTATCAAGTTTGAACTAAAAATTTTGCTAATCGTTTCAGCTGTATCCTCAGGGATGGATAGACGAACAATCACTTAAAAGACATAAAGATAAGAAGCATTGTACGACTCACTCACCCACTTCTGTTCAAGGCGTCACTCTCACAATAGACTAGACTGCCAATGAGATCAGGGTTCAATCCCAGTCGGGTGTACTGAGGGTGGTTTTCCCTAAATGGTTTTCCATTCTCCCTCTACATAACTGCTGGGTACACTTCCTATAAATTCAACCCTCCTAATTCCTAACACATTAGACTAATTAGTGCATACCTGAATGGTTAGAAAGACCCAGTACTTAAAAATAAAATTAAGAAACAAACACCTTTATTTGGTGTTCAAAGGTTTATAAAATATCAAGTTTCATTTTCATATTTAAGTAAAAAATGTTAACGATTGCAATACTTTCTTTTAATGATAAAGTCAAAAGTTACACACAAATCAAAACACTAAATCATTTTATAATATATCGGCCTTAAGGCCTTTAACAAAAACAGAGATGTATAAAGGAGAAGTGTCTTTACTTGTGTTTGTATGTGCTTATGTATGTATGTATGTATGTCTGATGATATGTGTTTCAGTTCCTCAGACAAGTGAGGGGGTTGACACAGAAGCCTTGAAAATAATCGCTAGTGAGGAAAGGAGTAAAGGCAGTTGGGAGCTCACTGAAAACAAATTGTTCTGGGCTATATTCTACACCATACCAATATTCCACAATCCCACTGGGGTCACTATGTCACAAAGTAAGAGATCACTTTCATCTCACAGTAATAACATATTTTTTTAATTCACAAACTACAACAATTAATTGTTTGTAACATCAATAATTATGCAATTTAACAAGGTATTGCAATATCAAATTAAAAATGTTCATAATTTCTACCAAGTTTTGTCTTCATAAAACAACTCATGGAATAACACTAAACCATGTAGCTGTTCTCTTTGGACACACATCTATTAATATCAGCTGTATTAGGTCTAACATAAATTTTAGCAAACTATAGCAAGAAAAGTCTGGTTTCACTCCTAACTGATTGCACTGAAAGGTTTTTATTCAACATTGTTGTTTCCAAGTAGATGCTGATGCATTTTCTTAAAATTCATCCTCCACATCCTGTTCTTCTGAGTGAGTTAAACGAACTCACTGACTGCTAGCATCAAAAATAATTTACATGACAAAACTATTCCCATAATTTAATATTCATTATGTTGGCAGACTGTTGTGAGTCCCTTGTGCGAGTGGCCCGCAAGTTAGACCTAGCAGTGGTTTGTGACGACGTGTACAACCTCCTGTACTACGGTGACTCAGCTAGCCCCCCACGGAGGTTGTTTTCATACGATCGAGGGACGGAAGGTTTCCGAGGAGGCCATGTGATCTCCAATGGAACTTTCTCCAAGATAATGGCGCCAGGCGTGAGGGTGGGATGGTTGGAAGTAGCCCCTAGATTGGCGCTGGTGCTCAGAAACTCGTGAGTGAATACTCTTTATGAGATCATTTTCCTACAGGGAAATTAAATTTAAAATTAAGTCTTTATTTTTGTTTTTAATAATTTATCACTCAAGCTATAACTCAGTACATCGATAGCATTTACCCACTTTGGTGGCCGCATGGTCTAAGGTGCTACTCTTGCAATAGACTAGACTGCCAATGGCGGGGAGATTTTGGATCGATCCTGGTCAAGTGTACTGAGTATGGTTTTTCCTAAGTAGTTTCCCAATCTCACCATGCAAATGTAATTACCTTTCCTCTATAGTCCAATCTTCCTCACCCTTGACCCATTAGTATAATTAGTACAAAAAAGTATATATAAAAAACATATTTTTTGCCAGTCGAAATAGAACTTAGTATACATATTTTTAATTCTGTCAGATATCATCATCATCATTATCATCAACAACAACAACAACTATTTCCAGCCTGTGGTCGGGTCAGTTTAGTAAAATGCTTCCATCCTTCTCTATCCTTCCACCGCTCTTCTTCCTTTAATTTTTTCCATTCTTCTCCTCTCACTTGAACACTTTCTGTTATTTGCTCCTCCCATTTCTTTCTTGGCCTCCCTTGCGATCTTTTTCCTACATATTTTATTCCCAACATTTTCTTTGGCATCCTCTTTTTTTCTATCCTTATTACATGTCCATACCATCTCAGACTTGCTTCCTCTATTATCTCATGCATTCCTTGTACCCCCACTCTTCCCATTTCCCAGATAACTTCATTCCTAGTCTTGTTTCTCCTCATGACAGCTAAAATGCTCCTCACAAACTTCATTCCCATTCCCTACTTTTCTCCTACATTCCCATCCCTTTATGTCTGCCACCAACAACCAGTGGTCACTATCTAAGGACACACTTGGTATTACCTTGATGTTTATGATCCGACCTTTCATTTCTTCATGCATGAGAAAGTAGTCTATCACCAACTTTTTCTCCTCCTCCCAAATGTATCGTGTGATCTTATGACTTTCTCTTTCCTTCTTATACCAGCTGTTGGTCACTTTCATTTTATTTCTTGCACATAACTCCAACAGCCTTCTGCCCTCCTCGTTTCTCTCCCATCCTTCCTTCCCAAACACCTCCTCAAACCCTCTTCTTTCTTTTCCTACTTTTATATTAAGATTCCCCATTACTACCTGACACTTGTTTCCCATATGACTTTCTAGGTCTTCCTCTTCTGTTGGGCACCCCGCTTGTGGAGCATACACTTGTATCACCTACACCTTTTCCCCTCTTTGTCAGATAAACCCTTTCTTGTTAATTCAAGTTTTTAGTTAGAAAAATTAAGGACACCAATTTTATTTGTGAAAAGTGTATTTACTATAAATAGATTTGCAGTATGTTACATCAAAACAGTTTATTCAACTGAAATAGGTTTATAATGTTTAGTTAAATAAACAATTAGCAAATTCCTTGCTACAATAATGTCTGATCTTTTGAATAAGTATTTTGGAGGGAAGAAGAACAAAGAGATACTTTTATTTAATAGCTAATCACATTTTTTATTCATAATTGTTCATAATTAAGAGTGGGTCCATCATACAGAGAGGTATAACTTCTTTGCAAATAATTAATTAACCCTCGATTGATTATATGTGTGACTGAGTAACTGATTGAACTTGCCAGAACTACAACATTAATCTCGAGAACTTGGTCAATATCAGATAGGTACTAAATTAACCATACCTATAATTTATTTGTCCTATTAGTTTGGCAATACATGTGGTAACCATATGCAAACTATTTTCTAAGAAGATGCATATGTTCTTATAAAATTAGTAAGTTATATAACAAATAATATAATAATATTTAAGATTAAATAACATTACAAATAATTTATTTAAATTTTTATTCTTTAAATTATGAATTAAAATTATGAACATAAGAGGAAATACAAATATAATTAAATAGTAGGAAATACAAATAGTAACTAAATGTTAACATTTCTACTTATAATTAAATCATTATAACATTAATATATTTAGTTAAGTGTTAGCAAATAACCCAAACAACTAGTAAGTAAGATACAGTGCTAAAAAAAATTTAAGTGTTAAATTACTGGTCTGGGGCCTGAATGTTAAGTTCATCCTGTAATTATAATAGTTCTGAACCACCAAGAAGAAGTATTAGAGCTATAAAACAAATTTCACTTGAAAAATTGAAAAAATTTCTTTTTTAAGGATTTGAGGCTATAATCTGAAATTCTCTCAAATCCTTGAATCACAAATATCCTTAAATATTTGAAGGTCCCATCCCAATCCTATATGCTCTATTCAAACATGTAGGCTACTCATTACTTGTAGATGTAAAATGTAATGCTTGTAATTGTAATTTTGAGTCATTACTTTACATATTGGCTGATATTATAAGTAGGCCCTATAAAAATCTCAGCACTGAAACCATTTTATTTTCTTACTAATGTAAAGCTACACCATAAATATAGACCTCTTAATTCAATATCCTATTTTATTGTTATATTATCTGTAGTGATTTCGCAGGCATGGGTTATGATTGCAATTTTATTCCCAAACTCTTGTCCTCACAATCTTGTATACGAGGTATGTACTGTTCTTGCGCAGTGGTATTCTAAAAAGTGGTGGTGCTGTAAACCAATACATGTCTGGGGTGATTACCAGTATCTTGGAACTGGGATTGGAGGATAAACATCTCGACTTTCTGGTGCACACTTGCAAGGTGAGATATTGCTACATTTCCTCAACATATTCATATCCCTCCAAGATAGAAAAGAAGATACTTTGAGTGACAAAAAAAAAATTGCAAAATATAATATAGTCCAAATAGTTTGGTTGGTTGATTGATAGTTTATCACTTTAAAGAATTTATTTCAGTCTTTTAGAACCCTTCTTTTCAACTTGAAGAATGTTGAGTCAAAACTAAACATTTAAATAATATGTAATTTTAAAACTAAATATAATAATTTCTTCCTTGAAGCCAAAGCTAGTCTTCAAATAATTTTCAAAAAAAATAATGGTTTTTTTTTTACTTTGGCAGTACAGGCACACCTCGCTGATATGGAGGGTTAGTTTCCAGACCACTGTCTTAAAGCGAATTACAGCCTTGTTTTCACTTGCCAGTGCATACAAAAGCCTAAAAACATAAATACACCATCATTTATTAAGAACACAAAAGTGCTAGACACCCCACCCCTCCTCCAACCCCAAAAACCCTACACTGCATCATGTGCCATATAAGAAACAATTTTTTAATTAAAGTTTATTATTTGGTTTTTAGTGATTTTGGTCTAACTTCATGTTGTGCCATATATAGTACTTGTGTAGTGTCCAAATAGTTCATATAGTAACCAACAGATGGCATTGAGATCGTGAATTATTTTAATCGATTGTTGTTAAGATAGGAAAGTTTCATTCGTGATTTTTTTCATTTTTGACGTAATTAAAAATCTCTTTTAAATGTATACATCCCATTTTATTTAATAATCCTTTCAATCAGGTATGTTGAATGAACAAATTTTATAATTGGAAATATTTTTTGACATGTTTATTATTTTAAAATTTAAACATTATTTTGTGCCATTTATGGCACATCATTCATTTACTAGAGTTAAGAGCTTGTCACAATCAATTTAGTTTTTTACCCGCTCGGTGCGTAGTTGGCTAAGCGCTAGTCGTGTGAGCTCGAACTGCGAGGATGGGGAGATCGAGGTCGAATCTCGATGGGTGAACTGGTGTTTTTCCTAAATGGTTTTCCACTCTACCTCACGCAAATGCGGTTCACTTCTCTAAATTCAACCTCCCAATTCCTAATCCTTAGCGTAATTATACTAAGCGTATAACCGAACAGTAGTAAGACGCGGTGCTAAATATTATTATTATTATAATATAGTTTTATTTATGTACACTATATTTAATATATTTTCACTCATGCTACTGCTACTGCCACTACTACTACCACCAACCACACACACCACACACCACCCCCCACACTACCACACCTACCACCTACCACACTACCACCACCACACCACCACCACTACCACCACCACCACCCACTCACCACACCACCACCACTACCACACCACCACCACACCGCCACCACCACCACACTACCACCACACTACCACCACCACTACCACCACCACCACTACCACCACCACCATACCACCACACCACCCACCACCACCACCGCCACCACCACCACGCCACCACACTACACCACCACCACCACCACCGCCACCGCACCACCACCACCACCACCACCACTACCACCACCACTACCACCACCACCACCACCACCACCCCCGCTACCACCACCACCACCACTACACCACCACGCTACCACCACCACCACTACCACCACCACTACCACTACCACCACCACTACACACACGCTACCGCCGTCGCGACTACCATTACCACTACTACTATTAATTAACTAATAATAATCTGCAGAAATATTAAATTAGCTTAGTTTAAAAATATATCCGCTTCGGTGGCCACATGGTCTTAGGTGCTACTCTCCCCATACACTTGACTTTAGAGGATGGGGAGATCGGGGTTCGATCTTGGCTGGGTCAACTAAAGGTGGTTTTTCCAAAATGGTTTCCCACTATCCCTACACACATGCGGGTGGATCACCTCTAAAATGCTGAACAGTAAGTAAGACGTGGTGATAAAAAAAAAATTAAACGTAAAATATTTTAATTTTTGAGGGAAATAGATATTATTTGACCTGTTCATAGTTATTATAAGTTACATCAAGTATAAAAATTACACCTTAAACAGGAAACCAACAAAAAGGGCACTAATATCAAATATTATGCATAGTGCATAGTGTGCCACATATGTCACAAACATTTGTTTTTATTCTTGTCAGACTTAGATTTTTTAAAAAATCTTATTTGTCTGGTTTTCTTATATATAATTCAAGACGAAATAATTTTTTTAACAAAAAATAAAAACTCATGCAGCGAAAGCAGTGAAATATGCCTTTGTATAATTTTCAAAGGTAATATGTATTTAAATTGTAATTAATTTGAACGAGAAATAAGAAACAAGTACGCTAAATGTGAATTCAACTGTGTCTCACCTTTCCTTGATCTAAGAAGTTTAATTGTGCGTTTCACACTCCCTCACAATGTTTTTCAATAGAATGAAACCCAGGTCAAGGGAGTGGGTGATAACAATAGATTTCTTCAAGAGGCTTGGTCCAGTGGCTGCAATGTAAAGTGTGAACTGATTTCCTCTTTTCATTGTAAAAGCCATATTGTGTTCTTGTATTTGTTCCTATTCTTGTCCATTCTTCTGTAAATAATAAACTTTCCCTTGATCACTAATTTTACTATTGTCAACTAATGTGTTCTTGTATTTGTTCCTATCTTTGTTTCCTGTCCCTTCTTCTGTAAATAAGAAACTTTCCCTTGATCACTAATTTTACTATTGTCTACTAATGTGTTCTTGTATTTGTTCCTATCTTTGTTTCCTGTTCCTTCTTCTGTACATAAGAAACTTTCCCTTGATCAGTAATTTTACTACTTAACACACTTCTTTGTGTTCAGGAGCGAATGCAAGCAGTGTGCGACACACTTGACCAGTTCCTACCTTCATACTGCTCCTTTACACGACCTGAGGGGGCTACTTCGTGTGGCTGAGACTTCCAGAGAGTGTCGATGCTAATAGGTTGGCCGTGTGGTGCCAAGAAAAGTACAAAGTGGCAGCTATCCCCGGCAGTAGGTTCTCTGTGAAACAAGGCTTCAAAAACTACCTCCGGCTGGCCATAGCCTTCCATCAGGTGGAGATTCTAACAGAGGCTACTAAGAATCTCTGTCTGGGGATTCAGGACTATGTAGAGAATGAGTGCAAGTGAACACTTTCAAGAAGTACCTCCGACCTTCCATCATATGGAGATACTCAGACAGCCCACTCAGATATGTCGATAACAAGTGCCAATGAACATTTTCAAGAACTATTTCTGACCTCTATAACAAAATTCTTTAAAAAAAACACTTTTTGCTTTTTGAGGCACTTATGTTACATGTGTGATTCTTTCCCTCTTTCTCTTACCTTATTCCGTATATAACAAAACTTCCATAAAAAGGATGAAGTTAGTTTATACATTGTAATCCTTGTTATTGTAATACAATAAAAATTATGTTTTATATTAGTTTTTTTATTAATTTTTTTTTACAAACACTTCATTGAGTGAAATCTAATGGTGCACACAGAAAGAAAGCAAGCTGCTTGCTTACCGGTTTACAGGACTGATCGACGCTGAAGTCCAGCACATGCAGATGTACACAAAGGACGCAGACGAAAGCCTAAAAATCTGCCAGCTGTCACATATTATTATCGCCCTCAAGATGTCCACTTCATCGTCTGATTAGTTTTTACTTCTTGAAAGGGTTAATCCAAAATTGAAAAGAAATAAAACAAGTATACATCCAATATTCCGTGGTAGGAAAGATTATGGCGAAAATCATTTATTTAATGACAACCCAAACAAAGAGTGTTTCAAGAGAAAGCTTTGAGCAACATCCAACTGAAGTGTAGGTTGAATCTAATCAAACAAAGGAACAAAGGCAGCCTACAGAAATACCAGCCAATTTAGCTTGAGGAATTAAAGATAGTTTCACCTTTATTTCATTAGTGAAAATTTGGACTAAGCGGTAGAATACAGGAAGGTTAGCTGGGACTGGGGAGACGGTTTAATTTCACAAATTTTAAATTACAGTTGAATTAGTTTTATCATATATATATACAGCACACATACAATAGATATATACAGTATATATACATATAAACAGTACATATATATAAATGTATATATGTGCTGTGTATATATATGATAAAACTCATTCAACTGTAATTTAAAATTTGTTAAATTAAAATGTCTCCCCAGTCCCCGCTAACCTTTCTGTATTCTACCGCTTAGTCCAAATTTTCGCTAATGAAATATATATGTGTAGACTGTATAGTTGTGTATATATATATATATATATATATATATATATATATATATATATATATATATATAAATAACAATACAGTCTACACATATATACAGTATATGTACATAGGGCATCTGGGTAACACACATGTAAATAAACTTTCGATATCTACTATTTCTCTTGAACACATTTGTCGGTGCTGGGTACCAGCGCTGACAAGCACAAACCTGCTTTCCCTATGAACGGTCCCATCTGTAAACACACTCTCATTGCTGAAGCAGGTCAGCGCCGTTCAGCGCTGGTAATCGGAAAGCAGGAAACCTGCTTTCTTTCTTTACGCTCTTTTACTCTTGAAATTTCACTGAACAGCACACAAGGTTCTATATCAGCAGTATATAAATTTAAAAATTTTGGTATAAATAATTAAAAAACATGAAGATGAATTATTGCTTAGGGGCTTGGAAATGTAAAATAAAACAGTATTAAAAAAAGTAATAATATAGCTCATTTCTATTTAATATTTGACAAAAATGAAATTTAAAAATATTGCATACAATCCCATAAGCACATACTAAGTAATAAACTCTCTTATTTATTTGTGTCAAATATAAAATTCAAACTTATTTTATTCCTAGTTTTACTGCTATTTTATTACTAAAAAAATGTGTTTGATGTTAAACTGCTACAATTCCTCTGAATTTGACACTCCTCATTGCTACCCCATTGTGTAATTAAACAGACTGAATGAGTAGTAAGAAGTGGAGTGAGGAAAAAAAAGCTAATATATTTTAAAGTACATTAATACAACAAATTTGTGCAACTAACCAATGTTTTTAGATGGAATAAAGCAATGCTATACAATTAAGTATATATGAAAGGAGAAGCTTGCGGGGGTTGATGATTATAATTAAAGAATTCAGCCGTATTTCAATCATAATTGAATAAATTGAAAAATGAAACCTGGACATAAGAATTGAACCCGGAACATTTGGCTTAGCATGCCACTGCTCTACCACTGAGCTATCCAGGGATTGTCCCATGTTTAGAATCATTCTTGACTCATATTTTTAACAATGTTTACTAAATAAACAAACTATAAAATTAAATGGTTATGAAAAATTAGCATTTAAAAACTGGTCAATTTAAGGTCAGGTACTTTATTTTTTTCCTCAATTTGTCTCCTCACTCCACAACACCATGTATACTTGAGCCCGCGATTGAACCATACCAACATACGAACCCCCCAAAAGGTAATCTCCGATTTCTTCACTTGAGCTGCTTCTAATTTATTCAAGTAGCTTCTTATTTGTCCTCAAGAGCCTTAGTTTGACCTGGTTCCAGATCCAATGCCTCACAGAAAACTTCTTGTGGCACTAGGGATCAAACCCGGGACTTCTGGATCTGTAGCAAGGCACTCTGACCACTAGACCACAGCGACAGTCCTAAACCTCATAGCATTTTCATTTTTGTACTAGGCAAAGTAAGGTCATGTGATGTCGTAAACATAGATAACCCCCAGGTTAAAAACTAATGAATGTTGTCAAAGTTTGACAACTGTTAATTTACCACTAGATAGAGCAGGGAGCACAAGCGTTTCAGATAGTAACCAAGTGAGGCAAGTGAAATCAAAACAAACATGGTATCTGCGAGATGGATGTTAAACTCTCTAGTTCTCATTGTAATCACTTCACATCTGGTTGAATGTGAGAATACGACACCGGCTAGTCAGACTGATGTACAATATAATGCGACATGGGAAAGTTTGGACTCTAGGCCTTTGCCTCCATGGTACGACGAGGCCAAAATCGGCATATTTTTGCACTGGGGGGTGTTTTCCGTTCCAGGTTTTGGCTCGGAATGGTTCTGGCAACGTTGGAGAGGTTAGTACAAACTTTCTTAAATATAATATTAATACTTTAAAATGCCCAATGAGGAGAGTCTTTTTTCAATTCTTGAGGCATCTTTTGTTATATGTGGAAGAAGGTATAGGAACTAATGAAAAGAAAAACACAATTAGTCTTTTACAATAAAAAGAGAAAATTATATGGGGAGTGAGTTAGGTATTAATTAAATTTCAACAATAATGTTAATGTTTTTTAATAATGCCCAGGTTGACCTTGGTGGTCTTGAGATAAAATGCTTGCCTCAATACTCGATGTTCGTGGGTTCGAACCCAGCCAGGGTCGAAAGATTTTTCTCGAATGATAAAAATCCGTAGCACAACTTCCTTCAAAGAGGAAGTAAAGCCGTTGGTCCCATGTCAGTAGTGGAATGTATAAGAACCCTGGAAGATATGTGAAAATACCTTCCCCGACCAAATTGGTAGGCCCTTTCACTCTTGCTCATAGAAATTCTCGAGTGATGATAAAATCAATCATTTCAGAAAGTGCACATTAAATACCTAAAAAAATAAATAAAAATAATGCTTAACACATTTTGTTAATAAACGAAAAGTACAACCAAAAACTTTTTTTTTTTTGTTATTTGGGCAAAGGGAATAAGGGCATTAAACCCCTAAATGTCCTTCATACTGGTTGCACCATTAGTAGTGCTAAGCTATCTATGATAATCTAGTATTGTTATAGTTCATCCATGAAATTTGATTCATACATTCACTGAAAATTGAGAGCAAAATCTGCTTCAGCGATGCAGCAATTCTTACAATAGCAGAAATGTATTTAGTCCCATGATTCTTTGCAACTCAAATTATAAACAGCTGACAACCTATACGTTTTATTTTCTATGGGATAAACAAATCTTAAAGATGAATATTTTTTAAATTATTATTTTGTGCTGTGAAACAAATCTAAATGAAACAAGAAAGACACACCTCATTTCCATTTAACTAGTTATTTCAAATCTCCTCGCAACTGTAGATTTGGTTATCTGCTAGCGTGTTGTGAAGAGGCTGCCAGCATCTCACTTTGTAGGTGCACGCACAATGATTGAATTGGTTGGTTTAGGCGCATGCGCACTGATTGCATCAGTTGTTTTGAAATTTAATTGGATCTCTCAAGCTGATGTTGGCCCCCCCCCCCAAAAAAAAAAAAAAAAAAAAGGAATGCTCAAATTATTTTATGTTGCGCCAAGCAGACAATGTCGATGAGGCTGAAATCTTGTGATTGGATTAGAGCTCACCATATGAATATGTTTCTGCACTGCTCTTGCGTTTCAATAAAAATGTGAATCTAAAGTAAGAGTAATGTTTTCCTTCTTGAAAACTGGATAAAACATTTTGGATGATTGAATCTCCAAGAATAATTAAATTTAACAAAAAAAAGTAGATTTAAACTCTTAATTTACACAAATAATGCAAGTGTGGATATTAGAAAATTACTTTTGGATTATATTTCAGGTAACTACAGTGAGTATGTAGAATTCATGGATAAGAACTATCCTCCTGGCTACACCTACCAGGACTTTGCCCGAGACTTCACCGCGGAGTTCTACAACCCTGATGACTGGGCAGAACTTTTCCAGAGCTCCGGAGCCAAGTGAGTATGCAAGTGCTCATTTGATTAGAACATTATTTCATCCTCTGTCACCTTGTTGACATGTGGATGTTGTTTCTAGATACATGGTCCTGACCAATAAACAACACAAGGGGTACACTTTCTGTCTCCTTATTGACATGTGGATATTGTTTCTAGATATGGGGTACTGACCAGTAAACAACACAAGGGGTACACTCTTTGTCTCCTTGTTGACATGTGGATATTGTTTTCTAGATACGTGGTCCTGACCAGTAAACATCACGAGGGGTATACTCTCTGGCCTTCTTCTGTCTCCTTCAGTTGGAACTCTGTGGATGTAGGACCTCACAGAAATTTACTCGGTGAGTGAAAATTAACTGTCATGATATCAAGGTAACTTTGAGGCAAATAAAACTAAGATTGCAGTATGGAAAGGGTCAGATGTCTATTTTTTTTTCATAGGGAATATCTTAAACCAATATAATTGTATATCATATATTGCTATAATGAGTATAGTTCTACAGGATGGCACCAAAGTCTCCACACATAGAGATTTAATAAAAAAAATGTCTGCAAGTTAGTTTGGGAGATGCCTTTAAGTAAAGAACATCTTATCGAGATCATTATACTGGTTGTTTGGGGTAGCTGTCATCTTGTTGCAGTGACATTCAATGCCAAGCACAGCCCCAAAACCACCATAAACCATGACACAGTTCTGAAACTGATTAAAAAGTTTTGGAAAACGGGAAGTATCGAAGAGAAAATGAGAAGCAGGCGGCTGCCACAGATGAGGGGACCTTTACGACAATACTAGTGGCATTAGCAAATACTCTGAAAAAGAGTACCAGATGTTTAGCCCTGGAAAATGGTGTAAGCCGAAGAAGCATCCAGTGGATTGTTCATAGTAACAAGTGATATCTGTACAAGATACAGCTGCTGCAGCATCCCAATGAAGACAATTACAATAGATGAGTTGAATTCTGTGAATGTGTACAGTTAAAGATCGCAGATGATGCTGATTTGGGGATTCTCTTCTCTGATGAAGATATTTTTACCATCAGTGGAGAAATGAACAAAGAGAACTTGCAATACTAGAGTGACTCAAACCTACATTGGATGCGGGACACAAAGATGCAGGGAAGCGATAGGGTTTTGGTGTGGTGTGGAATCTGGAGGGACTATTTGATCAATTCCATATTCATTAGTACTAACTTAAATGGTAACATGAACCTACACATACTGGTGCACACAATTATGCCCATGGTATTGAATGAGAACAGTGACTTTCCCGTGTACTTTCAGTAAGATGGAACACTGCCCATTACACTATCATCACGCATGACTGGCTGGTTTGACAGTTTACGCTTATCTGGATTGGACAACAAGTTCCTGTTGAGTGGCCTGGATGGTCACCAGGCCTGACCCCATTTTTATTTTTTTTATTTTTTTGTGGGGCCATTTAAAGGGTATTTTATACCAGGAGAAAATTCTAGACATATATAATCTGAAAGCACGCATTCTGGACACGGGCACTAACATAGCACTCATGTTCAGGAGTGTACATCGCAATTGGTAGGAGCATGTTTAGAAGTGCATTGAGGTAAAAGGTACTCATATCAAACACATTATGAATGTAATATGCAGTGATGAACAGAACATGTTATATGTGTGGAGATTTTTGTGCCACCCTGTATTTTCCTTAGTAATCTATCCATGTACATATAGTTTTATTTATTGCTTTGGCCGCCTAGTTAAATATTTGCTCATCAAGAGTGTAGAACAATTCACTGACCCCATATCAGTGATGTATTTATTTAGTTTATCATCTACTATCAAGTGTAGAAGTTTTAAAGATAGTAAGTGTATTGGTAGATACTTTGCCAACACCCTGATATGAGTTCAGTTACATCCTTATTGTACTGTCGTCCTAATAGCCTACCAATCAATTTATTTTATCCTTCACGACACATTTCTCATACTCACCCCAAAATGTGTCCTTTACCCACTCTCTTTAGATTTTAACCTGCTCTTGAACATGGATGAGTCACCCCAAAGCCATGTCATTAACAATATGGTTGTGTATATGTGAAGTTTATATTGTTTCGGTAACTGAACGGTCTAAGGTGTCACTCTCATGTTAGACTAGCCTACTGATGGTGGGGAGATCTAAGTTTGAATCTTGGTTGGGTCAACTGAGGGTGATTTTTTCGAAAGGTTTTCCCACTCTTCTTCCACGCATATGCAGGTAGATTACCTCTAAAATGCTTCCTTCCTCATTCCTACCCCATTAGAATAACTATAATATATACTTGTAACCTAAACAGGTAGTTAGACACTGATAAAAAATAGATATGTACCGGCATTGTGTTATATGTAGTAACCTTGACAGGTAATGAGATACAGGGTAACAAAAAAGTGTGTTATTAGGTGACTTGGCCAACTCAATCCGATCTAAAACCGATTTGAAGTTTGGAGTGTACCACTCGATGTTTGAATGGTTCAACCCCTTGTACATGAGAGACAAGTCTACAAACTTCTCCAAGCAGACGTTTGTTGGACACAAGACAATCCCAGAGCTATATGAGTTGGTAAGGACTGACATAATATGCTCCAGCATACAATGCAAAATTTTAAATCTTTTCTTCATCTAGGTCTAGTGCCTTTGGTACTGACCTTTTATTCACGTCAGCTCACCGCACGGCAAACCTCGCTTGAATTGTTTGTATTAAGTTTTGTTTCTGTTTATCTCTTCTGAAGAAGAATAATGACTGGGCTGATGTGCGCTGAAAATCACTCTGTTGTGTTTTAGTTGTAGACGTGGAGACCTAAATTTTTCTGGTGTGTTAATAGGCCTTGCCCTTCCTTACATCCTCCTTTCAACGTTTATTAAATACAGCCTTTTGTGTCAATTTTTCATTTTGTTTTTATAAATGTTTATAGCCCTTAACTATTGAAATTATTTTTAAAATCTCATACTATGTGATTGTTTGCTATGATTAAGCTAAATAAGTGCTTATTATAATGACAACTATTTTTACTTTAATACTTTAACATACCGGTGTCTAAGGTTTTATAAATGAAAATACTGTCATAAGTTGCATGGTATCAAGTGTCATTATTTCCTATTTTCAACAATTCATTAGTCAAAAATGGATTGTACCATTATTCACTCAAGCAAAATGATATTTTCAGAACGCATCTGACAAGCTATCTTAGCCTCATTCTTCCAAAACAAATCACTACAGCTTTTCTTAAATTTTCCCAATAAGATTCTTGTACAATGAAATCATTTTACTATATTCATATTGAACAGGTGAATACATATAAGCCGGATGTGATCTGGTCAGATGGAGATGCGGAAGCACCCGACTCTTATTGGATGTCGACTGATTTCCTAGCTTGGCTGTACAACGAGAGTCCAGTAAAGAGCACCGTGGTGGTAAATGATCGTTGGGGTAAAGGGGTCGCCTGCCATCATGGGGGTTACTACACCTGCAACGACAGATACAATCCAGGTGACTTGCATCAACTACTGTAGTCCTTCAGGTTTTAATTTTTAAATTTAGAATGGTTTGCACTGGAGTTGGGTCGAATTCATTATTTTGCAAATTAGAATCTTGATTTAAAATCTTCTTTTTACTTATAAATCACGAATCTCAAATTTTAATCTTAATCTTGTAAAAAATAATGAACAGAAGATAAAATAGAAACATTACCTAAATGTTGACATGTAAGGTCACAATGGATTCATACTTTCAGTTAAGTATTAAATAAATGGTCTAAGATCATGTTGATAAAGATTGTTCTAGAATTATTTTGGGTCTGAACCAACATTAATATTAAAAGTACTAAAACAGATTCCATTTCAAAAAAAAAAAATTTTTAAACTCAAATTTGTTATTTTCTCGATTATCCTCAAGGATTTGAAGGTTGTATATATAGTTTGGTTTTTGGTTTTCAACGGGTCATTTTTTAATTTGATTTTCAATAAATATCATTAATTAATTTAAAAAACAAGTACAGAAGGGCACTTTTCACCACTCCACTAATTCACAGTTTTTGATTATAAACATTTTCACTATGTTTGGTGCTTATTCTGCTCGTAAGACTTTTTAAGTATGACGCACTTAGCAGCCAAGTCCGAGAATATCTTAGGGCACTATTATACTGTCAGTAATTCAGTCAGCACTTAATATGTGATAGTATAGACATGTTATTAGAATTTTGTATGCATTTACAAGTTTAAAAAAAAGGCTATGTTCTGTTTTTCGGAGATTTCAGCTTTTCGTCTGGGGTCTCAGACCTAACCTGCCTTTTGAGTGGGGTCCTACTGTTCTATGAAATATTTAAAACCCCTTTGTTTGTTTTTACTCCACAATTGTTTATAAATATCATCCTCTCACCCATAGAATTTAATACTATACTTTATTGTTACTTTTAGATATAATTTGGTCTCCCCCCCCAATTATTTTTGCCACTTTGTGCTCTGTTCAGGTGTGTTGCTCAAACATAAGTGGGAGAACTGCATGACTTTAGACAAGAGATCTTGGGGCTTTCGTCGCAATGCTAAGCTTTCAGACTACCTCACTACAGCTGAACTGATACAGGAACTGGCGGAAACTATCAGCTGTGGAGGTGGGATTCATCATTATGAAATTAACACTAGTTTAAAAAAAAAAAATCTTATAAGTTATAATGGATTAAATAACCAAGTAAGGTTATAGCCATATCTAATTATAATGTTCTTTAAATTTAAAAACTACACCTGGACACAAGAATTGAACCCGGGACCTTTGGCTTAGTAATTCAATGCCCTTGCTTCAGCATGTCCATTACAGACTATGCCATAAGTTATGAGTGAAGAATGACCCTGGGCACGGGACGACTCCTGGATATCTCAGTAGTAAGAGCATTGGTGTACTAAGCCAAAGGTCCCGGTTTCAATTCCCATGTCAAGGTGTCATTTTTCAATTTAAATAATACTATTAGTAATAAGTTTATCGATGGTAAAAATTTTGCCTTGACTTTGGACAAGTTCATTAGGGTGTTGTGCCCAAATGTTGCCTTAGCACATCTAATGGACCTAGGTTCAAATTCTGATTTGCTGAAAGTTTCTTAGTGTTCATGTGGTGGAATATCAACTGAAATACAAGTTATTCAGAGTTAACTCTAACTGTAGTGCTCAGTACCAACAACCCTAATCTTGTTTTAGGCACCTGGAAAACATAATTATCTTAAATCCCTCATAAAAGTATGAGACTACCATGTTTCAGCTTATTTCTCTTACAGCACATTTTTAATTAACAAATGGGGTTGAGGTATTATAAATTTAGTTACAGTATGAATTTAACTTTTAAGTTATAGAACAACAGTGCTTAAGGCTTAAATAATTTTTTGGATAAGTTGATCAGTTTAAAAAAAAATTGATGACCTTGGAGGTCTTGGGTTAAAGGGCTCGCCTCAAGATCTGATGTTCATGGGTTCAAACCCAGATGAGGTCGCCAAAAATTTGTTTAGCGATAAAATCTGTGGGACAACTTTATCTGGGGGGAGTAAAGGTGCCAGTCCCATGTTGATTGTGGCATGTAAGAGAACCCTGGAAGATCCTTTCACTCTCGCACATAGGAATTCTCGTGTGCTGATTTAATCAGTTGGTTCAGAAAGTCCACAATAAATACCTCAAATAAATTAGAAAATTAAAATAAAAAGTTGCCTAGGTCAAGTAATAATCTTATGGTTTTTTTCCTTACATTTTTTATCTGCTAGGTAACATTTTGATCAATGTGGGGCCCACTAAAGATGGCATAATCGCACCGATATTTGAAGAACGTTTGCGAGACTTGGGCTCCTGGTTGAAGGTGAATGGGAAAGCAATTTATTCCACTAAGTCGTGGGTATTCCAGAACGACACTGTTACGTCGGGGGTGTGGTAAGTATGCTAGCATACTGGATAATACTTTTTTTTTATACAATCATAAGACAGAGGTTCTATTTAATTATAAATAAATTGTGTAAATTTAAAAAATATCACCCCATTTTATCTCATAATTAATTTCTTGCCAACCTACACCATCATGCAAAAACTGTACAGTGTTCATCTTAAAAGTCATTATTGCTCTAATTGCTCTCTCTGGTAAGAGGCCAACACAAAGTAAACAGCTGCACTCTAGATGAACAGAGAATTTTTTTAAATATTTTTTTTTAATATTTCTAAATCTTGACACCCAAACATATTTTCATGAATGCTTTTTTTTTGTAACTTTCCTTAGGAGCATTATTTTACTAGTGTATTTATTTATTTGGGATATTTAATGTTCACTTTCTGAACTAACTTATTATATCAGCATATGGCCAAAAACTAACTCAAATCTAGATCAGACACATCATCCAACCACCCGGCCATGGCAGGAATCGAATCAGGGACCCTTATCTCAGTATACAGACACGCTACTGACTGAGCTGTGGTGTCGGAATTTGGAATCATTAAATTGAATCAGAATTAATTTTTCTGTTATTATCACTGTCTATTTAAAATTTAATCCTATAATTTAATATGACCTAAATTTTTTAATTATCTAAAAATAAGCAATTATAGATATTTAATATTAACACCTTATTTTTTATTCACATAATTAAGTTTTAAAATTATATATTTACTCAACCCAAGCTCGACTCGACTCATGAGAAACTTACTTGAGATCAACTTGAATCAAAAAACTTGAGCTCGCAGATGACATTTTTACACCTGAATGTGGCACTATCTCACTGACACAATAACCGTTGATATTGTTCAGGTACACAAAGGGCAATGAGAATGATGTGGACCAGAAAGTGTATGCCATAGTGTTAGAGTGGCCTAAGGAACGTCAACTACTTCTGGGTTCTCCGAAGCTCACTCAGGATTCTAAATTGTCCATACTTGGTGGAACAGGACAACTCGAGGTATCATTTTAACGTCAAAATATTTTTCCCTTCAGATTTAATTCCTTGAAATAATACATAATACAATCCTTTGAACAGAAGATTAGATAAGATACTTTTATTATTTTTATATTTGAATTAATCATAACTTATTTTGACAGTGGAGCCAGACTTCCAAGGGAGTCCTTGTTCATTTCCCAGAAGAGACTTGCTGAGCACAGATTGGGCCTGGGTTGTTTGCATAGAAGGCGCTGTCAACTAGTGCTAACTCTGGAATCAGACATTTAAACAGATTTACTCTTAGATTTAAAAAACTAAGTTCTAATATATTCAACGATTGGAAGGCATTCATCCGTGTAAAAAAAGTTCCAAATGGTTTGATAAAGTTAGCCTTCTTTTATTTGTATCTTCATTTTTAAAACTGATTTTGTAGTGTTAAATCCTTTATATAAATAAATATTGTTGAAATGAATTTTTTTTAAAAATATTACCATTAGCTTTTTTGAAATGTTCTATATATAATATGCTTGTAATCAGTGTCAGAGCACAGGTTGTTGCAAGTGAGAGTTAGGCTTGAAAGGACTGTACTAGTGAACTGTTCAATCCCCTTGCCTAATCCATTTAAAACGAGTATCATTATATATTTTGTAAAATAACATATTTACTAAAACTTAATTTATAAGAGTTCTTAGTAAAAAGACCATTCAACAAAATAAAAAATAATTTTTATTATAAGTAAACGTTAAGGCCTAAGTTTAAACCAGAGGTTAGCAACCTTTTTGGACCCCGATCGACTTTCACATTTATCAAAAGTCCCACAATCACCCTTTGATTCTCTACTCCACTTTTAGTTTGTTTTTTGTCCCTACACATCTTGTATTTATTCCATAAATTTAACATTTCCTCCAATACTTATGTCCCTGCCTTTAGAGAAAATATATAAAATTTAAAAAAATATAAATTCAGTCATACCTTGACACATTGCACTATGACCCTATCTTATAAGCTGTACCATAGTGGAATAATGCAAGGTAAGCATGCCTTTTTTTGACAATATAGTTTTCTTACGCCATCAACTGAATGTTGCTGTGAGATCGACCTTTGCCAACCCCTTGTTTTAACCATCAAAATAGTGGAATAATGCAAGGTAAGTGCTACGTCCGTAACATGGTAAGGAAGCTGGATCAAGAATACGACTATATTACTTTGATGTTACTGCTTGAGTGAGTGGTTGGGTCGGAAAAACTCGCTATCGATAGGATAGTTAGTTAGGATGGGGCATGATGGGAAGCAGTCAATTTATTACGTCACCACCATGCTTGCCACCCTACATGCAATACATTACATTCCTCCCTTACAATTTCTTGACTATAGATATTTCAAAATACATAAATATACATAAAATAAAGAATACAATGCATGACCACGATTTCCAATAGTCATGATGAAATAGTTTACATTTTGAACACTTTTTATACAAAATACAAAAATACATAATATCCTATCTGATCAGAGTTTTCAATAGTTACAGTGAAATAATGTAATAACACTAAGATATTTACAAATTTAATTTAACTACAGGTTTCCTACACCTAGTTGGATACCTAGGCTCTTTTACTTCTGGTGAGATTTCCCACCCTGAGGTGGGTGTGATTCCGGACTATTGTCCTTTTCATGAGATTCAAACCCCGGGGACGAATGGAGAATGATTCTCCCCCCTAAATGCCTTAGGAGATGTCAAACCTTCCCTATTAGGTTTGGGAGCTAGCTCTGAGGGATATGGCTCTCTAATGCTAGGTTCTATCTCCTCCACTCTAGTTTCAGGGGAAGACTGTAAACTAATTAATTGGTCAATATGACGTTTCCATACTACTGCCCCTACTCTGACTAAATAGGCAACTGGACTCAATTGTGATACAATAAACCCCTCATCCATTTATTCTTTGCTCGATAGTCTCTGACTAGTACTAGTTGGTTTGGAATTAGTTCTCGAGTTTTACATCCCTTTGCATATTTAACCTGTTTTCTTTGATTTTGCTCCACATTTTCATTTAGATTAGAACGTAGCAAATCAAGCCTAGTTCTAAGTTGTCTATTAAACATTAATTTTGAAGGTGTTTCATTTGTTGTACTATGTACCGAGTTCCTATAATCACATAGAAATCTACTTAAAGCTATTTCTATATTTCTTTTTTCATGAATAGCAATCATCAATTTATTTTTTACAATTTTTACTGCATTTTCGGCTAGGCCGTTACTTTGAGGATGGTATGGAGGTGTTAAAGTATGCTTAATACCATTTGCATTCAAAAAAAACTTGAATTCATGTGACGTAAATGGTGGTCCATTGTCACTTACGATGTGTTCAGGTAAACCAAACCTTGCAAAGAGCTGTCTTAAATGAGCAATGGTTTGACATGCTGCTGTTGACGATACCTCTAACACTTCCAACCATTTAGTATATGCATCTATGATAACAAGATATATCTTAGATTTGAATGGACCCAAAAAATCTACATGTAACCTAGACCATGGTTTATTTGGATAATTCCAAACATGTAACATACTCTTTGATGGATTTTGTCTTTCCAAGAGACAGGGTGCACAATTGTTGACCATTTGTTCAATGTCTTGATCAATATTAGGCCACCAAATATAAGATCTGGCTAAAGTTTTCATTTAACAATTCCAAGATGACTTGAATGTAATTCCTCTAACAAATATCTACGAAATTTCTTTGGTACAATAACTCTATACCCCCACATAAGTATTCCTTGCTCTAATGTCAATTCATTTTTCCTATGAAAATAAGTTGTCAACTCCTTATCATAATCATAAGGCCAACCAAACTTCACATAACCTGTAAGTTTAACAAATTCTGGATCTTTTTGTACTTCTCTCTTTATATCTTCACATTTTATAGGTATTCCACTAATTTCAAAACATTGTAAATAAGTACCAATACAACTATCATTCTCTAATTCATCTTTGTCAGAGTTAACTAATGGCCACCTGGATAACCCATCAGCATTACCATGATTTCCTGATTTGACATAGCAAATATCAAAATCATACCCTGATAAGAAAAGAGCATATCTTTGTAATCTACTAGCTGCAAAAGCTGGTAAACCTTTTTTCTCCCCAAATATGCTTAACAAAGGTTTATGATCTGTACATAGTATAAATTTCCTCCCCCACAGGTATTGATTAAATTTGTTTACTCCAAAAACAAGGCTCAAAGCTTCTTTATCAATTTGTGAATATCCCTGCTCAGCTTTAGACAGTGTGCGGGAAGCATAGGCTATTGGACGTTCACTTCCATCACTCTGCACTTGTGACAATACACTACCCAGGCCATAGCCTGATGCATCACATGCTAATTTTAACGGTAATTTAGGATTATAGTGAGCTAACACCTCTGCTGACACTAACTTCTCTTTAATTATTAAAAAAGATTTCATGCATGCCTTGTCAAAATTAAAATCTGTGTTTTTTCTCAACAGACGATACATAGGACACAGTATTGTGGATAAGTTTGGAACAAACTTTCCATAGTAATTGACTAGCCCTAGAAATCCCTTCAGTTGTTTAACATTTTCTGGCTTAGGTGCATCTAATATAGCCGCAATTTTGTCTTTGGCTGTTTTTAACCCATCCTTGTCTATTACAAACCCTAAATACTCTAAACTCTTAGAAAAAAACTTACACTTGTTTTTGCTTACTGTGAGACCCTTGTCACTTAAACGTTTACATACCTCTTTGAGTCTGTCACAATGTTCCTGCATGTTCCTACCAGTAACCAAAATGTCATCCAAAAATACAATTACTCCTTCCAACCCCTGTAATGTTTTTTCCATTAATTTTTGGAACAAATTTGGTGCTGGAGAAATTCCATAAGGAATTCTGTTGTACTTAAATAAACCCTTGTGAGTGCTTATAACACAAAGTTTCTTAGATTCTTCATCTAACCTAACTTGTTGATAAGCATGACTTAGATCCAGTTTACTAAAGGTTTCCCCCTTTTGTAAAGTGACAAATAACTCTTCTATTTTGGGAATAGGATGTCTCTCTAGTTCTAAACTAGAGTTCAAGGTCACTTTAAAATCTCCACATATTCTAATATTTCCATTGCTCTTAAGTACAGGGACTATTGGTGTACCCCATTCACTATTAGAGATCGGAGTTATTACCTCCTCTTGCACTAAGCGTTCTAACTCCTGCTCTACCTTTTCTTTAAGTGCAAATGGAATTGATCTTGGTTTACAATACTTTGGCTTAGCATCTTTTTTCAAATTTAACCTAATAGGTTCACCCTTATAATCTCCTAACTTTTTATTAAAAACTTCAGGAAATTCCCTTAACAGGTTAGTTACCATTTCTGTTTGTAGCCTATCTGCCATTACACTATTTGCACTATGCAAATTTTCTGGAATCAATAATTGAACTTTTAGTTCCTTAATCCAGTCCCGCCCTAGTAATGGATTAGCTCCATTTTTAATTACAAATAATTCCATTTTCTGTGACAAATCCTGATATTGAACTTTCACATTTATAACACCCACAGGAATAATTGGTTCATGTACATATGAATTTAAGATTAAATCAGTTGGATGCAATTTTAAGTGACTCAATTTATCCAGATAATACTTTTCAGAGATTACAGATACCCCTGCCCCTGTGTCTACTTCAAACGGAATTTCTTTTCCTTCCACCTGAACATTTATTCTAAAAGGTTCTACTCTTTCACGCTTCTCGCCAAGCTGATTTTTATAGAGCCCAAATAAATTTGAAATGTCATCAATGTTTTCATCACTATCGTCATTTAACACACCCAACCCCATAAAGTGTTGTTTATTACTGTCATACTTTTGTCTGTCTCTGTGAGATTTGCTAGCAATCGTACGAGTAGCCCTATTAGAATTGTTTGACTTACCCAACTGTTTCAATCGACACACCTTTTGCAAATGACCCTTCTTCTTACATACACGGCATTCATACTGTTTATAATGGCATTCATTTTTTAAATGCCCGTTTTCTTCCACAGCAATAACACCTCACTTCTCTCGTACCGCCTTTTCTTTCTTCTTTTTTCGACATTTGAAGAATTTGGGATGTACGATCAGCTGTTCCACCGGTGTTATGTCCAAAGGCTAGTGACGCTGCATCCTTCTCGGCTGCCTCCAAAGATGTTGAAATCAGCACTGCCTTTTCGTAGTCTAGTTGTCTCTCCGCTAGAAGTCGTTGCTTAATAGAGCTGCTTCTTAATCCACTTACAAGACGATCCCGTAAATAATCAGATAATGATTCTTTAAATTCGCAATGCTTTGACATTTGTTTTAAGCTAGCGATATAATCTGATACACTTTCATGCTCATGTTGTGATCTTAAACTAAATTTATACCTTTCGGCAATAAATGATGGTTTAGGATACAAGTGTTCTTGAATAATTTTAATTAGATCCTCATAGCTTTTTGTTGACGGCTTGTCCGGTGTACATAAATCTCGTAAAAGATTGAACGTTTTCACACCTACTACTGTCAGTAACGTACTTACTTTCTTCTCATTAGTTATACTATTACATTCGACAAATAGCTCGAATCGCTCTACATATGATGACCAGTTTTCTTCATTACTGTCGAAACTACTCATGTTTCCGATGACCGCCATTTTGTGTTAATATGGATGATTTTTCATAGACCACGCCCTAAGTTATTAAAATCTCCAAATGTTCTCGGAGTTGCCTCAAGTCTGATTTGAATACGCTTCCATTTGAAAAAAAACTTTTTTTTTCTTATATAATTAAATTAATTATAACAACAAAACTTTTAACGCTGGACTTCCAAATAGCCAGGAACATATTACACAAGTTTGTTTTTCCTCGTCGCCAATATGCTACGTCCGTAACATGGTAAGGAAGCTGGATCAAGAATACGACTATATTACTTTGATGTTACTGCTTGAGTGAGTGGTTGGGTCGGAAAAACTCGCTATCGATAGGATAGTTAGTTAGGATGGGGCATGATGGGAAGCAGTCAATTTATTACGTCACCACCATGCTTGCCACCCTACATGCAATACATTACAGTAAGCTTTGCCTTTTAGTGACAATATAGTTTTCTTATGCCATCGACTGAATGTTGCTGTGAGATCGACCTTTGCCAACCCCTTGTTTTAACCATCTAAATAGTTCCTCTTCCTTACCACTCAAACTAGCGCTTCACTTCCATCCCCCCCCATGTTCAATCTCATGAGCCACCACTGGTTATAGATTAATCATCTCTAAAATATAATTGATTTAACACTGGTGGAAATAATATATTAGTCCTATCATGCCATTGTCTAAATTAGATTGAGTCTCACAAGGGTCAGATCTCAGAATATTCTTAATAAAATAGCCAATAACACATCAAAATAATAGAGTTAACTTAAAAACACATTTTTAAAATAAACACATTGATGACATTTATAAAGTGACATTCAGTTATAAAATATCTAATTTCCTAAATAACGTTTTTCTTTGAGGTTTTACTGAATTTCATTAATAAAGGTCTATTTGTGACCTTTTTTTTTTTGTATTTTTTTCATTAGTACAATCAAGAGAATTAGGTCATTTTTAAACTGCTGATACAGGTTGAGGACTATGGACTTCTATGACTGGTGCTAATGATAAGATAAAAATGGTCATTTAACTCTTTAGTGCTCTAAAGATAAGCCATCAACAGCAGTAGCCTATCTTATTTACATGATTTATAGCCTATACTGTGAAGAGAAAGCATAATACTGATTAAACATGGCATTTGTGAGATGGAGGTTAGGTTTATTAGTTTGTACAACAATACTAGTTCATCTGGTTGAAAGTGAGTCTACGACACCAGCTAGTCAGACTAATGTACAATATAATGCTACTTGGGAAAGTTTGGACTCCAGGCCATTGCCCCAATGGTACGACGAGGCTAAAATTGGAATTTTCTTGCACTGGGGAGTGTTTTCAGTGCCAAGTTTTGGCTCAGAATGGTTCTGGATAAATTGGAAAGGTTGGTTTTGAATTTGAATAATATACACTTTTTCCTCAATAAGCTTACCAATGCATGAGCATTATATTTCAACTCTAACCTTATATGCCTATAATAATAATAGATTTAAATGGTTGCTAAGTTTACTTTTTTATTTAATAAACATAAGTTAGTTATTTTTACACATTATGAGCAGGTAGGCTAGCTATTTTCATAACACCTGACGCCACTAAATTTCAAATGGCAGGCTTTTACTTGAATGTAGAGGTTAGCAAAAGTGTCTCTACACAAAGTGAGTAGGCCTAAGCCTAAACCAAAATTGATAACATCTATGTTCCAGTGGAGGAATAATTAAAATTAGTGAAAAATCCAAATGTGAACTAAACTGTCCTCTATGAAATAATGATCATTAATATGTCACAAAAAAGTATATTTTTTACTTTAGATAAGCATTCATAGATACAAAACAATTATAACTATCAGTAATTATTTACAAGATAAATTCATATCTATTGACCAACAAGAATAAATAATTATAATATATTCTGTATAAAGTGCATAAATAATAGGCCTATAGTTTGACTTGTTTTAGTTTATAGGTTATGTTCAAGTATTTTTCGCATCATTTCTCTCTGCCCATTTGGGCTATTCACATTTAATTACACTAATGAGGTTAGGATTGAAAAGGTATAATCCAGAAGAAGTATACACACATTTGCATGGAAGTAGAGTGAGAAACCAATTAGGAAAGGCTCCCCTCAATATACCGGGCCAGAATTCAAACCCTAACCTCCTCATTGCCAGCAACTAGACTAGAAATGATTGACACAGTAAAAATCCAATATTCCTGCATGCTTGGGACTTTGGCAATGCTGGATTACCAAATATGCAGGATTAACGGGGTAGGCCTATATAAGTGTAATGGTAAAAACGAGGAAAATAACTTTGAAAATGGTCATGGTTAATATGTAATATAATAATTTATGTATTGAGAACAACAATACTATACCATCCAGTAGTTAATGATGGCACTGTAGTAGCACATGAAGCTGATTAAATATTGCACAAAGCCTTTTTAAATAAGGTTCGAATTGGCCTCCTAGACTCAGTACTTTTTTTAATGATTTTATTTCTATTTTTTAATATCAGGTATAGTATAGGATCTAATAATTAAATTCATGCATAGTAGTGTATTGATTCTCATCCTTTTCTAGTCGACATATAATGTCCAGTTTTTGGTGTTAGGCCTATTTTTAGTGTCGCATATTTCCGTTTCATTACTTTAGCTGTATCAACACTTTTACTATGTTTAAAAGAACTAGAGGCCTACATACAATTACGAACAAGCTATGTACGTAATACAGAACGACACACAATCTCACAAATGGAAACAAGGACTGACTGGGAGATGAATGGCGCTGGTGTGAAGCCAAAAGGTTAGTAGTAGGGAGGAGGTGGGTTTTAGGAGGGGCTATGCAAGCTGGATTATCAGATGTGCCAAACCATTAGCTGCTAGATTATTGGACTTTTTACTGTATATAGTTCTCATAAACAATTATGTGATTTTCTAGTACCTAATTTCAATAATTTAACCAAGCACAATATATTCACATGTGACTGAATACATTGCAGAAAACATGAGTAAATATGTGGAGTTCATGGATAATAACTATCCTCCTGGCTACACCTACCAGGACTTTGCCCGAGACTTCACCGCGGAGTTCTACAACCCTGATGACTGGGCAGAACTTTTCCAGAGCTCCGGAGCCAAGTGAGTATGCAAGTGCTCATTTGATTAGAACAATATTTCATCCTCTGTCACCTTGTTGTTGACATGTGGATGTTGTTTCTAGATACATGGTCCTGACCAATAAACAACAAGGGTACACTTTCTTCTCTTCTTTGTTGACATGTGGATGTTGTTTCTTGATACATACCTTACCATAAACAACACAAGGGGTACACTCTTTGTCTCCTCCTTGTTGACATGTGGATATTGTTTCTAGATACGTGTCCTACCATTAAAACATCATGAGGGTACACTCTTTGTCTCCTCCTTGTTGACATGTGGATATTGTTTCTAGATACGTAGTCCTGACCAGTAAACATCATGAGGGGTACACTCTATGGCCTTCCGCTGTTTCCTTCAGTTGGAACTCTGTGGATGTAGGTCCTCACAGAGATTTACTGGGTGAGTGGGACGTATACTTCAATTTTCATTGAAAGGGATTTTTAGAGAATACAAACAGTAACCAACATTGATAACATTCTACCTGTTTCGTTGGCCACATGGTCTATGTCTCCCTCCCATATTAGACTAGACTGCCGATGACAGGGAGATCAGTGTTCGAATCCCGGTCAGTTTACTGGTTTTTTTTTTTCCAAAATGGTTTTACACTTTTCCTTCATGCAAATGTGGGTACACTTCCTCTAAATTCAACCTTCCTTATCTCTAACTCATTACCATAATTAGTATATATGCGTATAACCTTAACAGGTGCTAACGCGATGCTATATACAATAAAAAACATTTTCCTATATTTTATTGTTATTTTATAGGAATTTATAATATCTATGAAAAGTGACAGCTGTAGATTACATGACTTTACGTATAAATATATGAAAGTATATCAAGTAACTTTTCTAGTTGTCACATAAGACTCTTCCTATGAAAATTGAACTTTACTCATATACCTGCTTAAGTAATTTCTTCATCTAACTTGCTTGAGGGATCAATAGAAATGGAATGAATTGTGATAATGTAATTGAAGTTTCCTGCATCCTATTTCATGGAAGACAAAGAAAGTTCTTTAATGAAAAAAAAAAAGTTGATCAAATTAAACACTATCACAATTGTTATTACAATAACAAACAATTTATGTTAAATATAAACATTGCATGGAAGGGAATCTTAATCTTCATAACTTCAATGTGGTTTCTTATGACAAAAATAGTGATGTGATTGAAGGGCTTAATTTTGTTTTAAATTGGACAAAAACTGATGTCATTAGATGAATTCTTGAAAAGGTGAATACAAGTGTGTTGAGTATGTGAAGCTCTTCTAATAATGGTCACTAGAAAGCCTTACAAACTGATGCTAAGTAGATGTTCGGTGGGCCACTACTGTAAACAGTGCGTTAGTATGAGTAGATACTGAGTACTTGCAAAGTGTGGTTGGAACTATAATATATATAAAAATAATAATTAGCTTCTCGTGTTATGATGTCATTTCTTGGGAAAATATCTGCACATCTTGTTTTGACAAGCAAATCAACCACTGAGCATTCATTTAGCATCTACTCAGGCTTGTTCTTGCATAAGGCCCTTAATATTGTGATATAATAAGTTGGTGTTGTGATTCACAGGAGAATTGGCCAACTCTATCCGTTCTAAGACAGACTTGAAGTTTGGTGTGTACCACTCCTTAATGGATTGGTTTCCATCCCTTGTATTTGAGGGACAAGTTTACACTCTTCACCGAGCAAATGTTTGTCAAACAGAAGTCGATCCCAGAGCTGCATGAACTGGTAAATAGATTTACTACAATTACCTTTGCTCAGTATGTAGGTCCAACTAAAAATACTCTCTAGCTAAGTTGTACACTCTAGTGTCTTTAAGGGAACTTGTAGTTCAAAATTCAATGACATATTTGAATGAAATTTATGTGAAGTATCAAAATAAAGGTTTTGACTAGAGTTGGGTCAAATCCACAATTTTACAATCCGAATCTTTGTTTTATTTTCAAATCATGAATCTCGAATTAGAATATTAATCTTATAAGAAATTTCGAACATAAGAGAAAATAGAAATTTAATAGATTAATATGAAATAGTAATATTATAATTAAATGTTAACATTTTTTGCTAAAATGCCTTTGGTAAAACACACTCAATCAAGTGTTAAGTTTATAGCCTGGGTGTGGTCTTTAAGTTTATCCTAAAATTATGTTGGGATTGAACCACCAATAGGCATTATTAGAGCTCTGAACATTTTCTTAATTTCAAATGTATATATAATATATATATATATATATTGTTTATAATACATGCAGGTGATATCCATATATATACATTATTTCAAACTCAATATTATCTTGAATATAGAATATCCTTAAGCCTTCGAGGAATATGAGGGTCATATACAAACTTTTGACCTATGTGATTGACCTCGACGATAGTGTAATGTACTCTAATATTGTAGGGTAGACCAGAGCTCAAAGTTCACTTGAATTATATTTTCCACAATGTGATTTTTCATCCTACCTTCATGTGAATGCCATCACACACCCTTAAAACTCACTCTTCTCATCTTATCTCTTAAGGGTGAATAGTTTAAGGTGCTGATAGTAATGAATAGCACTATAGCCTATAATAATACAATAATATATTTTAGGGACATGCGAGACTCGAAAATATCTCGAAAATTCAAGGAAAAAATAATTTCGATCTCATCTCGAAAGTTAAAAAATGAACCTCAAAAATTCGAGAAATTAAAAAAAAGCAAATAATGGCCCTGAGAAATTATAAAACCAAACCTGGAATGTATTATTTCCAATAATACCATGATAATTCAAAAATAGGCCGCACACCCCCTCACCCCCCAAAACAGCCTTCATTAAGAAATGTTTTGATTATAAATATTGTTTTTCAATATCAAACTTAGACAATATAAGCTGTTACACTACAAAATTAAATTATAAATGGTGTTCATTGTAACTGCATACCACTATTTTATTAATTGCATTTAAAATGTGTATTAGATATCGCAAATGTCAAAAAAGAACTCCATAAACTAAATATTTACTTTAATAAACATAATATATATTTGTTTTACTTTCAAAAGACGTTTTCTCATCTCGTTCTCGTGTCTCAATATATTTTTATATTCTGGTATCGAGATAGTCTCGTATTGAAAAAAATGTTTCTCGCACATCCTTAATATATTTGATTAGTTTGTATAAAACAGATTTTCTTTCCTTTTGGGATATTATTGGAGATAATTGAAAACTCAATGTTAAAATATAAAATTTAAATGTACCGTAAATGATTTGTGTAATTTTGTGGTGGTCATGATTATAAAATAAGATAAAGAAGACAAAATGAAAGAATAATAATAGAGGGAAAATGAAAGAAATTCAATGGTGGACAAAAGAGGTTATTAAATACGATAATGCTTTAAAATAATAATTATGAAATAAAGTGCATAAGCAAAATATAATGTAATTTGTAATACCTAAAATGATAGAATTGTAGAAAACTAAAGCACAAATAAAAGTAAAAACACTAACGCATATTTCAAAATTTCTATGATCTTATTGCATCTTCCTCAGGAATTAGTTATATTAGTAGTAGCAGTAAAACTACTATTACATACCACTACTACTTCCTCAGGAAGGTGTAATAAAAGAATCGAAATATTGAAGTGTGTGTAAATATGTGTTTTTTTAAATTTTATTTGTGCACTGCGTCTTATTACTCGTTCGGGTTATACATGTTTACTAACCACACCAATGTGCTAGGGATTAGTAATGTTTGAATTTGGAGGAAGTGCACACACATTTGTGTGAAGGGAGAGCGAAAAACCATTTAAGAAAAACCACCTTCAGTACACCTGACTGGGATCAAACCATGATCTTCCTGTATTTGGTAGTCTAATCTATAATGAGAGTAGTGCCTTAGACCATGCGACCACCAAAATGGGTAATATCAATTTATTAATCACATATTATATGCGATGCAGCCCAAGAAAACATGCCACATGTCGCAAAAATCATCTTCTTGGTTTTTATTTCTACCTGGACATTAAAATTTATCTTTCTAGTTATAAAATTACTTTCATATATTCTTTCAAACATCAATACTATTTTTACCGATTTGTGGTAAATGTCAGCCAAAATTTAGGCATGGTTTCATTTCCCGCGCAGTACCTTATTTAAAGCTAGATTTCTTGTATTATTAGTGTCATGGTAATCCTGTTTACTGGTTTAGATCGTAGTTATCTTCTTTAACTAACAGATGGCGTTGCAATCTCGAAACCGCCAGTTTCAACTCAAATTGAAATGTTATGCTCTGCTGAACAATTTCTTCGAGCGACATGTGGCATGTTTTTCTGGGCCACATCACATATCTTGTAAATGCACTTTAGTTCATACATATTATTAATACATATTCTTTCATAATCTCTTTTGTCCACCATTGTGTTTCTTCAATTTTCCCTCTATTATTATTCTTTAATTTTTTTTTCATATTGTCTTATACCTTATAATAATGACCCCCAAAGAATTACTGGCTTTCACAAATCAAAAACCTTTAATCCAAATGTAAATGATTTGCTCATGTTCGTAATATGTCTTTAAAATGACACAAAATCAAGACTGAATAATTCTTCTAGCAGAGCACATTTAAATATGTTTAATTGTCATGATGTCAGCCCCGTTTTCCCCCTCCACAGGTTAATGCTTATAACCCGGAAGTGATCTGGTCGGATGGAGACTGGGAAGCTCCCGACTCCTACTGGACAGCCAAAGAATTCCTTGCCTGGCTGTACAATGACAGTCCGGTCAAGGACACTGTGGTAGTAAATGATCGTTGGGGGTCGGGATACCTTGTAAACATGGGGGATACTACACGTGCACTGACCGATATAATCCAGGTGACCTGTTCTATATGTGTTAAGCCCTATATACAGATTTTATATCCGTAAGTCCGTGGTCCGTAAGAAATTGATAACACAGTATCAGATTGCTCAATATACAGAGTCCTGATTCGTTTACTTATTCTGGTCTGTACTCTTTATAATTGTTCAACTTTTAACTCTATAAGGACTAGTTTATATGGACTACCATTTACAGTTAATTAAATGTGTGTTCGCACATAAAAATAAAAGCATTAATGACAGCGAAAGGATTTGTTTCTACTTATAACTTTGATAGTTCAAATCATATTAGAAATATATATATTGTGATTCTACTAAACCTAAATTTCAAGTATATTCTAGACGTTTTCTCAAAAATATCTTCTAGTTTCTTTTAATGATCGGCTGACTGCTTGACGATTGCTCCTTGCTGGAGACAATTTTTCTTTCCAAGAGTTTTATTGCACAAAATCTTTACGGACCTACGGATACGGAGTATATAGAAGGGGGTTTAGATTCTTGTTAAATTCTTTATTGTGAGGATAGCATTTTAACATTTTAATCCATCTGGGGTGCAATCAAGCAACCACCTATTTGTCAGATTCAATATTGTACAACTGATATCAACACTTTTTAGTGGTCAATTACATCATATATAATTCCTGTCATCACTAATGCTGTACAGTAATCTGACAACTCTACATTTTTTATAAATATCTCACACTTGTGAAACTTTCTAATTAAAAAGACACAAAGTAAATAACTAAATAGAATTGACATATTCTTTTATATTGAAAAATGACACCTAGACACTGGAACAGAACGTGGGACCAAGTATCACTTTTCAATTTAAAATAATATTATAATTAGATCTGGTTATAACCATACTCAACTAAACAACTATAATAGCTTAGCTATTTAATCCATTATATATAATTTACACTAAACAGTGAATGTATGAACTTATTATGACAGGGTTTCTGATGTTATAAAAAGTGGTAGAAGTTTCTAACAAAAGGTATTGGAGAGTACCACCTTAGACCATGTGGCCACCGAAGTAGGTCACATCAAATTAATTTACTCAAATGTAAATTCAAATTGAAATATTTTACGGTTTGACAGCTATCCCATCTTGGTGGTGGGCACAGGCAACTTTCATTAACCTCTTTACTATATCGTAAAAATAGTTATTTCCTACTAAATAATTTGTTTATTTACTGCCCATGGTTAAAGGTGTCTAACATTGTTCTATGCACTAGTCGGATTCTTGTAGGGAGGAACTTTTGGAAATATATATATATATAAAAAAAAAATTTGCCGTCAACATTGATAACATTTTACTTTATTACTAGTATTAATACATAGATATTGATATTATCTATGAAGATTGATAGTTGTAAATCACATGAACATATTATAAATATAATACCCCATAACCTTTTTGTCCTGTGGCAGCAATGTAAAATGTGAACTATGTTCTCCAATTTTAAAACCATGTTGTGTTCGTCCCCCTCCCCCCATACACCCTTCTTTTTCTCTTCCTCTTTCTTGTACCTGCTTCCATGTATAACATAATGTACCACAAAAGGTGAATAGAAGTTTATTTTTTAATAGATATAAATAATATATGAAAATGTTTATTAACTTCTATAACTGTCAAAAAGGCTCCTTCTTAAGTGAATCGGGTTGTAACTGGTCTGTCCACTTTGAGTTCTTATTTTTGGTAAAGAGGTGTACAATTCTCTCAGGTTTACTTTTGAATAATTCCTATCACATAAACTTTTATTACACTGTATGTATATATTATTTAATACGGACTTTGTTTTGGATGAAACATTTAATTATAAAACTAAATTTAGTTGTATCTTAGTTTCAGAACCAAGTTGTATATTAATTCCATTTGTGTGTTGTGCTCAGGTGTTTTGATTGAACACAAATGGGAAAACTGCATGACTTTGGACAAGGCATCGTGGGGATACCGTCGCAATGCAAAGCTTTCGGACTACCTTACCACAGCAGAGTTGGTGCAAGAAGTAGTAGAGACTGTTAGCTGTGGAGGTATGAATATTTACAATAATAGAGATTATGTTATAAATTACTGGTCAAATTTTCGAAAGAATATGTTACACTATCAGGTTTGCCATGCACCTGAAGAACCGGTAAAACACAGGGAATTTTGCAAAATTTATCAAAAATATTAGTATATTTGTTAATTTCAGAAATTTAACTGAAAACTTAAAATATTAGTTAGTTCTTTGGATTAACAAAATGAAACCAAAGAATTTTTTTTTAAAATCTTTAAAATGTTTTTTATTTTATTTTTAGCATCGCGTCTTACTACCTGTTCAGGCTATGCACATATGTGCTAATTACGCTAATGAGTTAGGGATGAGGAAGGATTAATTTAGAGGAAGTCTACCCACATTTGCTTGGAGGAAGAGTGGAAAACCATCTGAGGGGGAAAAACCTCAAAATACCCAACCAAAATTTTAACCCCAATCTCCCTGTTGGCAGTCTAGTGTGTTGCAAGAGTGACGCCTTAGACCATGCAAGCACTGAAGTAAATAATTGTAGAATTAAGCACACGTGTGTGTGTGTGTGTGTGTGTGTGCGTGTGCGTGCATGTGTGTGCTGTAAAATATGTGATGAACTTGAAAATAATGTTGAATTTAGCCTCGATAGAAAATAAACTAACTTATATTTTCATTTGTTCACACTCCCATCTTCTCATCACTATTCCTCCTTACACAATTGTATAGTACACATAATTTCGATTTATCGGAAATATCCCTTTATCAAAAGAACAAAAAAGCAGAAAATATTAAGGTTGGCTTCCTTTCCTATCATTTACATTACATTATTTTACTGTTTTTCTACAGTGTTTACATAATCTTGGTATTTTAATATGAATCATTTCATGTTGGAAGCAGTATCTTATATGACACATTATCGCCTGTTAACTTTTTCTGTTTATCTAGCAACAAGCTTTATATATCTTGCTTAAATAGTTTGGCTACACTTGTCGAAACGTTTGTAATTTGTCACTGATTAGAAAACCACAACAGATTTGTTATCTCTTCAGTTAAAAAAAAAAGTTCAGGTCAAAGAGGTAATCCAAAAATTTATTTTGAAAGTTTTCACAACCTGTGTTTGAATTGAAATTTGGGTTTGAGAAGCGTTGAAGAAATAGTAAATCTTATGTTTTGGGTGTTGCAACTAAAGCCGAAATGTCAGAAGTCACAATTTATTCAATGCGGATCAAGCGCAAAAACATTATATTTAATTAAACAATTGTTTTCCTAAACCTGTGGTGCAGGAAACATTCTAATCAATGTGGGGCCCACTAAAGATGGCATCATTGCACCCATCTTTGAAGAGCGTTTACGAGATCTGGGGTCCTGGTTGAAAGTGAATGGGGAAGCTATTTATTCCAGTAAGCCATGGACATTCCAGAATGACACTATTACATCAGGGGTATGGTGAGTTTTGTTGCATAATTAACACAGATACACAGATGTATTTCATCGATTGAGAAATATTTCTGAGCACCATACTTATAAATTCTTGGCAATTTTTTTTGCACCGCGTCTTACTACTCTTTCAGGTTATATGCTTATGTTATGCTAATGGTGTTAGGGATGTGGAAGGTTATATTTAGAGGACGTGTACCCGCATTTGTGTGAAGGTAAAGTTTAAAACCATTTTGGAAAAACCACCCTCAGTACACCCGAATGAGATTCAAACTCTGATCTCCCCATCATCGGCAGTCTACTCTACTGCGAGAGTAGCACCTTACACCATGCGGCCACTGAAGTTGGTTTCCTGGCCTGTTAAAATGTATATACTTTTCCAAATGCTTACCAATCTCTTATATATAACACTGATTTACTTATGTTTTAGATATTTAGTTGCTTATTACTCTATATTAATTACACATGGTCAGTTTATGAAAATGAATATCTTTGAAGTTTGAGGAAAAACAAATTGAAATAAAAAATAAATAGATAAATTCATCAAAAACTATAATTGTATTAATATTCTACTCAAAAATTATCTGGTACTGTTCAATCATCTTAAATGAGTTTTTATAGCAAATACATTATTTTATCTTATTTTTTATGAATGGCACCTTAAACTGTGGGATTTAATATATACCTAGATGATATTTTTACACCTGAATGTGGCACTATCTCACTGACACAATAACTGTTAATATTGTTCAGGTACACAAAGGGCAATGAGAATGATGTGGACCAGACAGTGTATGCCATAGTGTTAGAGTGGCCTAAGGAACGTCAACTACTTCTGGGCTCTCCGAAGCTCACTCAGGATTCTAAATTGTCCATACTTGGTGGAACAGGACAACTCAAGGTATCATTATAACGTCAATATATTGTTCCCTTCAGATTTAATTTCTTGAAAAAATAGGAAAAAATACATAATACAATCCTTTGAACAGAAGATTTGATACGATACTTTTATTATTTTTATCTTTGAATTAATCATAACTTGTTTTTACAGTGGAGCCAGACTTCAATGGGAGTCACTGTCCAGTTCCCGGAAAGAGATTCACTGAGCACAGATTGGGCCTGGGTTGTCCGCATAGAAGGCATCGTCAATTAATGTTGAACGCTCAACTAATCATAGACTGTCAGTAAAATAAAAAACCATTAAATATGAGTGGAACTAAAGATTAATGCTTTTAATTGTAGAACTGATGTATTCATGTATTTTTTTTCAAATGAAAGAATGAAAAAAAAAATCTATGTTTTGTAGCAAAAAAATAAAAAAAATAGATTTTTTCTATGCCAAATTTTAATTAAATATAAGATGTTTGTAATAATTCTATGGTACTAGAGGAGTGACAAGAATAGATAAGATGAGAAATGAAAGGGTGGTAGAAATAGGTAAAGAGGAGCCAGTGCAGGACAGGATACAGAAGACACAACTAAGGTGGAGAAGGAGAAGACACCAAAGGAGATGTTGCAGCGGTAACGAGTTATTTTCTTCAAGACGAAGCCATTACCTCTTTGTCCAATGGCAGCAATGTAAAGTGTAAACTTAGTTTTTTTTATTATAAGAGCCATATTGTGTTCGATCCTTTTATATGTTTCTATAGATCTTTCCTGTACCTTCTTACAAATATAATAAAAAGATGATGTTGGTTATTGAAGTGGGGGGCAGGAGGCCAAGAGTAAGACCAAGGTACAGCTGGCTGAAAAGAGTGCAGAGAAATGTGGAGCAGAAAGAAGAAGACTGGGTCATGGTGGAGGAGGGGAGGTGGGGTAGTGTGGTGAGATAGGATACATCAGAGAGGCTTATGTTCCAAACAGACCTGGCCAGTGGCTGGAAGCTGTTCATGATGATGACAATATAATACTTTGCAATAATAAAAAAGAAGTGACTTTTATGATAATAATGTTTTATCTGTCACACTGTATGATAATAGAAGTCCTATTCAGTTGATAAAATTAAGTGTTTTCCCAAACTAAATGTACTTGAATAAAAATTGTGAAATATGTTGATAAAAAAAAAGATAAATATGCCTCGACATAATGTTTGGAAAATGTGTTAATCAGATGCAGTAAAGGTTTTGATAAGACAATGTAGTATATCTATCAAGTATGTTGGAAGTCACTTGAGATTATGTCGGTAAACAAGTTGAATAAACTCATAGATGAAGTGTGAAAGCCACATTGTCGCTATTAAAATGTTGTCAGCTATTAGCATCGTGTTTGTATCTACACTGCTTGTCGTCTGTTCAACCCAGGACATTGTTAGATACAATGCCACCTGGGAGAGTTTAGACACTAGACCTCTACCACAATGGTATGACGATGCAAAGTTTGGTATATTCATCCACTGGGGTCTTTACTCTGTGCCTGGGTTTGGCTCCGAGTGGTTTTGGAATAGATGGGCAAGTATGTGCAACAAGTTGATTCTTTTATCACAAAATTTATGTTTAGTGCAATTCTCTTAGGAAGGACCTTATAGAATTTACAAAATTTTGTTGCAGCTAACATTATATATATATTGCACCACGTCTTACTACCCGTTCGGGTTATACGCTTTAGTATTAATTACGCTAGTGGATTGGGAATTGGGAGGGTTGAATTTAGAGGAAGTGAACCCGCATTAGCGTGGAGGGAGAGTGTAAAACCATTTAGGAAAAACCACTCCCAGTTCACCCGACCGAGATTCGAACCTCGATCTCCCCGTCCTCGGTGGTCTAGCTCAACACGACTAGCGCGTTAGCCAACTGCAGCTAACATTGATTAAATTTACTATATTATTAGTATTAATTTATAAGTATTGATAATATCTATCAAAAGTAACAGATACACAACATGACTTGATGTATGAATACATGAAAGGTAGATCTAGTAACTTTTATAGTTGTTGGATAAGGCCCTTTCTGTGAAAATTGGTTTGTACATCTACGTTCATTGTTAAGATTAGTTGCGACGTTTAGAAAACTTTCTTTAATTAGTAAGCATTTTCTGTCTTTATGTTGTTCTTTTTGTGTATGTGTGTTTTGTATGAATTTATTTGAAACGTTTATCAACCACTTTTATTTATATACAAAAATTACTAACAAAGACTAAGTTGTAATTGTATTTTGCAATTTGTTCCACTTGAAGATTCATTTTGGATACTACTGTCTTTTGTTGGGTACATTAAGTCGCTAAAACTAGTACTTCTTATTATGATAAAAAAAATTATCTTTGCATTTAATAATTTCATCTATATACTATGTTAAAGAAACTAGGGATGGGACCCTAAAACCATATGATACTTAAGGATATTCGAGATTAAATATATGTACCACACATTTTAAATTGGAAATTGTTTTGGGGCTCTAATTGCTTGCTTATTGGTGACTTGGACCCAATATATTTATAGGACAAACTCAGTCTATGACCATACTTGCGACTTGGTCACCAGGAATACTATTACATAAGAGACCCAAAGTCGCTCACGTTTGCGACCAGTCACTGTCGCCAGAAAGCTGTCTAGTATGGTCACCTCATATGTATAACAAGGCATTGAGTGCTGGCAAACCTGGTCGCAACGCTTTTGTTGTGGCGACTATGTCTCAAGTATGCCCATAGCCTTAACAACCAGACCCTGGAATAGGGGTTGGCAATTTTTTGGGCCGCGATCTACTTTTACTTTTATCAAAGATCCCGTGATCACCCTTCGTTTCTACACTCTACTTTTTTTTTTATATACATCTTGTATTTATTCCTTAAATTCAATATTTTCTTCAATACCTATGTCCCTGCCTTTACATAAAATACATAAAATGTACACTCCGTCCACCCTGACTGACTGCACTACAGCTCTATCTCATAAGTTGTACCATAGTCATAGTGGAATAATGCAAGGTAATCTTGCCCTTTCCTGACGATGTAGTTTTCTTACGAGATCGACTGAAAATTTCTGCTAGAATGACCTATTGCCGACCCCTGCCCTCGACCATTAATTTAACACTTATCTGAATATCATCATCATCAACAACTGTTTCCAGCCTGTGGTTGGGTCAGTTTAGTAAAATGCCTGCATCTTTCTCTATCCTTCAACCACTCTCCCACCTTTGATCATTTCCATTCTTCTCTCATTTGCATACTTTCTAATTGCCATCATATCTTTCAACTCTTTCTTGGTCTCCCTTGCGGTCTTTTTTCTATATACTTAATCTCCATAATTCTCTTTAGTATTATATCCTTTTTCATCTTCCTTACATGACAAACCATCTCATCCTCTCTTCCTATACTATTTCATGTCCTCCCTGTACCACCACACTTTCCAGGATAACTTCAGTTCTAATCCTGTTTCTCCTCGTGACAGCTAACATGCTCCTTACATTCCCATGGCCTCCACTATCCTATCTGTATGAACACTATAATTAGGTATGAGATTCTCGAATCCTTATGAATATTTTGAGAAAATATCTGATTCAAGACTCAAATTCTTAGATTTTTTTTTTTTTATGTTTTAGGTTAAATTTATTTTAGAGCTTTAATACTGCTTGGTTCAGAACCAACATGATTATTGGTAAAATTCAACAACCAAACTCCATACTAGTAATTTAACACTTAGGATGGAATGGAAGGGGATGTGAGGAAAAGCCAGTGTTTTTGTAGTTTTAATGGCAAAATATTTTTTGGACAAAATAAATAAAATATTGCTCCAGTACAAACATATAATTTTAATTTTATTCACATGGTGACCTCATTTTTTAAATATCTATCAAGGGTGTCCTGGAATGTAATGACAACTTTTTCTCTTCCATTAAAAAGTTTGTTAGATAATTCCGCTGTGCTCATGTGTCGTAACAACTGTTGATATCACCATGTGAAGAAAATTAAACTCTATGTTTATATTGAAGCAATATTTTATTTATTTTGGCAAAAAAAAAAAAAAAATTTTCTCAATAAAAACTGAAAAACACTGGCCTTTTTTCGCTTACCGTTCCATTCCACCTTAACTGAATGTATGAATGTTATAATGAATGGATTTGAAGAAAGAATGTTAACATTTAGTTATATTTTTATTACTTTATTATATTTCTATTTCCTCTGATGTGGTACAGCTAACTACAGTGAGTATGTGGAGTTCATGAAGAAGAATTATCCTCCTGGATTCACCTACCAGGACTTTGCCCCTGAGTTCAAGGCCGAGTTCTTTGATCCTGATGAATGGACAGAACTGTTTCAGGCTGCAGGAGCAAAGTGAGTCATTCATGAATCAAAACAACAACCACAATCTTTGTAAAAATTAAATTTGCTATTATTATTTTTACATGTACACATAAACAAGTAAGGTAATTAGCACTTGAAATTGCACTTTAAATGAAATCTTAGCCACTTCTTCAACTTTTAAAATACGATAATTTGAGCCTACCAAGACCCGAACAATATTTTCAGAGGTAAAACGAAACACCTCAAATATATTGATAATGGCTGAGGTGTTCTTAAGGTTATGTCCCAAATGAAGGTGTATAATTTAACAAAAGCTTATTTATAATAAAACAATTAGATCAACTTAAAACTATCACTTTTGTCATACTAAGTTTACAGTGGTCATATTAGAATATACTAATTTGTGGCATGCATGAATGTGTCCAGGTATGTTGTTCTAACAACCAAGCACCATGAAGGATACACACTCTGGCCATCCAAATATTCATTCAGCTGGAAGCAAAAGATGTTGGACCAAATCGTGATTTAGTTGGTGAGTTTTTGAAGGTTTATGTTTGACATATAAGATTGTATTTAAAGTCATAACAGTTTTTACTTAAGGTTATTAAATCATTGTTTTCATTAATTCAGGCGACTTCTCAGATGCTATCCGTAAGACAGACATCAAACTTGGGCTTTATCATTCATTATTCGAGTTCTACAATCCTCTTTATCTCATGGACAAAGCTAACAATTACTCTACAAGGCTATTTGCTGACCAAAAGACTATTCCGGAAATGTATGAGTTGGTGAGTATTTGTGTGAAATTTAATTCAAGTTGTAACATTAATAGAACCCATTTAAAACACAGCTTTCTGATGTTTTTTTTTAATCAAATTTATACTAGGATAAAAATAGGCTTTATAAAGAATACCAAAAATTTTGCTTCTCTTGATTGAAATTTTCGAGATTTAAAGTGCCAAATACATAAAAATTACATAGAAAAAATTATCTTATTATTTCAAATATCTAGACTACTACTCTAACAAAAAAATATATTCTTTTGTAAAGGATCTTAACTGCTAATGTAAAAATACTCTACTGCTAAATAAGATATTCTGCATGTGACCACCGACAAAAGTATTCTCGATTATAATGAAATTACTATTCGTAAGAGATATGAGCTGTTCTGTTCCTAAACATTATTCAAATATAAGTTGAAAAATTATACATGACAAGGGAATCAAACCTGAGACCTTTGAAACCAAGCCAAGATAAATGTTCCATGACAATAATTTTTAACACATTAAAAAAAAGCATATAGCCAGAGTTATTTGGAATATATCACTAGGCTAAATCATGGTTAAAATTAGGAGTGATAGCCAACAAGCACAGTTTAGTGATACTGGATTAGAAATTGTTTAGTTAGAATACTAAAAAATAACAACATTCGAATCCCATGGTATTTGAAATTCGTAAAAATCAAAAAAATGTATTTCAAATACAATTGTGAAGACCTTGACTTAAATAACAATTCAAAACAATTTTAAATGGAATTATATATACATGTGTAGTTGGGAGGGTAACCAAATCATCCAAAAAATAACAAAATTGTATTTGTCACTGCCCGTCCTTTCCTACCCGATATTTATATGTCAATCGGTCAGAATAGCCTAGCAAATGGTGGGTTTGTCGTGTAGGATCATTTAAAATAATCAAATTCTTTGTGTTTATGGATTTACTGTAGACTTAAGTACATAATGTGATGTAGATAGTTAATTGGTAAAATACTACAAAAGTTATAGCCCAAGTCAGCCAGTCTAGCAAACAGTCCTTGAATTTGTCTCTATCGGTGGACTACTCCACCTCGTCCTGGACAAGAACTATCCATATAAGTCCTACCTTATCGTACTCGCCATCAACTATCAAAAACCTCTTAACTCTCTTCAAAGACTCTCTGAAAACAAGACCCCTTTGTCCTAGCTTCACATCTACTTATAGCGTTAAAAATGTGTCATGCTTTGTTTAAATGTAATTTACCGGTATGTAACTATACACAAGCAAAGCTGACTTTCAAAACAAATGTGTAAACTTATTGCAGACTGTTCTGAATAACTTGTCTGACTCAGGCTTTCATTATTAAGAGAGAACTGTGTGTCTTAGGTAACATACATATGTCACAATGTTACTAGACACTGACATATTATTAATTTACTAAAAAAAAGTATTCTCTTTGTTGTTTATGATATAATAGACATAACAAACATAATATCATTTGTCAGTAACACCAAACCTTAAACAACTTTCTAAATTACATTTTAACTACTTTCACTTTAAACAAAATTGTACATTTTAAAATATTTGAGGATTCGAATTTGAGAAATATTTGATTCAACCCATCTCTATTTAAAATGTATGATTTTGTGTTTATTAGTGTTTTATGTAAACAATTTCTATTCCAGTATCACTCAGGTAAGTGTGCTGGCTATCCCTCCTAATTTAAACCATAATATAGACCAAAAGTGTTTTTATAGGTGGAAGAATATAAACCTGATGTTTTCTGGTCTGACGGCGGCGAAGGGTCTAGTGTTGAATACTGGCAGTCGCGGGAGTTTATCTCCTGGCTGTACAATGACAGTCCTGTAAAGGACACCATTGTTGTGAATGACCGTTGGGGGGACGAGACCATGTGCGAACACGGGGACTTCTTCTCTTGCAGCGACAGGTACAACCCTGGTGAGTCTTATCGAGAGTTATCTCGGACAGCTGAAGATTAGCATAAAGTCAATGTAAACATAGCCTACCAAATTGAAAATTTCCAGCAATGTATAGTGTACACCCCTAAAACAACACTTCATCATAATTCAAGCCTCGGTGGCGTAGTTGGCTAACGCGCTAGTCGTGTTGAGCCCGACTGCCGAGGACGGGGAGATCAAGGTTCGAATCTCGGTCAGGTGAACTGGGGGTGGTTTTCCCTCAATGGTTTTCCCACTCTTCCTCCACGCAAATGCGGGTTCACTTCCTCTATTCAACCTTCCCAATTCCTAATCCATTAGCGTAATTAGTACTTAAGCATATAACCCGAATGGGTAGTAAGACGCGGTGCTAATTAATATAATAATAATAATAATAATAATAATAATAAATAATAATTTTGTATAAATTTCTTTTGCAACCCACATAAAGTTGATATTTTATTAAAATTAAGAATGAGCTCTACATAATTATAAAATACATAATTTTGCCTTGATTACTTCATCTTGAAGTCAAAACACATATAAGCATTTTGCCCTGTGAAATTGCACGTTGATCTGTACAATGTATGAATTTTATTCAGAATAAAAGTAGGAAATATAACTAGGTCATCACTCTTTCCCGAGAGATGCTGGAGAAGAGCTTGTTTACAAAAAAAAAAAATAAGCAAAAGCAGTGAAAGCTTAAAAAACAACTGAGACAGTAATTTAGTTTATCATCTCTACCTGATGAAGCTGCTGCTAGTATAAAGAAAGTTTTTTAAATGTGTTTTTTGTGTCTTTTAGTGATCCCAACCATTTCTACTCAGCATCACTAAAATAAGTGTACTGGTAATCTTACTCTAATAGCAAACTTTAATCAATTTTATCTTTTTCTCCTTGATGGAAAGGTGGGAACCAAGGTAATAAGATTAGTCTCCCCTTTTTATGAAGATTAATACTCACGTGATGTGGTATAACATTCCTCCAATGATATTCTTACTCCTTATAGGACTAATATTAATATTATGGACTTGCAAGTGCTCAAAAATTCAAGTTCTAGTTGAGTTTAAGTAATTGTTCGATCTCGAATCAAGAATATTTCCAAACTCTAATAATTTGAGTATTTTCAATTTTCAATTCTTTTCCAAAATTGTTTAGAATAAATTGGTTCAATTTTAAGATATTACCCTATTCTACAGGAAAGAGTCCTAAAATATTTATTTATGTTTGATTCAGAAAATAACTTTTACAGCCATACTTAATGTAGTTAAAATCCTTTTTTTTTCATAAAAAATATCATTAAAATGTATAAATATATGAGCGGTTTATGAATGGATTTATTACGGAAATTTGAATTTAAATATTTGTAAAAATATTGCTTTGTATTACCCAAACTTGAATAAAACTCTATGGCCCATATACAAAAAAAAGGCTGAGTGAAATACAAGGTGTAGGATGTGTTGGTTTCCTAAATATACTTGGCTTCAAATCAACACACCTTAGAATCTGATCCACTTCCTGTTTTGCTCAGTCTCATTCTTGCATACGAGCCTAGGTTTTCATTCAAGCTCGACTCATAAGTAAAAAATGCCTATTAACTAGAGACACTGAAATATCATGAGACATATTTTTACAAATATTTACTAGCACATCAAAGTTGATATAAAAATATTTTAAAATTTAATTGCAGCACTTTTAAATGTATTTTACTCATGCAAAGTGAAACAAAATTGGATCTTTTTGTGAAATGAACTGGTTGGCCTTTTACATCCAAATAATAGTCGATTAGGACAATTTTAAAGAGAAATAGCAATATAAAAAAAAATATTTTTATCAAGTATCATGTGTCATCATGGTTTCCATTTTTTTTTTTTTTTGCCCCAAATAGCCAGAAAAAATTGTATCAACTGCACCATTAGTTCCCCCCACCCCCTCTTAATATTCCTTTAGCCAATCAAAGTTCTTACTCTAGAAAACATATTTCCCTTAAACAAAGACCATTGATAAAGAAGTAAAATAAGTGTTTATAATGCTAACGTATTTATTGAAGATTAATTGTCCCGCGATTGAGAGACAATTATAGAGATATGATTATCCTGCCGCATGATGGGTGCCAATTATAATGCTACGGTTTAATTGTCGGCCCACAATGGGTGCCAATTATTGTGATACAGGCCCACGATGGGCGCCAATTATTATGCTACGGTTAATGTTGGTATTCATAGCCCCGTGATTGAGCGCCAATTAAAATGATGCTGTTTAATGTTGGAATTTATAGCCCCGTGATCGAGCGCATTAAGGTGATGTGGGGTTTTACGATGATGTGCGAGCATGCCTTACTGCACACTCATGCAATTATGCGATCTGATTATTTCTTGATTTTTATTTTAAGTTAAATAAATAAGACTTTCAACGTTGTACACGATTTATTAAGATGATTTAATCTTCTGCACTGAAGATATAATATTTAATGATACAGTTTTAGTTGAACTACAGATTATTTTTCTGTAGTTTTACTCGCTAACATTTTTTGTGTACCTATGGATTTAAGTTAGTGTGGCATTGTAATGTGATATTACTCATTCAAATTTATGCTACGGCACTTTATGTGATATACACTGTTCTTAGATTATGACGACTGTATGGTATTACACTGTTACCTAGATTATGCTACGCACTGTTATGTGATATTACACTGTTCTCTAGATTATGCTACGCACTGTCTATTATTAGCACAAGCGGCTTATATATGACCTACCCCTTGCTTCTTGGACCCCTTGTATACAGTGTCAAAACTAATAGAAGACTCCTGGTGATCTCATGTTGTGAAGGCTGGCTTCCTAATGGGTAGAGGGGGCCAGCGAGTCACAAGATCATTCCTATACAACGGAGTTGATTTTTTAGAGAAAAAAAGTTTTAAACATAGTATATTGACATTACTTCTAAAAGTGCATGATTCTCCATGGATGAAGTACTAAAAGGAAATTTTAAATACATTACTATTAAGAAAAAATACACTTAATCCATGACTTTTTGAATATTTTAGAGGGGTCCAAAACAGTATCATTACATGTTTGAGCTGGATTTTATGACAATCATATTGTGGCCTAAGTCAAATACATTTAATTTAAGAATGAAAAATTTAGCCTTAATTATTCCATCCAAATCACTTAAAATTGAGTTGCTCTTTTTACAATTTTCAGCCAAAAAAAGTGTTTTATATACCAATTTTTAGTACCAAAATATAACCTTTTATTACTTGCTTCATTGTCCGAACGGTCTAAGGCGTTACTATAATGTTAGACTGGCCTGCTGATGATGGGGAGATCAGGGTTTGAATCCTGGTCGAGTATATTGAGGGTGATTTTTCCTAAAATGTTTTCCCCCTCTCCTTTCACACAAATGCGGGTAGATTACTTCTAAAATGTATCCTTACTCATCCCTACCTCATTAGAGTAATTATAAAATATGCATATAACCTGAACAGATAGTAAGAGGCAGTAATGAAAAAACTTATCTAATAAAATACAATCATTTATTCACAACACTATTCGTATATCTCATACTTAATATGTTTTAATTTAGGAACACTTCAAGCACACAAATGGGAGAATTGTATGACTATCGATCAAGTGGCTTGGGGATATCGGCGCAACGCCAAACTGTCTGACTATCTCAGTATAGAGGAACTCATCTACAGCCTGGTGTCAACTGTCAGTACTGGAGGTGAGTATTGTAAACATTCTTATGATGCAAAATTTAAACTAAGAACATCTTTTACATCATAGAGTTTTATTTTCATGTCTACAGGTAACCTGCTGTTAAACATAGCCCCTAACAAGGATGGAGTTATCACTCCAATCTTCGAGGAGCGTCTGCGCGACATCGGGAGTTGGCTCACTGTTAATGGAGAGGCTATTTATTCCACAGTTGCATGGAGTAGTCAGCTAGACAATGCAAACTCTAATGTCTGGTGAGAATATTAGTTTGTAATTCACTGTAAAAGTATTTCTAACAAACAGATGACTTAAGTAATTTTAGAGTGTACACCCAGCTGTCTCAAGTTTACTGGTTTACTCAAGCAGTTTGTTGCAACAACTGTTGCCTGTTAGCAAAAGGGTTTAGGTTTGACTCCTGATGGTGTAGTTCCAAATTGCCAAATGCTATATAACCAAATAAATGGTGCGTTGACATTTTATTTTGAAATAATATTTGCTTTCATTTGTAATTATTTTATGTTGTTTTGTAATCTCAGTTACATAGATATTACCAATGAAGAATGCATTCTTAATTAATCTGCTTCCACATCACATTACAATTTAAATACAATTAAATTACTAGGATTCAAACAAAGTTTGTCTAAGCTGGTTGGTAAATGTTTGAATTTCTTTGGGATCTTGCCCAGAATATGTCATTTATATAGTGAAATACTAAATACATCATAATATATATCTTTAAAGAAAACCTCTTTTTGCTTTTTGAGGTATTTTGTTGTATTTTGAAGAAGGTACAGTAAAGGTGGATAAAAAGTATAAACATATAAAAGGGAATGAATATCTCATAATGTAATTTAATTATTTATGTAAATAAGATTGTAAAAACTGGAAAATAAAAACTTTTAGTATGTGATCACTAGTTAAAATGACCAAGATTTAAGGAGTAGTAATAGAACAATGTTTTTAAACAAATATATTTCTTGAGCGACACATGTATAACAACTACATAAGGGATTATGTAAATATAGAAAATTGACAGCTAGACAGGGACTTAAACCCTGGTCGTCTGGCTTTATGCCCTGACTGCTCTATGGACTTGAGCTATCAAAGATCTCCTTCTCAGTGTGTAGTTCAACTATAGGTAGGTGTAGAGAGCTGAACAGCCAGGGTTCAAATCCCTGTTTGGCTGTAATTTGTTTGTATTAACAAAATCCCTCCATGTCATTTGAAAAGACATGTTTGTTTCAATATAAATGTTACCTTGTGTATATTATTGCAGGTATACCCAAAATAAGAATGGCTCAGCTGTATACGCCATCACATTGTCTTGGCCTCAAGGGCGTAACTTGATCCTTGGCTCCCCGAGTCTCTCTGATGACTCCACAGTCACTCTATTGGGGCAGGACCAAGAACTTGAGGTAACAAATGTTTGAATAAATTTGTAATATAGTTTGGTTGCCATGGAAAATAGACAAGAGTTTGGTATCCACAACAAACTCTTCTTCTTATGTCACCATGTTATATTAATTGTTTAATGTTGTGATCTATGATTAATAAATAGTTTTTATGACTAAAACTCTCTTTTAGCAGTAAACCATTGATTTAAAACAGGTTATAGGGTGCAGTGCAGTCCCAAAGTGCTTAAAATAGTGTTTATTTTATTCTTTGTGATACAATCTACAAACTTTCTCTAAAATATCTAGTCAGCTGTCAGTTGAGAAACTGAAAGGTAGGAAAAACTAGGACATGTGTAAGTTTGCTGTGCAAACATATCTGGAAGATTAATATTTATGGGAATGTGTTATAAGTAAAGATACAGTTAAAAGACGTACAGAAAGGTGTAAAAGCTCAGTCTAAAATAATTATCTTGGTATAATCACAAAATTATGTGCAGTCAACAAGAACTACTAAGGACGTTTGGAATAACCTATCTATTACTTTTTAAGACACAGGATTAACAAGACGTATAGGCCTTACCACTACCGGTACCATAAAATTGGAGGATAGCTCATCACTAGAGGATTATGTTCATAAAATCATAACAACCACCATAAGTTATCTAATATTGGCTTAAATATTTATTTATTTGAGGTATTTAACGTGCACTTTCTGAACTGACATAATATGAGCACATGAGAATTTCTATGAGTGAGTGCGAAAGGGCCTACCAATTTTGCCAAGAAAGTTATGTTCACTTACCTCCAGGGTTTTTTATATACCAAAATCAACATGGGAACGACGGCTTTACTTCCCCTCTGAAGGAAGTTGTGCTACAGATTTTTATCGCTCAAGAAAACTTCGTCAACCTCAGCTGGGTTTGAATCCAGGAAAATCGGGTCCTGAGACAAGGACTTTACCCCAAACCACCGAGGTTGACATTGGCTTAACTGTAAGTGATGAATGGGTATTGAGTTCTGGAACAGCAGTTACAGCTGATTCAATCAAGACTAAACTGTTACAGGACATACTGATGATAAAGAGTAATAACTGGTTGAAATCCCATGTTATATATAGTTCCAATGGTATCAGGAAAGGTTTCAGACACAAAGGATGGGATAGTACACCACAGCCTCAGAATCATTTTGTCAAAAGTAATAATGATAAGGGGATGAGACCTCACCATTATAAGTGTGATAAGCTTGGGCATTATGCAAATATTGCACAGATAAGAAATTTGACAAAATAAGGCTTTGGTTAACATATTTTTTCATTCATATGCCAACAAAAAATTATTCTTAGTATTTAGACTTTGATTGCTCAGGGTGTATGAGTTATCATTGTGACATTCTCAAAGGCGAGAGGAAATCTTGCTTCTTTATCCATTACTACCGCCCATAATCAAGAGATGGTTACTGATATTATTCTTGATATTAACTTACCAATATTAGTTTCAAAGTGACCCTCAAATGTTAAGGTAAACTATGTTTACTTTGTCCCTGATTTGAAAGCTAATCTTTTGTCTGTAAGTCAAATTGAAAAAAGGCAATGGTGTTTATTTTGATTTGGTAGGGGCAATAATTTTTAATTCCAGTAAAGAAGTGATTGCGAATGCAATTCATAGAGATAATTTGTTTGGATTGGAAACTTGGCAAGGCACCTTGCGTATATGAATTCTTCTAGTTTGAGGAAACTTAAAAAAGGTTTGACTTATAAATGGTATCGATTTTTCAGTCAAAAACCCATCAGATTTTATCTGTGAGGTATATGTTCAGTGCAAGAGTCACCTCTTGCCATTTGAAGAAAGTCATTTTTAAACAAGACATATGTTACTTGAGCTTGTACATTCAAATCTTTGTGGTCCAGTTGAGGAAAAATCATTGTCAGGCTCACTTTGTGTGCTGGCGTTTTTTGATAATTTCAGTCACAAATCAGTTGTTTATTTTTAAAAAACCAAAGACCAATTAATGTTTGATCATTTCAAGATGTTTAATTTTTTTTTGAAGAAAATCAAACTGAGGAAAATATTAAGTCCTTCAGAACTGATAGTGGGAGTGAATATTGCGGGATTAATTTTTTTAATGTTAAAGTCCGCAAGTATTTATCAACATATCTTATACTTCTGAACCATATGGTAAGGCAGAACGACTAAATCATTAAGTTTTTGAGAAACCTCGCTGCTTATTAATTGCATCTGCTCTTCCAAATAGTTTTCGGGTAGACGCCATTAACATGGCTGTATACTTACTCAATTGTTAACCAAGTAAGTGCATCAACAAAACCCCTGAATAGCTTTGGTCAGGTAAAACGCCAACCATGAGACATGTTAGAATGTTTGGGTGTAAGGCTTGTGCTTATGTGCCTATCGAAAAACAGAAGAAGCTGGACCCAAAATCTAGACTGTGATTATTAATAGTCTATAATCTTGAATCCAAGGTCTATTGACTATGTGATCCTGAAACAAATCAGGTTTTTATCTCCAGAGATGTGACTTTCTTCGAAATGGAGAACAGTAGTTTGTTCACTTATGCCAACAAATTGCACTGAAACTGCTTTTCTAAGGAGCTTATCAAAGCTACATCAGTAGTTCAGGATGCTTGGTTCTACATCTCATATCAGCGTTTCAAGTGAAACGGATGAGTTAGAAGATCCACTAATTTTCTCAGAAAAAAAAGTTTGATGTTGAAAATATAGATCCAAACTTTGTACCTCCACAACAGCCTTCTTTATCATGGATCCAGACCACCTCCAAGTAGAGGAGAACGAGTAGAAAAGCTTCCAAAGGCTCTCAAAGGTGTCGGCTACTCCTTGTTTGGTGAGGAACTGGTAATACCACATCAGTAGATCAAGCTCTCAGATCTTCAGATAAGGAATCATGGTTCCAGGCTATGAATGAGAAATACAGAGCTATGAATGAAAACGGCAACTAGGATTTGGTAGATCTTCCTCGTGATAAAAAAAAATTACCTGAATTGTAAGTGGGTATCCAAACAAGATGCATCTGCAGAAATCGTTAAAGACAAAGCCCGTCTTGCCATCAGTCGTCGAGTGTGGAACATGAAGTTGGATGTATGCCTTAAAAAAATTGGTCTGAAAGTCTCAAGTTGACTCCTGTATATAATACAGAATTAAAGGAAAATCAATTCTGATTTTGGCCATTTATGTCGACAAGATGACATTGTTTTCAAATAATAAAAGGACAAAAAAAGATATCAATAGTCGACTGATGAAACATTTTAAAATTAAGGATATTGTAGAGGCCAGATTTGTCTTGGGATTCCAAATTTAAAAAAAGACAGTTCAATATGCAGAATTGATTCAGTTGGAACGCCTCTGGACCCAGATGAAATATTATTCAAAGAACAATCACCAACCCATCCAGAAGATGTCAAGAAGATGGAAGCTATATCCTGCCAGGAAGCTGTCACGAGTTTTCTGCAGAAATATCCAGGATTAGCACACAGGGCTGCAGTGATATGCATACTCAGATACCTTAAAAGAACCATCGATCAGAAACTTGAGTTTAGACACACCAACATTTTGTAAAACATGTTTTTATTAACTTTTACTTAAAACATTATTGTGGCTATCAAAAGTATTTAAGTTTGCTGTAGCATTTTTTGACTGGTTTAACATTAACATTCCAATAATAAAAACAAAGTTCCCTCATTCTTTTAAGTTTATTTTCCTCAACCAAAGAACATTGGCAGAATATGTGTTTGAACTTGCTATTTTAACGAGATTGTGACCAAATATAGAAGAAAAATAATAATCTATGCCTAGGAAAGTTAAATAATTTTTTTCGCCTTCTATATTTGATTTATTAGGTATTTAAAAATTAAGCCACAATTTTTCAATACTAACTTAATTACCAAGAATCAATATTTTATGTAACTCAAATCAAGATCTCTAGTTATTTTGTGTTTCAGTGGCGAGCTTCCGACAAAGAAACACTAGTAATATTCCCAGACAAGGAAACTGTCAGCACAGATTGGGCCTGGGTCATCAAGATAACCAACGTCCTCAACTGAGACCATTCTGGAACTGTCTGTCGCTGTTTAATAACACCATTTGTACAGTTAATGAGATAAACAGTACTTTGATTTAGTGAATGAGTTCATTGTAAATTATTTATATTTTGAATGATGAACATATTTATTTATTGCATACTATTTTAATTCCTCGACAAAGTGTATGCATCCTCAGAACCTATAGATGTGTGGTTTCACCTATAATGATAGTACAGAATTCCTTCTTCCTTGTTTATAACAGTTTTTTTTTACCAGTGTCTTACTAATCTTTTAGATTACCTGCATATTACAATGTTTCTACAGAGTTTTAACCCCCCCTTTAATTTAGATGGTTCACATAACCATAAATAAAAGGCAGGTTAATTAAAAGATAGTTTATTTTATTTTTTATTCAGTAAAAAACAATACTCACAGAGAGCGAGACATACTCAGAGTAAAGACGTAGATAATAATAACAAATGGCCATAACAACCTAGCCGAAATAAACATAATGGGGCACGGCCCCAAGACTCTAAGAAAGTACAGTAATGTATTCACAAACAAACATATTTAAATTGACCCTGTCCAGAAAACGAAGTATACCCAGAATAACTACATAGAGAAATGATAACCTCCCAAAACAAATAACTATTGTAAAGACAAATACAACTCGCCCGTGGCGATACTCCAGAAGAAATGTAAAAGGCTAGAGTGCGCTTACAATAATGGCTTGTCTTACTTGCCATTTCAAGGCGCAATAAAAGTTAACAAGTAATCTAACAAACATCAGTAAAGTTAACCAACCAAACCACTAACATGATTAATGAGCTAAGAGTGTGGGCTCGCGGCCCCAGATTTGAGCAACAAGTATATAATACCAAAAGACAAGGATTCTCGACTTTGACAAGTAAAGTCATATTTTCAACAAGTTCCTACAAAATATCCCGCGCACCAAGATGGCGACGCAATAAACCCCAAACCCATCCGTGAAGCGGACGAGATGGGTTGATGGTATAATATTTGTTTAAAGTTTGACTGGACAACTATGACTTCCAGGGAAATCCTGCAGTCTCATTAGAATTACGTTTTAAGTTAAGTTTTAAATTAAGTTTTAAATTAATATCGCCGAAACATTATATTTAGAGTCCATGATGCCAAACAGAATTTTGAAGCAAAAAAATATCCTAAGTCTAATTCGAACACTAAGTGTCTCACCTAAATGAGTGCAGAGAAATGAGTAACTCGGCAATAGAGTCCAGCCGTTATATACACAAAGTCACAATCACGTGTTCTCATTTCGCGGGAAGCACGGTCTTGAAGAGGGGTAAGGGGAGTACACAGTTTCTAGATAATTCTCACTTGATCAGGCAATTATTCAAATTGCGCGCTGGTCAGTCGGCTTTTTCACACCAAAACAATTTGTCGGCGCACATAGGTCTGCGCATTCAGACAGTCACTTGTTCGTATCTCTTAGACGAGGCGTGCTTGGAGGCGAGCTTTAAACCACGGACAATCAGTTTGATACAAGTTGGGCCGCGGAGTGTACGTAGTGTTGATGCCATGTTGCAGACTAGCCAAATGGGGGCAGAATTGGTGAGCCAAAACAGTCTTTTCTCTTTTATTTTTGTGACGTCACAGAGTTTTCATATATATGGAAATTATAAATAGATCTTAGGTGTTATTTTTCCTCTTTTCCTAGGTGGGCTTTCTTCATTAAATTTACTCTTACTAGTTTGTTTTCCTTTATCTTTATTTTTATCAATTTCCATTATAAAATTATTTAGCCATTGGGCCAACTCATTTTTAAACTTTTTGCTATGATAAAAATTCACATTTATTAGAAGTTTAAAAAGAAAATTCGGGTTCCCACGGAATAATCATAGTACACACAAAAGTAGTGAGAAAATAAAACTTTTTGTAGACTAGACATATCAGAATCAATACCTGATTTGATCAGTGCTTGAAAATCTCTGTAACATAGAAACGTGCTGCTGTGACTCAATACATGATTGGCATGTGTTCTCAGTTTATTAAACTTATAGGTGTATGTTAAAAAAAAAAGTACATAGATCATTTAAAAATATCTTTATTATTCAGTTAAACTGTATAAAAGTCAACAATCAAGACATGGAATGGACAATAAAAACCTAGAAAAATTTACCACTCTACTTTCAAACCAGTTATAATTAGGATATCATAGTTCCCCTTCATTTTTATGTAAAATTATTTTAACTATAGATAAACAAGTTTTGCTAGCAATAATTTGTCATTCTTCAATGATTATCTTCCATACATATCACCAGATTGCAGTCTTTAGAATAGAGCTGTCCCATTTTATATCACAGACAGCTGGTAGAGGTACGCGCCAAGAAGTTTAGTCTGAAAATATTCACCCCTACAATGAAGCCATGAAATGGGACAAAAAACACCTTAAATATTATCAGTATATATTGTGATGACAATTTCTCTTAAGTAATTGTATTATATTTGGAAGAAGTTATAGGAAAGGTGAACATATAAAAGGAACGAACACAATATGGCTTATACAATGAAATGAAGACCACAGTTCAGACTTTATATTGCTAACATTGGACAAAAAGGTAAGAAAATTAATCATTACCATCAAATTCCCCAACCTATGTTTCATTTTAATGGAACTCGTCAGGAGGGAGTGGTAAAAAACACGTAACGCAACTTCCTAAAAGAGGAAACCAAAAACAAAAGGGAGAAAAAGGAATAACATAAACTCATACAGGACAAACACAAGCAATGGTATCAATATAAGTGTGAACTGTGTTCTTCAATTAATTGTAAAAGCTATATTGTATTAGTTCCTTTTATATGTTGACCTTACCTGTACCTTCTTCTAAATGTAAGACAATTAACTCATAAAGCAAAAAAGAGGTTTTCTTTATAAAGATTTCTCTGAAGTGTAAGGAAGTGCTGCATAGGGCATACTTTGTACTCGTAGTTGCATTTGCTTGAGAAATAGAAAAGGAATTAGGTAAGTTTGGGTACAGGGAGTATATGAAATAGTAGAGAAAGCATGGTCATATAATGAGGGTAGAAAAGAAAAAAATACCAAGAACGATAGAGTTGAAACATGAAGAAAAAAGTCAGGAAGGTAGACCAAGAAAGAGACAGGAAGAGAAGAATGGTGGCAGGAAATAGAAAAATGGAGACATTTCAACTAACTAAAAAAAATTCTAAGCACCGCGTCTTACTGCCCATTTGAGTTATACACTTGTGTATTAATTACACTAATGGGTTAAGGATGTGGAAGGTTGAATGTAGAGAAAGTGTACTTGCATTTGTGTGGAGTGGGAAACCATTTAGGGAAAACTACCCTCTGTACAGCCGACTGGGTTCAAACCACGACTGCCCCATCATCGGCAGTTAAGTCAGGGTTGCCACTATTTTCGTATTACAAAATTCCCTGTGTTTTCCACATTTTCCAGAGGAAATTTCATTTTTCCAGACACCTAATAGATATTATAAATATAATTATAGAGGCATTAAATTTTGTTTTAAAGAACATTTTATAAATGAACAGTGGTAACTCATCATTGAAGGCATGTTTTATTGTGCAAGGTAAACACACGTTTAAGAATTATTTGGGAAAAGGATGAGAAATGAATGACATAAATTTTCTAGAAGGAAAAATTGGTTATATATGCAGTATGCCCTAAATGGAATAAAGAAGAAAAAAAGTGGAAACACCAAAAATACAATTTTGAGTTTAAATGTGGTATCTATTTTTTTTAGAAGAATGTATTACTTGATTTAAAAAACATTTTAACCAATCTTAATTATTGTATATGTACTGTATAGACTAAGTAGCCCACACAAATTGTGACTAATAATTTACAATAATGAAATTAACATGTGATTTTCCTCACTCATTCAGGTGCATTTCCTCTAATAAACTGCCATCCTCATCCCTACCATATTGTAATAAATATAAAAAAAATAACATAGTCAACTCTATTAGCGGGGCAATGGAGGGCTACTAAACCCTGTTTTATCAATTTCCACGATAAATCTGCAAAACTACCAAATACAGTAAATACTTTATTAATAAACGATACGACACAATCATACATAAATTTATCAAAATAACTATTATTGAAAAATCAATTATCAGTAAAATACCCTTAAACAACTTTTTACCACAAACACAATTATTAGGCTTAAGGCCCAAGATACCAATTTTGAACCAAATCGTTAAAGCTTGTTTTAAATATTTCAAGTTTTTGAAAAAAAATCACTCATCAGTAAACTAGCCCTCAACGATTATATTTTTTTACTGAAAAAAAAGATATATGGTGTTATTTGGGAGGTCAATTAGTCCATATATATTTATTTTAATCAAAATCGTTTGAGCCATTTTTGAAAAATATGGAATTCAAAAAAATCACTTATCAGTAAACTACCTTTAATTTGAGCCCTGAGGTAGGGTTTTAATATCTTACACTTTTACAAGATGCTAAACTAGCACTAGGAATGATACAATACCAGTATCGATATTTTTTATTTCAATACCAGATATTTTAGTATCGATACCACCTTTTGATATTTTGCTAATATCAGTACTTTTTACTCAGTATCGAAAGATTTTAATTTACCTACTTTTCTTATTATTGCCTTTATTTTTCTATCGCTAAATGAAAGTAGCGATACTAGGAAATATTGATATACTTCTCGTTCAATTTTTTTCATACTCAAGTATCGATATTTTACCAGTATTGCATATCCCTAACACTGCACTGAACTGAAGAGAAAGATCTGAGAAAAAAGAACTGTGACCTTGGAGAGAAGGGTGGTAGTGGGCTAGTCCATTTCACATGGGGTGGGAGAGGTAAAGTATCTATGCGCGAACACAAACACAATCAGTCATTTTTACAACCACTCTAATTACACGATAGACTAGCAGGCTGTAGGCAATAGTGGAAGTCTGTATAATATGGACCACTTAACTTTTACCTAAGATAAATTACATCAGGATGGATTTATAATAGTTCTTTTTTTAGGTAAAAGAGTGAACAATAGACTTATATTACCAGTAGAAAATATTATCAATCTATGGAAACATTCTTATTTAAATAATATCAAATAAAAAATCTAAATGTGTGTAATTTGGACCACATGTGTGTAATTTGGACTTAAATATTTAACAGTTCTTTAAATGTCTCAATATTTATAAAACCCTTGGGGCTTACAGAAAAACATGTGAGATAATTACTGTGAACAACTGCTGCAAAAATAGTAAGAGTAAATTGTTAATTCGGCACAGTTTTCATGTGACCACCCTTTGCACTTTTCACATTGAATCCAGTATTCCTCATAACATTCACCCACATATGAGACAGTGAGTTTTGCCATCTGTTGCTCCTGACATCTCAACAATTACTTGTTTTTCAAAACATCTTTTTTTTTTCTGTGCAACAGAATTTGACGTTTCCAGGGTTTTCTTGTGAGGAGTTCCAGTAAAGACTATTCCAGATGTTGTACCACGCTTTCTAACTGTTCTCCACAAACCATCTGCACTGGATGAAGGTAAGGGAATAATTATTTGAGTTGGAACATAATCTGGATTCTCATGTTAGGTCGTATTTGAAGGACCTGGGGATAATACTGTAGTTGTAGCAGACGCTGTGTCCTCATCCTGATGAGTTTCAGGCTGATCCGTTACAGATGATGGAGCAAAGTCAGCATCAGTAAAAACATGTCAGTCCACCGGCCACAATCCAATAGCTCGGAATCCAATGATGGCAATTTCCATAATATTGTTGTCCTTGGGAATGCAATACCGACGAGGGATGCTACGTGCTCAGTTGTTAGTCATTTCCCAGGATTATCCCTTAGTTTTTTCCCAATTGCTGATCCCATGTATGTATTTAGTGGCTTGAAGAAGGACACATCCGAATGCCGCATCTGATGGGCATAATGGGATGGCAGTGACAACATGATGATTCCATGGTTTCAGGCAACTTCGATGGCGATGATGATATTCTACTGCAGTAGGCAAGTCCAGTGGATGACCAATTCGAACTTCAAGGGTGATTGAGACTATGGATATACATTTTTAGCGTCGTTTTTGGTATGTTGTACCTCCTGGCCGACTCAATGACGCCGACACCATCCCTCACAGCTGCCAAAGCCAATTTCAGATCAACATCTTTCCATTTACCATACATACGTTTAACTTTTTTAGCTTATCTAATTGTCATCTGGAAAAGCAGAGCGATTTATTAAGCTTTGTGTATTACACACTCTCATATGGTCCAAATTACACAATATGGTATAAAACTATTCAATTAAAATTTACGTTAGAGTATCTGAAAATACCTAAAATATAATTATGAAATATCTTACCTTGATATTTTATTGAAAAGCAAATAAAATTTCGTTTTAATTCTAGCTGTAGAAGTAAAAAATACACACTCCTTCAACTGAACACAAATAATAAAAAAATCACACCATGCTAAATCAACACCCTCCCAGCATAGCTGTTCCTGCTTGAGTGAATAAAAATGGTGGTAGCAGGTCCTTAACACCCAATGATCACTTCCCCATCCTAGAGGTTGTGCCATCTTTCGTGCTTGCTCCGAAATAAGTACGGGTCCAAATTACATGCTGGTCCAAAATACACAGACTTCCCCTATTTTCATAAACTTTTCACTTTACAGTATACTCAATTTTTTTATTATTATTTATTACGGCAGCAACCAGGTAAATCCACCTTCACTAAATCGGGAGTTGACTGTGGTAAAAATGTTAAAACCCGTAAATATTTAAACAGACAATATTGACACCTTGGCAATTTCTAAAAAATTAAAAATAGCCAAAATGCCAAGATAGGTTGGGTACAGTCTTAAAACATCATGCTACAAAAACAATATCTGGGATACTTACCTATTTCAACAGGAGTAATCTTTTTAAAACAACAAACAAATAACACACCAAAATCCAAAGAATGAATTCATTCAACTGGCAGCAGAAACATGTGCCAACAGCATGGGCTTGATGAAGTTGGGGAATAGGTGTGGAGGAAATGAGACGTTTGTGGTATTGGCGGGGGTAAGTGGAGGTAGCCGAAAAGGCGCGGCATTTGCCGAAGGATTCGTCTCGGTTGCACTCAGGACTTGTGTCAAGCTGATGAGGTGCTGGTAAGCATAATCATAATAAATAAGACGTGTTCCAATCAGACTGCTCAATTCTCCAGTTATAAATTTTAGTCTATATTGTTCCTATTATTTTAAGCTTACAAGCACTGTATTGCCCAAATTCACTAACAAATTCCAGTAAATTCTAGCTTTTTGGTGAAATTTCCTGTGTTTCGCCAGTTTTTTACAGACACAAAAAAATTCCTTGTAATTTCCTGGTTTTACCCGTTTTCCAGGTGTGTGACAACCCTGTTTAGTCTATTGCAAGAATAACGTCTTAGACCATGCCCCACTGAAGCGGGTAGCTAATGATCATGAATGATTATGAGTGAAAATTTACAAAGAAATACCAATATTTTTATCTAATAGAGATGAGTTGAATCCTCTTTATTTTGTCTAGAAATCCTGGATTGAAATTATTAAAAAACATGCTAACCACATGAGGTCAACTTACTCGCATATATGCACGTTTTAGGTATTCTTTTTTTTAGAAATATATTACAGTGTGGTATTTAAATAAATCACATATTATAATATGAGTGTGGAAGCATGAAAAAATAGAGTTTTTTAAGTGCTGAGCAATCGAAATCCCAAAAAACTGAGACTATAGTATCTTTTCTTAGTGTATATTGTAAAGATGAGTCCTTCGAATCCTGAACAAGTTAAGGATTTGAAACATTTTAAGTTAGAGATTATAAGCTGCTAATTAACCGTTTATTCCATAATCATTCTTTGACATATCTAAACACCAAACCAGATCGTTTATCAACATTTGTGTGAGATTTTTTTTTATTAGTATGAACATTTGTTTTCACAGTAGTAGAAAATTGGTAAACTCTACTACTACCATGCCAAACCAATATTAATATAAAATATTTATTGATCAATGGTAACTAAGATTGGGAACAATAATTTAGAGATTATTTCGAGCAACATAGCATTTGACAGGGTTAATGAGTTTAAATATTAAGAAACAATTTTAACTAGTAATAACGATATTAGATTGGAAATTAGGAAAATAAAGTCGGGAAATGTATGCTATTACTTGGTCAATACACAAAACAATATTTTACCGGTTCTATATGGTGAAACATGGTCTCTTACCTTACATGACAAAAAAAAAGTAAGGTGTTTGAAAACAAGGTGCTTAGGAAAATATTTGGTCCAAAAAAGGATGAGGCTACTTTGGAGTGGAGGAGGTTACATGGTGATGAGTTACATGACCCTGTACTAATCACAAGACATTGTTAGGATAATCAAGTCTCATAGACTACGATGGGCAGGACATGCAGCTCGAATGGGAGAATCTAAAATCGTGTTCAGAGCATTGACAAGCAAACTCAATGGGAAGACCAATGACGCAAATAGGAGGATAGCATTATAATGGACCTTAAAGAAATAGGGCGTAATGAGGTGGACTTGACGGAGCTAGCTCAAGATAAGGATAGGTGGTGTAATTTTATAAGTGCAGCTGTTCTTTCCAGTCAACAAACTAATAAAATAACCAGTGAAAACACGGAAAAGTGGACTGTATTGGTATAAAATTGTGATAGGAAATGCTTACCTCGTCCATATGAGGTCCGCCGACAATGGAGGCCTACCTTGTGGGTTGTTGGGTTAGGAATAGGAAGGAATGGGGAAACAAAGACTTTGACTTAGCAGCGTCTTTACAACTCTTGAGGTTGCTCGATAAAGAAGGCCACTTGAGGGCCTGTAACACCCGACTCACACTCGGACACCGATTTGTGCACCCATCCTGGCAAACACCCTATGTGTCCTGAATACCGCGCTCAACTGAACTTGTCAAAAAAAACCTTTCTTTTCTCTCCCCTTCAATTCCTCAAAAAAAAGGAGGGAAACCAATGAAAACGGCAGGACTCTCTCTAAAACGGCGGGAAAACGTCCAAAGAATAAACAACAAATACAAAACCAATATGTATAAAGTATGATATAAAAAAACTATGTTAAACAAATTATTACAAAAAAGATATTTTACAATATTAAATATATACAGTCCAGAGACTGAACAGCAGCAATGAACTTTCGAGTTCTGAATGCCATAGCATAAGTAAGTTAACAAAGACTACACTCTACATACCCCTTCAATGTAATTCCTGACATTCAGCTTTTCGTTCTGTGAATGTGCTCCATCATCTCCAGCTCCCATTGGCAGCAAAAGAACATTCTTACCAGACACTTCCTGAAAAAAATGTTACACACATATAATTATAATGAGAGCTCGTAAAGAAAATTATTATTGTTTAACAACAGCTGCATTAATATAGAGGCTTTAAAAACTAGCTTGATTATTATAAAATGCTCTAAAAAATATCACATTTATATAAGAAAAATATAAAAATAGTTCATATTTTTCCAGCTGAATTTACAAATTATAAAGTAATATTACCATATTAGCCCAAATATAGAGCCAAGTTTCCCTCCTGATAATGTCCTTCCAAAAATTATACTTCTATTATATGTCTAGCCTAACATTTTTCACTGAAAAAACCTCGTCAAATTCTTACAGAAGACTATTTTGTAGCATCCGAGGTTTGGCTATTAAATAACTGGACGGATGCTCTAAAAAATTGTATTTACAAAATTACTCAATGGACATTTTATCACCTTCAATGTAGTCCCCTCCCCGATCCCCACACTTCACCATATGAATCTTCCACTGTTGGAAGCAATGTTTCAGGTCCTTTTCTGAGATGCTGTTCATGAGCTTTGTCGCTTTTTCCTTCACAGCATCAACAGGCTCGAAATGGGTTCCTTTTAGTGCAAACTTGATCTTTAGGAACAGAAAAAAGTAACACGGGGCTAGATCAGGTGAGTAAGGTGGAGGTTCCAACACGGAAATCTTGTGCTTCACCAAAAACCTCTGGATAGACAGCACTTTATGTGATGGTGCATTGTCCTGATGAAGAATCCACAAGCCGTTCTTCCACATTTCAGGTCTTCTTCTTATGCGTTCAAGAAGGGTTGTCAAAACCTCCTTATAGTAAACCTGGTTAACAGTCTGACCTTCAGGTCCCCAATCAATGTGAACAATCCCTTGGATATAAAAAGAAACTATCATCACTGCTTTGAATTTGGTCTTGCTCATCCATGCTTTCTTTTGTCTCGGTGAACTTTGTTACCATCTGTCCTGAACACTCGTACTTATTGTTGGAGGATCTCTGTGAAATCCCAATTAGTGTGTCCCAGTCGATAGGAGCTGGCGGAGAGGGTGTGAGTGCCGGCACCTGGGATTGTTCGTGGGGTTGCGCGTCGCGGGCGTAGGTGGTCACGGTGGCTCAGTGGGTTAGTTCTGTCTGAGACGGTCACCTTGTCTCGGGTGTAACAACTCAGACTCTTCGAATGCATGGATTGGTGCTTAGTTTCAGGGTCGAATAGAAAAAACCACGATTCATCACATGTTATCACATTTTCTAAAAAGTTTGGATCATTTTTGATGTTATGAAGGATGCCAGCATAAATGTTCATTCGAGTTTCCTTTTGCTCAGGAGTGAGCAGTTTTGGCACCATTTTAGAGCAAACTTTTTTCATGTGTAAATTTTCATGTAAAATTTGTAGAACAGTTTCCTTATCAATATTAAATAAGTCAGCAATTGCTCGAATGCTCAGGCATCAATTTTTTCGAACGTCACTCACTTTTTCAATATTAACATCTGTTTATGATGTGCGAGGTCGGCCGGGGCGCGGATCGTCTTCAATCTCTTTCCTCCCCTCCTTAAATTTTTTAAACCAATCGAACACTTTAGTAAGAGATAAACACTGATCACCATAAACTTCCTTTAAGAAATTGTAGGTTTCTGTAGCAGATTTCCCAAGTTTTACAAGAAACTTCACGTTGACACGCTGCTCACCTTTTACACTCAACATAATTCCGACTGAGCTCAGGTACACGGTCCACTTCAAACAAACGCTACGGCTGAACTGTCGGTTGCACGACCTTGAAATTTGGAAGGTAGAGGGAGAAAAGAACATAGATCAATATCTGAGCCTGTTGTTTTTTTGTTGAGACCTCAGGTAAGAGGCAAAAAAATGAGTCCAGTTATTTAGTAGCCACACCTCGTACTTTAATTCTACTGGCCGGACAGCAGAGATTATTTCACATTCTCATGTCTAATAATAAACTCAAGTTCAAGAGGAAGCAAGAAACCAGTTCGAGTGGGGGAACTATCACTCATGCATGCTTATGTCTAATAATAAACTCAAAGTCAAAAGGAAGTGAGAAACCAGTGCGAGTGGGAGAACTATCACTCATGCATGCTCATATCTAATAGTAAACTCAAGGTCAAAAGGAAGTGAGAAACCAGTGCGGGTGGGGGAACTATCACTCGTGCACACTTCTTTTTAAAGTAAACTCAAGGTCAAAAAGGAAGCGAGAAACCAGTGCGGGAACTATCACTCATGTACGCTTGCTTGGATCTAATAATAAACCATGGTCAAAACAGGTGGAGGGAAAGTGGAATACTATTTTAGGAAAAAACACATTCAATACACCCAAACGAGATTTGAGCTCTGCTCTCTGCTAGTATTCGATTTTCGAGCTTCAAGCTGATCTTGTCATTTTTTAGCTCTCTCTTGATGTATACACAAATCAATTTATAAAACGCAATGGTAAGTATTTGCTATTTAATTTAAATGATATCAGCTATTTCACTTATAAATAATTTTTTAACTTAAATTGTTAAAATCAATATCAAATTTCACATTAATAACATAGAGCTCTAAAACTACTTTCACCAGGTAGACTAATTCAATATTTTCATCCATTTTGAATTATCCTTGATTGAAGTTGCATTGCCAATCATTATATCTACAATATTTTTGTTTTTACAAGGTCCCTTTCTTAAATTATAATTTCAATTAAATTAAAAATTTAACAATGAGAATATGTATTGATTGTTTTTGAACCCGAGTTATTTAAAACTTGTTTTAATATGTTCAGCTACAAAACTAGCATTGAACCTCGATGATTCCCTCATTGGCAGTCCAGTATATTGTTAGAGTGACACCTTAGACCATTGGACCCCCGAAACAGGTAACCTTTCTACTGTTGAAAAGTGACTTAAGGTGGTTTTACCTGCAGGGTGAGTGTGACTGGAATAGAGCCACCTTCTCTTGTAAGGTCAGGTTCCACCCCATACACAAGCTGAGTGGCCTTACGACCTGCCAGATAGTTGGGGTTGTTGGGGTCGGACACCCACGAACGCCCTGCATTACGCAGGGTGGCCTGAAAACATTTTACACAAGGCTAAATATTCATAAAAAGGCCACAGCTTACTTTTGAAAACAGTTTTTTATTGCTAAATATAACATAAGGTCATTATAGTGGGTTCATGGTGATTTATACCTTTTCTGACCGGTTATTAAAAAAAGTAGGAATGGGCCGCTCAAATCTTTGACTTATCAAATTCTTTTGTATCCAAGAGAATCGTAAAAATCTCAAAAGAGTATCTCAAATACAATATAAAGACCTTGACTTGATACAGGGTACATGAGATAATAGAGAAAGCAAGATTGAGATGGTATGGGCATGAGGATGAAAAGAAGAGTATGCCAAAGAAAATGTTGGAAACGAAGTATGTGGGGAAAAGTATAATATTTAATATTTAGCACCGCGTCTTACTACCCGTTCGGGTTATACGCTTAAGTACTAATTACGCTAATGGATTAGGAATTGGGAGGGTTGAATTTAGAGGAAGTGAACCCGCATTTGCGTGGAGGGAGAGTGGAAAACCATTTAGGAAAAACCACCCCATTTCACCCGACCGAGATTCGAACCTCGATCTCCCGTCCTCAGCGGTCGAGCTCAACACGACTAGCGCGTTAGCCAACTACACCACCGAGGCGGGTATGTGGGGAAAAGACCACAGGAGAGGCCAAGGAAGAGATGGGAGGAGTAGATAACAGAAAGTGTTCAAGTGAAAGGAGAAGAATGGAAGAAATTATTAAAGTACTTGATAACAATTTTAAGCAATTGGTAAAAGGAATCATATAGACGTGTGTTGTTCTAGAGTAACGAAATAAAAAAAAAGAACCAAAGTGTATTAATATAATTCACTGGAAATTTGTTTATGATGCAATAGACATGACAAACAAAATAGCATTTGTCAGTGGCACCAAGCCTTAAAAAAACTTTTATTTAAATCTAATTTTAAATATTTTCACTTTAACTTAAATTGTACATTTGTAAAGATCCAAGAATTTGACCAATCATTATTAAAAAAAAGTTTCATTATCAATCCTCATTGCAAATGTTGATTTGACAGCCAATGCAAAATTAAATTACTTGTTACACTGAATTTTTTTTTGTAAAACAGAAGAATAGAAAACTGCTAGAGCATTTCCACTTTAATAAAAGGCCAAAGTTAGGTACTGTAAATGAACTTTAATTTTAACTAGTGGAACCACACAAGTATTTAAAACTTATTTTGTTCACTAAAAATATTTCAAACAAATTATAATTAGAGACATGCAAAATTCCCATTTGCGATAACACGAATTTTAACACAAAATCTACTGTTTTCCCATGAATAACACGAATTTAAGTTTTTTTTCTAAATAAACACAATTTCTTTGTAATTCGGCAAAAACCACATCATGAAATATAATATTCAATATGGTAGCACTAGCAATAGTGCTATGCTATGGCTGCCATTTATATGGATAGTATAAGTTTTTTATTATTTTATAGGTATAAAACAGATTACAGAAAAAACAAGTGTTTTCAGGATATTTAGGCTTCTTTTTTTCTGAGGTTAGCATTATACATCACGATTTCTAATTTTACACATTATGATACTTAAGTTTCGATAGATTGATTTTTTGTTTTCAGCCTTTAAAAGATTTCACACTAGGTCCAAGCAAAGACATTAATATATATGGACCTTGTTACAGACAGTCATGTTTGGCAAAATTATATCTTCTTAAATTATATTCTTTTCTCTTTATGTGATAGTAGTTTAGTCTTCTATGATGACATGTTTCGGTGTTATTATTTTTTGGTCTAGACCTAAATTGATAATCGATTATTTTGATATTGCTATTCCTAAGACTCAAGGTAATGATATTGAGATATCGAGTTTGATGTTACTAAGCATGAAATTTTTGTGCGTATTTATATTTTATTTTTATCTGAATATGTTATTAAATAGTTAAATAGACAATATGAACGAAAAATGGAGACGGTTGTATTCTAGTTTCCTTTATTGAATACTAATTCGACTCATATTTACATAAATAATAACATCACTTTCAGCTTTTAATATCATTGCTTTTTGAGAAAAATAACACCACTTTCCCTAAAAATAACCTTACCTTCTGCATGTCTCTGATTATAATATAAAGCAAGCAGAATGTTTTAAACATACAAATACAATTTTTATTTTAAAATATTCAATATAATTTTTGTTTCATAAGAAAGTTTGGCACATTATTAGTGAAATCACAAGAGAAGTGACAAAAAATAAAAATTTGTGTTCTCTATTTTTGTTTTTTGCACGCTGCGTGGTCTTGTGACAGAACGTAATTACATAATATATTTTTTGCATAATCATGCAAGTAAAATGGTTGGGAAATAAATGGGTAGAAGCACAGTTAATCCTTGCGATGTTTCTCTGGTCTTTGGATTTATCAAGGAGAAAATTTTAGTTAGTAAATTAGTAAAATCACTTTTGGTTGAGCGACTTGCTAACTTGCTTTTGTGACCCGCACTATCTCACAATAGATTAAACTGCCAATGGAGGTAGATCGGGTTTGATCCCGCTTGGGTACACCAGGAGGATCATCATCACCATCATCATAAATTGTTTTCAGCCTGTGACGGGGTCAGTTTAGTAAAATGCCTCAATCTTCCGATATACATTTACCATTCTTCTCCTCTCATTTGCACACTTTGTGATCTACTCCTTCCATCTCGTTTTTGGCCTACCTTGTGGTTTATTTCCCTACATACTTAATTTCTATAATTTTATTTGGCATCCTTTCCTTCTCCATCCTCATTATGCCCATACCATCTCAGTCTTGCTTCCTTTACTATCTCATGTACTCCCATTCTTTCCCGGATACCTTCATTACTACTCTTGTTTCTCCTCGTGACAACCAACACACAATTCACAAACTTTATTCCCATGGCCTCCACTTTCCTAGTCTCTCTTACATTCAATGTCCATGTATCTGCTGCATATGTGACAATAGGTAGGCCTACAAAGTATCAAGGGTATTTTTCCTAAGTGATTTTTCACTCTCCCTCCAAACAAATGTGGGTGCACTTTCTTTAAATGAAACCTCCCTAACACATTAGTTTAAGTAGTACATAAGCATATAGGTCGACTGGTTAGTAAGACACAGTGCTAAAAAAAACTTGTGTTTTACTAGCAATTCTCATTCCAACACTTGGTCAAAGATTTGAAATAATTAAAGTTCCCAGTAGTTTCAATAAACTCAGTTTTATTGTTCATTTGACTCATGTTACGCCGTGCGAGAATGTTCTTTGTGGCCGGCCATGCTAGTATTGAGAGGTATAATAAATTATGACGCAACCACATTGTCAATCAGAGTCCTCTTTACTCTGGCAACACACTTTGCGTATAACCTGAACAGGTAGTAGAAGCTGTGACAAAAAAACACATTTAAACTTGTGGAGCATCAGAGTAATGCAGTTCATTAGTAAATCTAAATGATGTGTGTTTTGATTGAAAATGTAAAATGGCAGTGAAATTAATGGTCTTGACCTTCATAGTGTTGGGACTCCCACGCTGCTCCCATTTAGCATTCAAGTAGTCTATCACCAATTTTCCTATTTTCTCTGGATTCTGGTTGGGTACAATTCGCACAGAGAACTTGCCGACTACTTTCCCTGGGATAACAGTCTTGGTACCGGGCTCACTAAAAGCCCCTTCTATACCATGCAGCGACAAGCTCGGGAAACGGAAACGGTGCTGCAAGAGCTTCACCTGAAAATTAAAGATTATAAAATGTAGGTTTATGTGCTAAGGAAGAAAGACTATGTGCTCCATATTTTTCATAATGTGTCACATATTCAGTGTTACTCTATGGAGAGTTATATGCTACCATAAAGGCCTTATATTATCCTTCCATTTTTACTTACTACAATATACAAAGCTTATATTCCAGGTACTAGTTTAGACTTTAAAAGCACATTTGTGTCAAAGATAATTGCTTGATACCTTATCTTCATTATGAGGTAATTTCTTTGTTGAGATGTCCCCCTTATACGCAGGAATGTCAAACTCAATGTTGTGATACAAGGCCTCTTCCTTTGGAGTAAGTGGTTCCACATCATCGTAGATACCCGTGACCAGGATCTTGCCATCTTTGTCAACCAAAGGTGTTCATCAAATATACCAGGTCACTCATGGCTTCATGACTGAAACCACAAGAAGAAATCAAGTACATGACCCGCTTTGGTGGTCATATGTTCTAAGGCGTCATTCTTGCAATGAACCGGGCTGTCGATGATAGGGAGATCCGGGTTTGAATCCTATTCGGGTGTAATGAAGGTCTTTTTCCTAAATGGTTTTCCACTCTTCCTCCATAAAAATACGAGTACACCTGCTCCAAATTCAACCTTTACTTACCCTAACATATTAGTGTAATTAGGACATTTTTGTACAACCTAAACAAGTAGTAATGTGCTTACTAAAAAAAATTAAACATTCTTTCATACAAGCCATGAAGCTTCACTGTCCTTAGCATCCAAGCATGTGTGAATCCACAATATTCAATTCCAAATCGAATCCAAATCTACTATCACGAATTAATTATGAATCGAATATCATATTTCGGAAAAATTTTGCATTGAATCTGAATCAAAGATTTTATTATGAAAAGGTTTTAAATCAAATCAGAAATAAATATCAAAATAAATCATATTTATTTGTTTTTAAATAAAGTCCAATAAAAAAATTGAACTCATAAAAACTCTTTTGTTCTAAAAATGAATAAATAATTTCCTGTCAGAATGTTTAAATATGTTATTTGTACAAAAACAAATTATAACATTAATACATTTTTTTAGTAACACTTTTACTATCCATTTGGGTTATACGCCTATGTACTAATTACATTGCATTAGGGATTAGGAAGGTTGAATTTAAAGGAAATGTACCTGCAGTTTTGTGGCGGGAGAGTGGAGAACCATTTAGGGAAAACCACCCCCAGTACAGCCGACTGGGATCAATCCCCAATCTCCCTGTCTTCGGAAGTCTAGTCTATTGCAAGAGTAGCACCTTAGACCACGTGGCCACTGAAGAGGGTCATTAATTCACTTACATATTGGTTTTAAATTGTTAAAATTTACTACTTTAATAAAGATTTTATGTCATAAGTGTAAATTTGTAACCAATAGATTATAATGAAAGTAAAAGTTAACTTTAATAACATAAAGTTACCACATTGACTTTACTTCTAATTGGTTTTTAATATTTAGAAGTGTGTGAATATCGATAGAAAGCAATTTTTTTAAATAACAAATGGTTGGTGAGTGGTCATTCGCAAATGAAACACAAGTCAATATCGGTGTCAGACTTCGTACAATCCTCATTCAAAGTTGTACTAGCATATAAATATAACTCACACAGTACCACCAAACACACCACTGTGGAGATCTTTACACGCACACACCACCTCTATGTAGAAATAGCACAGTCCTCTGAGACCGTACGTTATGCACGGCTTCTCGGTACCGAGCCAGTAGTTGTCTGAGATGCAAACATAGTCCAGATTACTGAAAAACTCATCCTTCTTTTTGTAGAGCAGTTCATCCAAGCCTTCACTCCCTGATTCTTCCATTCCTTCAAAACAGAACTTAAAAAAAAACATTATAATCAATTCCCAGGCGAGAGAAATTATTATTTAGATGTTCAGACAAATATTACAAATTTTACAGCAAAAAAAACATGAAGGGAAGATACAAGTTCGAGACATGGCCTTTTTCCAGAAAATTATTAATTAAATCAGAATAATTAACAGCGATGAATACTACCTGCTTTGGTGGCTGCATGGTCTAATATGCTTCTCGCAATAGACTAGACTGCCTATGATGGGGAGATTGTGGTTTGATCCCGGTCAAGTGTACTAAAGTTTTTTCCCCCCTAAATTGCTTCCCACTCCCACTCTCTCTCTTTCCATGCAAATGTGGATATACTTCACCTAAATTTAACCTTTCTCATCCCTAACCCATTAGCGTCATTAGTACATAAGTGTATAACCCGAAGGGGTATTGAGACGCGGTGCTAAAAAATATATACATTTTTGTTAGTAAATATTAAAAAACTTATCAAAGGTAGTATTTTTATAAAATGTTTGTGCCAATAGGGAATTTTCAGGTATGGTTAGTTTATAAATGGGCAGTAAGAGGGAGATGGTCCAATAACAATAACCAGGGTTGCCTTTATGGACAGGAGACCACATGAGCACTCGGACTCAAGGGGACAATGTGTCACTGATGATGTATAGTAAATAAGTAAAACAATGAATAAAATACATTCCATGGGTTAAGGGTCTTATTTTTATTTTTCCTCTTTAAATCTTTACAGAAATTTTAATGTCATTAGACCAGAGACTCGTTTAGGCAAATTTGATGGCACCAGGTTCAATTCGGATAGTTAAAATTTGGGATAGTCCATAATTTTGGGGAATTTTTACTGTTTGGTATGTAAAAAAATGTACACACATGCATTATTACATGTTGAACATGCGCAATAATTCATGTTGGACATGCAAAATATTTCATAGAAATAAGAGAGAATAAGCTTTTAAAAAATTATCCTTTAACATCAACCATAACGCTATTCTCCTGTATTTTGGACATGATTTTAAATTTTTAATCGAAGCTTTTCATTCAATATTAATACAATTGTTTTTTAGTCAAAAGGGTGTTCCAGATAAACCATAATCTAGTTGAACAAATTTCTAAATTTAATACATAAAATACTAAATAGCTCAAGATTTTGAAAAATGCAATAATTGTTTTTAGTGGGCCTATAATACATTTTAGACAGATAAAATGTTTAATTCCAAACTCTGTAACAAACAAAACTATATGAAATTAAAGTTGTCTGATTTAAATGTTTTAGATTTTATATAGCTTAAATAAAAATCTAATTGGCAATAATCAATAAAAACAACGGATGTAGACATTATTAATTTTTGTCCTGTAATGGTTTCCTTTCAAGGTCATAAAACAACGTTTGAATCAAAATTATGTGGTAGAGGAAATTAACATCCACCCGGTCCCAAAATAATTGAGTATTCCCAAGAGTGACACAAAAATTACTAACTAAATTAAGTCAATTGATATGTGAAATGATGGAACTTACAAGACCAAACAAGCAGCCCATGATGGACTTATTAATGCTCACATTGAATGCTAAAATATTACAATACTTGAAGACTAAATGTTGACCTCATAATTTGGACCTCTCTACGAGATGATTGATCAAAGTAAGAATCATAGTAGCTTAACGATACTGACTGTAGAAGAGGCGACAAATTATATTTCCTCATTGACATTATTCCACAATACCTTCACGTTGACAGGGATGTCTTGTTTGGTGGCCTGAAATGCTTCCAAAGCATGAATCCAGCCGAGGACAGGGCCCTTATCATCACTGGAGCCACGCCCGAAGAGCTTGCCGTCTTTTTCCGTGAGAACGAAGGGATCGGTGTTCCAGCCATCCTGTAGCAGAGCAGGTTGCACATCCAGGTGCCCATACAGACACACCGTCTTCTTCTTGGGGTCCTTGCCCAGCCACCCCAATAGGACAGGGGGTAGTGGGAGAGTTTCTCCATCGGGCAGTTCCTAAAAACAAATACCCCTTCAAAAATTCAGCATTGGTACTTGAATAATAATTTTCATCACTAATATCCTATCTGATAAATCTTCATTACCTTCTTGAATAATAAATGGTTTTCTGTGAATTCAATATGCCTTCCCCCCTTCTACGGGCTGGATCTGTCAGGATAGCTTGTGGGAAAGGGTAGGGTCGGTGGCAAGGTAGTTGGTTGAGTTTGAAATGATTCTGGAGATTTCATATTTCGGTTTAATAGTAGAACTAAGAGATGATACTAAATGTGATGTCAAAGATGATATAAAAGAAATATACAAACTTGGACGTTTGCGCTCATGGAAGAACTGGCTTAGTCGTGAAAACTTAAACTGTTGGAACGACTTACATGGCTCGCGACCCCCTAAAGACTCGAACTTGGTACCCTGGGCACAGTGGTTGCCCTCTAGCACAAGTACTTTTGGTGAGCCAAAGTTCTAATCTGTTATAGCGTGCCATTGGGCAGCGCAACTGCCTCTAAAATAGATGATAATGTGTCAGTCCCAATGTAAATAAAACAAAGACTTTAATAGCTTGATCTGGTCTCGTTACTCCACAACCAGTGCAAGTTTGTTGTGAGTATTTAGCATTCTTCTTTAATGTTTTCTAATTAACTACATCAAGTTTGTTAAGCCAGCACTTTCAGTTACGTAGGTTATGCAAATCAAAATAAACATCTCTAGCTCAGGGTTATGACACAAGAATGAAAGTTATTAATATATCTGACAACTCATAATTAGGATATTACTTGCAGCATTAGCTATAAAATAAATCCGATTAACTTTGAACCAAGCGCCCAAGTTTCATCCTCAACTAGATGCATTAAGAACAGTTTTTCCATATGATGTTTTTAATTTGTAATTTAAATAATAACTTAAGGGCTGATAAGGGATGAAAGGATAATTTAAAAAAAAATTATGTCAAAGGAATTCACCCACATTAGCATGGAGGAAATATGGGAAAACCCTCTTAAGTGACCACATGGTCTGAGGCACTACTCTCACAACAGACTAGACTGCAGAAGACAGGGAGATCGGGGTTTGATCCCAGTCGGGTGTATTGAGGGAGGTTTTTTCTGAATGGTTTTCCACTTTCCCTCCATGCTTCCTTTAAATTCAACCTTCCTAATGTAAAGTGGTCGGGCTTTTAGGCCCTTAGCTCTAGACCATTTCAGTTATATAATTATATTAGTTTGCCATTGTTTACATGTTAATATGATAAAGTTACTGAAAGCACTAAACTTATAATATATAAATGTTTTCCAATCCTCTAGGCGCAATTTAATCTCTATATTACTATCAAATGTTTAATTATATTTAAGTGTGGGGTTTAATGCTAATTATAAGTTGTCCAAATCATAACCAAAGTTGTAAGCAATATATGTTTTAAATTTCAATTCATTAAATTCATTTTTAGGCCTTTAACTTTTAAATCTAGTAGTTTTTCATTCTTGTTAAGTCTTTGTTGAAATCTTAGTGTCATCTAAATTTGTTACTTTTATCTTTCATTTTAAGCATCGTGCTATTTAATTTTATCTGTACCCGGAAGCTGTGAGATGCACGTGTGGCTTCACAGTGGAAAGGGGAGGTTTGGCGCCAACAGCTAACCAATCAGCACATCTGATTTAGCGTCTGTGTTTGACCCTATGGGTAAGGGAGGCATCAGACGCAACACTTGTCGATTAGCACGCAAACAGATAAGACCTATATTCAGAAGTATGAATAGTCGAGTTTTTTTCGTGTTGGTCAAGGAGAGTTTAGAGATGGGTGGGAGAAAATGGAGACCATGTGGCTAAATGACCACAACATTAACAATTTATCCATGTTTATGTACTAAGTAATTGGTTATCTTTTCGTTACGTAACCAGTGGTTCCAAAATATCTATAATGTTTATTTAAAATAAAACTTCAACTTCTACTCCATAAATTTCTACTTATTTGATCGGCTATGTTCTCCACCCCCACCATTAATTAATTAACTAACCCCGAGATGCTCTACTAAACATACTGGCTGCTGCAGACCTATCCTAACAAGAAGATGGAAAGGAGATGGTGAAATTCGACTAGTTAGACTAATCCCTAACACATTAGTGTAATTAGTACATAAACGTTTAACCCGAATGGCTAGTAAGACGCGGAGCTGAAATTTTTTTTTTAAGAAAAATCACGTGAAAAATATATCCCAATAGGCCTAAACCAATCAAGGATTCAATTTTTTTTCATCGCGTATTAATACCTGTTTGAGTTAGGCTATTTGCATATGTTAATTATGCTAATTAAAAATAATGAAGGTAGAGTTTTAAAGGAAATGAACCCACATTTGTCTTAAGAAAGAATGAGAAACCATATTTTAAGAAAAGCCAACCTCAGTATAAGGGACGGCAATTTGAGCCCCGATCTCATTACTGACAAGCTAGTTCATTGTGTTAGACCATGTGACCACCAATGCGAGTGACTCAAATCTTGGTCTCCCGTCAAAAGTGACCAACTAAAATGCATGTCTAATACCTTAGACATATGTGAGCTAAACAGGATAATTTTTCTGAACGCTTCAAAGCAAGTGCTGGTGGAGTTCCAATTACCTCTGGTTATCATCCTTCCCTATTAAATTAACCTAGCAATTACTTCCTTTAGCAACATCCGGCCAGAAAATTTGAAAATCCTACACATGGATTGGTATAATGTATGATAATGTTATTCTTCAATTAGTATGTATGTAAATTGAAACTATTGCTCTTATTCGTTTTAAAACCTGTAAAGAAAACTATTATATCACCTGTAAACCGATATCACAAAGCTCCACTTCAGCACCAAGCTTCTTGAGGCGTGCCTCTGCCCACTTGATCATCTTGACAATCTCGTCTCTTTTGTGGGGCCATGCTGACACAGACTGAATGGCAACAGCTTCTCGCAAAGTGTCAATATACTTGGACTTATTCTGGTCAATGTGGCTACAATGTTGAGAGAAAATAAATAAATTTTACAAGTCAAACAAAATTTTGGTTTGTATTTTGGGCAAAGGAACAATTTGTTATGTGCAGGTATTATTTTTAAAACAATTAAATTAATTTTCCATTTTTAACATTTAACAAGACCTAAAACTAGGCCTATGATAATGTATTTTAAGTGTTAGTATAATATTTTTTAACGTTTTTAAATGGGAATGCTCATTAAGAAGATGTCTTAACACTTTGGAATACATTAGTCAAATCCTGTGTAGTGAGTAAAAAAGTAATATTGAGTTGGCTAAAAACATAGTTACATGTCTTAATAACCTCATTAAGATAAAGGGCCAGTAATAATAACAAACTTATTTTCCAGAGTTGGGTCGAATCCAACCTATTTTATAAATCCGAATCGCCAAAGTAACTTCAAATCTCGAATCTGAGTCTGAATCTAAGGAAAAAATTATGAAAACAAGAGGAAATATAAATATAATGGAATAATAGAAAATAGTAACTAAATGTTAACATTAATACTTACAATATATTGATTATAACATTCACACATTAAATTAAGTGTTAAATTACAGGTCTGGGGCCTGGTTGTTAGGTTCATCCTATAATATAGTTGGTTTTGAACCACCAACAAGCAGTACATTATAGCTCTAAGTCAAATTTTACTTGAAAAACTGCAAACAAATAAAAAAAATTAAGGATTAGAGTTTTGAATCCAAAATTTTCTTGAATCTCGAATAAGTAGTTATCCTTAAGGATTCAAGGTCGCATCCCTAATCTTTTCTTAGTAGTTAGAAAAACCACAAATAAACTTACCTAAATAGTTTTTTCAAAGGCTCTGGAATAGACATGTTTAGCAGAGATGTGTCTGTACTCTAGAAAAGAATTAATCGAACAAAGAATTACAAATACGTGAACTTTTATAAAGATAAGTAACTGTATCACGTGATATGGATCAGCTGTATAAATGTATTGGATATATTAAAAAAATTGTATAAATCCTATAGATTATAATTTTACCAAGGAAGATTAGTGGTGCTGTTTTTCCCTCTACTGTAGAACCAATCAAAGAGTAAGCCTTGGTTACTAATCCTAATTAATTGTTCTTTGTGTCAACAGTTAAGTTATCAAGCTTTATCTGAAAGCTAATAAGCTATCATTTGTCACAGAAGGTCTATAACTGTCTCTTAACATTAAGTCGACAATGTATCTAAGTCCATGTTTACATGATGATTAGGGCTTTTAAACAAAAGTGTGTGATAATTTCAAGAGCAGTCATTGTTATTTATAAGGGACTGTAACAATACTACCACCCTGAGAGGTAAGACCAATCAATGGACATATATCAGGAGATGGGTGCATGTAGTCTTACTCAAACGTTACAGGATAACAACCTGTAACAAAAGTGAGTGATAGGGCTCAGATGTGTGCACTTTTCAGAGTAACACGAGGAAAAGATCATGAATGTAAATAATAATAAAAAAAGTATGATTAATATGGGTAAGTTTATTTTTTTAATATAAGTTTTAGTGGAATGGACAGTAAAATAATGGGTACAGTGCACCACAAAGACTTTCTATCTCGTTGATCTTAAAATAGAGACATTTATTAAAAAACTCATATTTGTGGAACAGAGTAATATACAATGTTTCAAAAACACTCCACAAAAGAGCATAGATGAAATAATATGCACTGCGACAGAAACATTGAGAAAAGAGGAACATATCTGTCCACCAAACTCAAAGAGCATAACAATCACTTTCACATTTAAAATAGTGCCATAAAATATGTATTATATACATTTTCTAATATCTCAAAAGCTATTGGTTTTGTAAAAATATATTTTAAATAATAGATTTTTATTTTTAATAATACCACCTACAACTAACTTTATAATTATAAGTTATTGCGTACCCTCAACTAGGCCTAGTTGTGAAGATATGATCAAAATTTGATATCTCTCCTAATGAAAAGTAGGCTACAATCAAAATAATTTTTATGGAAAAATAAGATTTACCATTTGGTTTGTAATGTTAAACAATAACTCGAGATACAGATTTGAATTAAAATCACTAGTATAGCAGATTTTGAGAAAATAGTTTTTCTCTTTTTCCACTCAAGTAAACTAGGCTACCAAACCCTTAATTTTAGGGTTGGATATCTAATTCCATAAACTCAAAGGGGGAGTTCCTTATGAAAACCTTAGATAATAAGTTTTAGCCAGACCAGTTAAATGGTTAAGGCTCTAGGGCCTTGGCCAAGATAGTCACAGAGATAGACGGCATTAAAAAAACACTTTTTCAGTTTAAGTTGACATTTATCAAAATCTTAAGTTGGATTAATTGTTTTTACAATCACAATACTTCTCTTTCCGAGGGGTTGAGATAGAAGTAAAAAAAACTATAGTACTCATAGATTTAAGATAAATACAGGACCTCTAAGAAGATAAAAAATTAGGCCTACAATGTATGAATGTAGGCTAAAAGTTTTGAGTCTGGAATAAAATACTAATTCACTTTAACAATGGATTGACCCGCCTCGGTGGCGTAGTTGGCTAACGCGCTAGTCGTGTTGAGCTCGACCGCCGAGGACGGGGAGATCGAGGTTCGAATCTCGGTCGGGTGAACTGGGGGTGGTTTTTCCTAAATGGTTTTCCACTCTCCCTCCACGCAAATCCGGGTTCACTTCCTCTAAATTCAACCCTCCAAATTCTTAATCCATTAGAGTAATTAGTACTTAGGCGTATAACCCGAACGGTAGTAAGACGCGGTGCTAAATATAAATAAATAAATAAATAAATAAACAATGGATTGGCTGTTCATCCTTAAAAGAATCAAGGTAATCAGTGCCAATAAGGCAATCATAACTGCATACTAGGCCCCATTTCGATCCCATGCAAAATAAGGGATTGAAGCCTGGGAAACTTATCAAGTGCAAACTTACAGCATGTGCTTGAACTCCAAAAGAGGGCAGTAAGAATCATAGCCGGTCTGGAATAACTGGGATAACTGCAGGGACTTGTTCAAGAGTCTGATGATACTGTGATGTTTAATGATATTTTAGGGACAGTCCTCTATGCCTCAACAGTCTTTAAACAAGAACAAAACTGTAGGCTACATGAGAATCAAATGAGACCCACTACAGACTACAACCTGCCTGACCACAGACTACTGAACATTGAGAAGAAACTTGCTTAAATGCAGAAGCTAAATTTTTTATAGACCCTTCTTAAGCTTGGATAAATTCAGATATTGAAATAAGATGATATTTATATTTAATTATGTAATTTTTATAAATATATTACTAAAAAATCTGAAGCCAATTCAGTTTTTCTTGATCTCAGAACCAAAACCACTTGATGGTAAATTTTTCAAAATTTAGTAGTCTGGCACAAGCAGATTTCTTTGAGAAACGCTTGACAAATATCTTATTTTGTCGATACGATAAAACAAAGATCAAGGTCTATTATAATTTATAATATGTTAGTTGGTCAACGATGTTTGTAATGACCAGAGTCTAAGATATACTAATGACAAACAGTTTTCAGCTGTCAAAAATAGATCCAAATATCATGAACCGGTATGGGAAATATAGATACGAAAAAATATTTAAAATTGCATGCTTACAAATAATAATACATGAAAAAATAGATACCTTTTGGTTACACACCTAAACCCAAGAAGAGGGGGCGTAGAATAGTTAAGATTGTGAAAGATAGATTAATTCAAAGTTAGCATCATAAACGGAGATAACGGAAATAAACGTATGACAGCAAGTGAGCAAGCAAGACGATAAAAAACCCAGAGATAATACAACCTATGGGCTAGGGTTGTACTTTATGTATTGTTGATAATCAAAGATAATCAAATACATTGCTATAATTATTTATTAACGTGCTCATGTTGCTTTAACTGTAATTTAAAAAAGGATATTTTTTTTTAATCCTAACTCTAACACTTATACTAGGTTTTATACTTCATAAAAACACTTAATCTATAAAGGGCAGCTGAGTAAGTCACAAATCTTCTAGGAATTCTGTAACGCTGAAGATCAAAAGCTCAGCAGTACTTTCCTAATGTTTACACTAATGGCATAGAAAGGTTCGGATCCGGACCACCCCTGAAATGGGTTGGACTCCCTTTGGAATTTGTTGAGCCCCCCTTAAAGGGGAGTCCACGTATGCATATAAAATCTTAATGTCGGAATTTTTTTTACTACAGTTTTAATTGTATACCTATGTCAATACCTTCAAGAATAGTATCCAGAACTAGAATGGACTATAATCTATACAGACAGGCCAAAAATCAATTATACTGCTAGGGCTGGGGTGCATTGTAAATTGTTCTTTCTATATACCCTTGTCAGGCAGCCCATGTCCAACTTCAATTCAGAAATATTCTCAATCGGGCTAGCAGTTAACAACCTCAAGTACAAAATCAATTTATTTTACAAAAGCTGTAATATTGGTTTACTCTAGAGCAGCCAATCAGGCTGTCTAGTCAAACCAATATACAGAAACAAATATCATAACTGAAATAAAACAAGCCCTAAAATACCTCATGAAAAGAAATAAAGATATAGTGTTCCAATGGATACCTTCGCATGTGGGAATCGAAGGCAATGAGTCAGCAGACCCATTGTCCAAAAAAGGTACACAAGTACAACTCCATTTATACCAGAGACACTCAAAAAGTTCGTTAAAATTTTTTATGGAAACCTCATAACATAGACTTAGTGAATAAATCAAAGAGAAAAGTATGGGAAAACATACAAGATACCTAGATGGAAGTCATTCTGTAACAAATCGAGAAACAAAAATCAGTAGCTAACTTTAAATTGACAACAAGTCACTATTGCTTGGCTGAACACGCAAATAGAATAGGAATTCTTCACACAAAATAATGTCCTATTTCAATGTCGAAGCTATGAATTCTGATCACCTTTTAGTTTGCGATGGTTTGGTTGTAGAATCACAGAGGCAAGGTTATATTTGTAAATTACATTGGGATGCCAGAAATTATCTGGTATAATTCTGAGATTTGTAATTTTACATAGTTGTAATATTTCGTTCTGTATTTTATTTAGTATTGTTTGTATTCTGTATGTGTAATTTAATGTGTGGTTGTAATGAAATGCCAGACATGTATTGGAATGAATTACAATTAAAAGCAATATGTAACAACAACATTGTAACACCATTACTAGTTAATACAAGGTTTGGAAGTAGTGGCCTAACGCTAGTATAATATTAATGTTAGTTTTATAAAAATATGCCATATTAAAAAAAAAAGTAGATCCACACTTGACACCTGATTATTAAAATAGCCACCAGCAGAACCTACTTCCTACGAGACACTAAAAGAGGTGAATTTTTTTTATTGCTCCGCGTTTCACTACATATTCGGTTATACACGTAAGTAGGCTACTAATTACGCTGCTGTTGTGAGAATGATAGAGGGAAGAATGTAGACGAAATGTACCCACATTTGTGTGGGCTAAGAATGGGAAACCATTTAGGAAAAACTACCCTCAGTATACTCGGCCTGGATTCAAACACCGACGTCACCGTCATCAGCAACCAGACTAATGATCTTGACCATGTGCACACTGGTACGAGTAATAGTAATGTCATTGCTACTAATATTAACGATATTATATTCGCTTGTATGTAAGTTTTACGCTAACATTATTATAATATAATTTTGCTAACAAAACGCTTAATTCTTTTTGAACATATCTATTTTTACTTTCTTATATAAAGATAAAATATTGTAATTGTGAAAAAATTCAACCTTGAAACTATTATGAATATTGACATGAAATGATCCTCCGAACCCAAGAAAGTATATCTGAACATTCTGTCTGTCCCTCGGTTAGTCTGTTTGTACTTGGTGCCACAACCAAAACGGGTTATTTGAATTTGTTAAGATTTAGTACTTACTCACTGTATATTACAAACCCATATATTAGACCCACATCAAGACGTAATCGATCGGTTTGCCAAAATTAGCAAACACAGAATGGTCAAGTAAATAAAAGATTACATCCTACATTTAAGAGATATTATAAAAATGGTATTATGAATAATGATTTGTGTTATATATATCTCCACTTATTTCTCTAATATTTCCAAATGTCCAGGATAACCATAGAACGCCACCTTTCAGGGTTAAAAAATGCAGTCTGAAACTATTGGTCCTTTCAACAACAACAACAACAACAACAACAAGTAAAATACGCCACGATCACATAACTTATACGGGTCGTGAATGACAGATGCAGAGAAAACCGCTAATACTCTATTCTCGTGTATCATGGATCCCAAACAGTTAAGAAAATCACCATCGGACTGCACGAGCCTTCTTCTCGTTGCCCTCACTGTCTACAGTCAGTCCTAAACAGTATTAACAAGGACAGCCCGATGATTTGGTCTACAGGGAGCGTTGATCACAAACCACCCACTCCTTCACCAGACTTACCGGACCAATGTCTAATAGTCTACTACAGGTTTTCAAAAATCGTCAATATCCTGGAACGTGGCCCACTCCTCCGTTGCATCAATCACCTGCTCGAAGTCCTACAAATGCTTGATCATTTACCACAACCGCTGCAAAGCTGATAGCTAATACACGGCCAATGCCTTGGCTTCGACATCCTCCCGTCACTAAAGAACCAGATTTATAAACTAATAGTGTTTCCACCGTGCACGTCCACACCAATGTCTATTTGCAGTTAACAAGGCACTTTTGTTTTTGGACCAGCCATCTCCCCAATATAATCCTGCCCTCCATCGTATAGATACAACCTAGTTCAAGTAGCTCCGCCCACTAGACACAGCTCATCCTATTCTGAAAAACTATTCATGGGGACTTCAGAAATACTAAAATTAATACAAGAAATGACCTCAGCCTGTTGACACATCAACTTTATGACCGTCCCCTTGGGGGACCTTCCGCCGTCAACATATATCTATAAAGGGTGGAGGAGCAAGGTCTCAGGAACGTAGTCTGAAGCTAGTGGGCCTCCCAAGAACCAAACTGGGGGGTATCCCCAACATTTCTCTTAGATCTACGTTTGTTATAAGTTGATAATGGATTAACACTTTCAGAACTCGTACACTAATTACATACGATGTAAGTTCTTTAAGGTTAAAGTCCAGAAGAGCATAAGTTTGGCCTTCTGAGTGATGGAACTAGTCAAGGACAGCTCTCACTAGATAGATTCTAGTCAACCCATTTTAAAACTAGTGCCACACAGCATTCTATAAGAGAACGTTTGATTACTTTATCTTACCAATCGAATATTATATTATATAGTTGGTGAATGTAGGCCTGTTATATTAATAATTTTTCAAATAGTAATTGTATAAGTATCAAGAAATTTAACGCGAAATGTATGCATCACACATGACTACGTCTTAAATTTTAATTTCTTGGTCATGGCCCAAGCTTAATGAGTAGTTAAATTAAAATAAATAGGCATTTGACCTTAAACATTCAATTTTCTCAATCCATTTATGGATTTCAAATTTGATTAGTATCTGAATGTCTTGTAAGCTTGTTTCAATTAAATATATGTCTAAAAAGCATATATATTTAATTGTAGATGCCTAGAGTAATGGGAAAAGCTTCCAACAATGTTTTTAGCTTTGAATAAATTGAAATACAAAAATTATATATATTATTTACTAGGGAACTATCGTCTTTTAAAAAAATTATTGACAGGATCAACACTATAAATTAAAAAAAGGTTATAAGAAGGCACACCCTGGGTTGAAAATAAAATTGAGCTTTATAATATTATGCGGTGTATTTCTGTTAAATATATTTTGATCTTGATGCATTTTTTAAAATTACGGGTTTAGGTCTAGTGCCAAGCTAACAAGTTAATACTTCTCAAGTAACGATAATAGAAGAAGTTTTAGCGCTTCCTTGTAATTTCTTGATGCCGGACATACTTACTTCCGGTGATTCAAAACAGCTAAACACTGGAGGGATTTTATTGTGTTTTTCTAATTAGATCTATAATTTTTTATTTCAAATATCTTTTTAAATGGATGGTAAGCTATAATTATATTTGAAACAATGCATAGGGTATATCACTCTTAATTATAAGTATTACGACTCATTTAATTTGTTGTAATATATGTTCACTTTTTTCAGACTTTAAAAATAGGTTAGAATCTCATTAAGGATTATCAATAGAGAATAAATAGATAAACTGCATTTTGACCGCTTTATGAGCAATGTAATTTAAAATGTTTACTATAATATTGTTTCGAGGTAATCTCTTGCTAAGTTAATATTCCTGACGCCCTTATGTTTTCAATTTGCCTTAGGCTAATTAAGAACTTACTCTTTCAACTAGCCAGGTCTATTTCTATTCAGTATATACTATATGTAGTAATCTTGTCTTGACAACATTATTAAATTGTTACAGATATCCAGTCATGGTGGGAGGTTCCAAGTATTGCACATTTTTGTTCATTATTTAGAGCTGCATTCAATCTGCTAGATTTTGATATTGAGGTGAGTTTTTAAAACAATAAATATAATTTGTATTACATTTGTCTATTGTTTTGATTACATCCAAACTCATCATTTCGATAAATATACTACATATGTATATGTTTTATAAATTGCCCGTTAGTGCAATCACTTGTTTTAATATTGTCTTCAAGTTACGGTACTGTATGGACAAGTAAAGAATGAACAAAATATATATTAAATTCTTGGATTATCAATTTTTTTCATGCAAATAATATCAGATATCCTACAGTATAGGTTGTTTGTTCAAGTTTGTATTTCTGGCCCATTTTTATTTATCTGCCCAAACTGGTAGGCCTACCTCTCTCAATCTATATGTCCTTAAAATACTCTCTTTAAAGCAATGTTCGACTGAATTGATTACTAAAACTCATTATATCGAAACTTTTGTTGTTGTTGTGCTTTTAGGAACTAGAAGAAGCACTCTTAACAGATGGCGCCGAGGATTCAGGTAGTTCACTGCTTCAGGAACTAATTGTTAGACTTCTGTGTGGCTGTTTAGGAAACAATGAAATTTCAACATTCAACTATCAAATGTTTCTTCGTCGTTTGTTTCGGCAAAAATGTCAGGTGAGGTTATTTAAGTGACAAAATCCTTATAGGCTTACATTTTTTCATATAATGATAAGTAGTTTTAATTTTAAACTTCTTTAATTTTTATTGTCAGTAGTTCATAATAGACAAATTTTTAAGTGGGCAGTTCAGTTAATACTAACTTAAACCAGCACATATAATAATGTATGTTAAATTTTAATGTTTGATTTGCAAGGGTAAGGTACTTTCTTATATTAAAAATCGATAGGATCTGCGTTGCTTGCTCACATGGTCTAGTGCGTCATCCTTGTGTTGAACTGGATTGCAGGTGACGAAATCAGGGGGGCTTGAATCTCAATCGGGTGTACATTGGGTGGTTTTTCATAAAGTATTTCCCACTTCCTTGATACAAATGCAGGTACAATTCCTCTAAAATTTTACCTTCCTCATCTCTATTCCATGAATAATGCAACCTGAAGGGCTAGGCCTATTGGGGGGTTTGTTATGGAGGGGTACAGTAATTATGATTTTATCCCATTATTTTCCTTGCGTTCTATGTTTTTTTAGTATTTTAGCTTCCTATTGTACCTCACTATTATATGATTTAAGAAAATAGTAATGTAATTTATTTTTGTTTATAGGAGTATGGCCGAGACAATCCATTTAACACAGACATGGACTTTCAGTTCCTGCCTCTTCGAACAAAAGTTGAAATACTTCATGCATTGTGTGATTTTCGTTTGGATGGTGAAGATGTACAGGATCTTTTAAAGGTAAATATTTATATCTACAATTCAAGTAATTGTAGATCTCTTTGCTAAATTGCTCAAATACCATGGGACTTTTACTAATTAATTATTACTGGATTTTGAAGGCTGTTTAATATATGGTAGGGTTATTATTTTCTTCGAGCATGGCTAAAAAATGAATTCTCAATCATACATATTTTATACCAAAAGTTACTCTAGGGATTGTGATTTGTGGAAAACAAAATTATTAAATTTTGTTAGATAAAAACTGTATTTGGACTATTTTAAAGTCTGTATTTTTTTTAAATCAAAAATGGTAAAACATCAACACAACTTTCATAAATATAGTGTTATAATTAGAAAAATTATGGCAAAATTACTTCTTCTTACTCCTTAAATATTTACTCCCAGTCGCAATATGGCCATCGTAATTGCCTGTTCAAAGATAATTATATAATATCTTTGGTTGAGGAAAATAAATGTAATAGATTGGGAACATTCATTGGTTAGTGAGATGTAAAAAAGAACAGTGTAATAGGTAGTGCAGTGTGCATTGTTTTTTGGCAAAAAGATTAAATTTTGTTTTATTATGCCTTTGTATTATAAATTCAAAAATGCTACAGGGCACTTTAAATATATTTTGATAGTCATTTTAATGTGATAAGTGGTAGCTTGTAAAACACATCTAGCGAAATTAATTTGATACACTTTGAATAGATTGGGGTTAATACTTGCAGGGGTGCAGAATATATCTGAACGCACGAACGAGGTTTGGGGGAAATTAAAGCAGTCCTGGGGAAACTTGGGGCAGGGAAAAGTTCAACAATTTTGTTGACGTTTTTAGTAAATTCTGGTTCTAATATGGTTGTTTCATTTGTATGAAAAACTAAGGCCGATGGATGACACGCAACACCCGACACTATAAAGTGTGTGCCGTAGTGAGGCATTGTCAGTGTAAGCACAAAGAGTTGTGGTGTCTAGTGGCTAAGATAATGTGTCAGAGTTCTAGATAAGAAGTCTGAGGTTGAGATAAGGAGCAAAGGAAGAATCTAATAACTCAACCTGGCTAATTGAGTGATGAGTCATCAGTCACCTACCCTATCATGGGTGTTTGGAAGCTATGGAGGGCAGGCAGGGGAGGGTAGGGAAGGGTGACCGACGTTTTGTTTTAGTTTGAAATCAGTCACCCGCTAAATTGCAGCCTAATTGCACGGCGATGTGCGTGCAGTTTATTTAAACTCGTGACATGCTTATTGTAATAATTGTGTAGACATGAAATTGCTGTTTTTAGTGGACCTATTAAGGTTTGTACATTGTACAATAGATAAATATTTATTTAAAAAAATTAGATGGTTTAGTGAAACAAATGTTTACTATGTCGACTTTTAAGAGCAAACAAGACGTCAACTGTGCTTATTGTGAATGGCGTGGCATGTGATAAACTCAAACATCCCCAAGAAAAATCTAGAAGTAAGGATCAAGGGAGTATTGCATTTTGTAAAACGTATGTGATCAGGAAAAACTCGTAGTCGTAAATAGTGATAGTATTTCCCCTGCACACAAGGAAATGGGAAGGTTGCCATTTCTAGGAGACAACTAAATTTTTTATAAGGTAGGTACTATAAAAAAACTATGATTGAAAATATATTTAAATATTCCAAACTATGTAGTAGGTAATAATACTTATTGCCTTCAGCCTCTATAAAATATTCAATGTTTTATTTTGAGTGCTATGGTCTTCGGGCAAATTTTTTATGAAAATGTTATGTTCTGGGGAAATATTGGATCTCTGAACATATTCTGCACCCCTGAATACTTGTACTGTACCAACATAGTTTCAGAGTTAATTGTACAATATTCGAGGTCATAATGCATTAACATTATTGGCATTGAACTAGGTTGTCCTATTAGTTGTTAATGTTGAGAACATGACCCCAAGTTTAAGGTTTCCAGGACAAATAAATCCTCCTAGCCTTCAAACTATTTTGGGAACTGTTAGTGGGGAATTTTTGAGATAGCAAATATTGATATTTTTGAGCCAATAATACTTTAGAAAATGTTAGCTTTCAAATAATATAAAATTAACGATGCAAAAATAATCCCCAAAGGGCCAAATTAGAAAAATATTAGGCTGAAGTATTATCACTTTGTAGGAAACCACAGTTTCCTAGAAAAGCATGATATATTGAAGCCTTATAAACTTTAACAACTTTACTTTAAATATTTTAAAACTTTGACTTCTAATATTTGTGTACTTCAATTTTGCTTAAAATATTTGTCAACTTCAATTTCACTTTGGAAAAAAAAAAGTCCTCGATATTGGCAAATCTTGTCAGTAAAAATATTGACAGCTAAAATAGACCTGCATATGTTCACTTTTTTCATTAAATGTTTTGTACACACTGTTAACCCTAAAAGATAACAGGCTTACCTAGATGTATACTATCATGGTGAAGCTTCTAATATAGGGCCACATTGTAGTCGGTAAGACTACTGCTACCTTTCAGGGGAGTCTTTAAGTGCACTTGATGAAAATGTGTAGTAGGTACGGGCTTAATAACATGTTGGAACAGTACATAGTCATTTATCAATGTTGACTCAAATCTGCACATTCTCCCGACTAAACCCGTTTTTAAGGGCCTATATGATTTGTAGCCTACTGTCAATAGTTAGGGCCTACGTGTATAAAAAGTACAAAATGATTTTTATAAAATAATTTATCTTCAATTCGACTTTGGAAATATTTTTTCGACGTCACTTTGAATGGAGAAAGGGGACTTGTGAGTATGTTAGTTTTTTTTTCTTTGGTATTATGCTGTGTCTAACCTCGTCTCTTACATTCATAATTTTAATAATTTTTCTCCTGTTTGTGTTTTATTGTATCCTTTTTAGGAAGTTGTGTTGTGCGTTTCACATTCACTCCTGATGCGTTCCGATAGAATGAAACTTAGGTTGGGGGATTGGGCAGTACTGATCTATTTTCTTCAAGACGCACCCACTACTTCCTTGTCCAATGGCATCAATGTAAAGTGCGAACTGTGTTCTTTTCGTTGTAAAAACCATATTAACCATATTATGTTAGTTCCTTTTATATGTTTCTATCCACCTTTTCTATACCTTCTTCCAAATATAATTCATACCTACTATTAACAAATTAATGTTACCTATTTGTTTTGTTTTCTTAGAATTTGGAGTCTGACAGTCTTCGAGTAGAACCTCTTGGCCATGATGAAAACAACTCTGCCTTTTGGTATTTCTATGGCACTAGGCTGTACAGAGAAGACTTCCCAAAAAATGTAAAGTACCAAAACACCTTTAGTACAAAACATTAATCTGGATATAAACTATATGTGTAATTAGGCATTTTCCACTTTGAGTAAAGTTAGAATACAGTTTGAATTAAAACAGAGCTTTATTTGAGTTTGAGTAATATAGAGTAATACTTGTATTAGAAATTATCTAAGAATCACTTTTTTTTTGCGAAAAAAGTTAATAGACTTAGTAGGTACACAAATTAGGATTTTTAAATAAACTAAATATGGTTGTTCAGGGTAATTTTTGTTTAAATTAAATGGAAGAAAATATTGTGAGATTATTTGCTTTGAATTAATATCTTGAAATTGAATACGGTAAAATAAATTAAACTCACACTTTTCTAAATAAATCCTAAATTCTGAGAACCTACTCCAATTTTTGAGTTTTGTAAAAATCTTCATGGTGAGATTTGAACAACTACTAAATCTTGACTTAAACTTGAACTTTCGAGTACTCGCACATTCCTTATAAGATTTATATAAAAGTTTGTGTAGAAAAATATATGTATATATACTGGTATATAAGTTTGTGCATAGATTACTTATACTTGTAATGGATGTAAATTACTGTTTCCAGCCTGTGGCCTGAGTCAGTTTTATATTCGAGCCATTTATTTTCCACTACCAACTTGCTAGGTTTTTCGTGGCTTCATATGCCTTATAATCTAACTTTAGACTAGAACAGGCACAACATCCAGTCCCCGGCCATTAGTTCACTACTGTGAAAGGTTAATCCCACATTTCACCAATAATACATTTTTCGGCCATACTGGGAATCAAACCCAGGACCCTTAGCTCAGTATACAGACAGACATGCTACCGACTGAGCTAAGGTGTTGGATAGGATTTTGCTAAGTTAAAAGCTGTGTTTTGCTAAAGTCTAAATAACATCCTTTTGGCAGATCAAAATGGTTAAAAAAATCAATTCAAACTTAGAGGGGTATAATGCTAATGATAAAAAAAATGGTATCTTATTTTAGTCTTAAACATTGTATATTTAATTATTTTTTAAGTCAAATTAGGAATTTTAATATCTTTAACATATTTTTAATCCCACCAGCCCCAGAAAAAAAAACCTAAGGAGAGGCGGAAGAAAGGGCGTGAGGACAAGCGTCGCAAAAAGCACATTGTAAAGTCCCCGGCGGAGTCTGAGAGCGACGAGGGACCGTCGATGGGTACTGGGATCTGGCAGGTGATCTGTTTCACTGAAGAAGACTGGGACAAGGTGACTGGGAACTTCAAGGACTCCATCAGCAAAACAGAAAGGTCCTTATATCGCACTCTGTCCGAGGACTTCTTACCCGAGATACCACGGCTCTTTGCTGAGAAAGAGAGGTTGCAAAGGTTTGTTAATTTTTAATTTTCATAAATTGACTATTGTGAACCACAACTTTTCAGCTTTTATGCATCATAGGTTGGCAGAGTTGAAGGTGTGATTAAAACTCTGATTCTTTAGTTAGTAGTTATGAGGAAATTATTTCAAAAGAAGTCACCTGCATTAGTATGGAGGACGGGTGTGAAAAATCTAGAAAACAAATCTTAATAAACTGGGACATAATTTTATTTTCATTAGTACTTGTTACCCGCCTCTGTGGCGTAGTTGGCTAACGCGCTAGTCGTGTTGAGCCCGACTGCCGAGGACGGGGAGATCGAGGTTCGAATCTCGGTCGGGTGAACTGGGGGTGGTTTTTCCTAAATGGTTTTCCACTCTCCCTCCACGCAAATGCGGGTTCACTTCCTCTATTCAACCTTCCCAATTCCTAATCCATTAGCGTAGTTAGTACTTAAGCGTATAACCGAACGGGTAGTAAGACGCGGTGCTAAATAATAAATTAGTACTTATTATATGGGTACATTAATTGGGCTAATGGAATAGGGATGAGGATGATAGAATTTGATAGAAAATACACTTGCATTTATGTGGAGCCAGAATGGGAAACTATTTAGGAAAAGCTACCCCCAGTACACCCGACAGGAACTGAAATTCTAATCTCCTTGTTACTGAGAGTAAAGTGTTAAACCATGCCACCATTGATGAGGGTGATTCTAGAGTTTATGCTTATGCAAGCACCTAGCATATTTCCATAAATAAAATATCGAGTGGAGTTAAGAAAGATATAATTTAGTGGAAATGTAAGTTTGCATATGAAGAAGCGTGGGGAACCATTTAAAAGAAGAAAAAATCGATACACCCAGGCAGATTTCAAACGCTGTATCACCTGTTAAATGGCAAACCAAACCAGTTGAGTGTTAATATGCGTACCCATATGATGGCTGATGGAAAGAAGGCATGAATTTGTGAAGGACTTGGTAGTGGTATGTATGGATTTGGAGAAGGCATAATGATTTTGTGGTTAGAAAAAAGTCTGGAAAGCGATGGAGGAGGCTGGCGTGGAAAAAGGATTGTAATGAGAGTATAAAGTATGTGTGAAGATAACATGAGTTGTGAAGATGAAGAGGTGGACAGACTGGTTCAAAATAAAAAATAGAGGGAAGCAGTGTATTGCTCTCTCACCACTACTCTTTGTAATGGTAATGGGAATGGTCATGAATAGAGTGGCAAGTAAACTAGTGGAGGACAGGATGAAAGCCATGACATTTGCTGATGACTTGATGGTATGAGGGAAGAAGGAAGAGGAGGTGCAAGAAGAGCTACAGGAATGGAATGAGGAAGTGAAATAGTGTGGAATGAAATTTAGCATGGCAAAGTGTGAAGTGATGGTAATGACAAGGAAGAGGATAAGGCCTAGTAAAGCCATAAGGGTCGTTGGAGTAGAGCTGAGAAAGATACAGAGTGTAAAATATCTGGTAAGGGTGATTTAGGCGAAGGGTGGAAGTAGAGACCATTTATTTAATAAGAAGGCAGCAGGGGGAGTTGAGGTGTGTAAGATACCTACTATGGAGAAGAGAAGTACCCTTCAAGTGTATGAAAGTGCTGTATAGGGCGTACTTTGTACCAATAATCACATATCAAGCATAAACATGAACAATGGATGTAAGAGAGGCAAGGAAAGTGGAGGCCATAAGAATAAAGTTAGTGAGGAGTCTGTTAGCTGTCATAATGAGAAAAGGATTAAGACTTAAGTTATCTGGGAAAGAGTGGGGGTACAGGGATTATGTGAGATAGTAGAGGAAGCATGGGTGAGATGGTATGGTCATGTAATGAAAATGGAAAAGTAGAGGGTGCAAAAAAGAATGATGAAAATGAAATATGAAGTTGATGATGATGTCTTAGAAAGATGATTTTAAAGGTAAAAAAAAATGAAAAATTTGTGAAATTGTTTTATGTCTGTGAAAACAAAGCAATTTCAGGACATTAAATAATAATAAAGCATGTGATTTAAATATTTGAGTAAAAAGAAACATAACTAAAACAAAAGAGATTTCTTTAAAATATGAAATCTATGTAATCAGTGGTGTATTCTGAGAAAAAATAATGAGTATGCTGTACTCTAAAAGTTGCAGGGAAGATGTAGGGGCCGAGGACCCTCAACCACCGTTGTCCAAGAACGTCAAGGGATTATTTCAAGGGAAATATTTGAAGATGTGTGCCTATAGAAAAGTGGTTCTGCTTTTCAGATAATCTGGAAAGATTTCTCAGAAAATCTGTTTGCGCCGGGAATCAAACCTGGCACCTCTGGGTTCGTAGCCAGAACCTCTGACCACTAGAACAAAAAGGTGGTCCTCAAATTGTAATGATATCTACATGGCTAGAAATTTAAGTAAATATTAATGTCGGGGCTAAGAGTGGTATGGATACATTTCTGAATGCATAAGAGAGACAGATCCTATTCAATTAATCTAGTGTAATTAAAAAACACACAGTTAGCAATCTTCAAAGCAAAAAAATCATAATAAGATTAAAATGTAGGGGTATATGGATCAAGCGTCCATCAGATCATGGTGAGAGGGAATCAGGTGAATTCTCCAACTCATGTTGCAATTAAAACTATTTCTTAAAGTATAACTTATCTCACACAATGCTGCTTGGAAACAAATGAGTCTCCCAACTTGATAATTTATGCTCCAGAAGCTATTTAGATGTGTAAACTCTTGACTAACATAGGGGAGATTATTTCGGACTATTAATACTCTATCGCTACGTCATTGGTTTATTGCTAAAAAATTTACACATATCTTTTGCTGTAGGTAGTGGTGCACCCAAGGGGGAGAGGGGCAAACAGGGTATTTGATCCCCCCATTGTTCCCCAACACCACAAATAATGTTAATAGAAATTTAAATAATATGAAGTATAACTAAAATATTTAGCATTGAAGATGTGTCGAATGTAGAGACTACATTTTAATATCAGGCTTCAGGCTTAAGCCTAATATTCAAGAGGTTTATTGTTACACACAAAATTAACAATTGAAAAAATATATATAAATAATAGCTTCGATACCATTTGCATTATTTAAATCTCTTAATTACTATAAAACTACTCTAAATAATTTCTAAAAGCATTTAATATTCATAAATATTCTCGGCCTTCAGGAATTATGGGGCTGTGCAACACCAAACTCGCTCTCTCCATCAAAATTTCATTCTTGCTACAGCCTTGATTGAATGCCTCTCCCAAAGTAAATGGCTGGGTGCGCCACTGTTAAAATAAATTATATGAAAATATATTTTATTTTACCTTTTCCTTCTAAATCATCTTGAAATGGTGAAATCACACTCCTGACTTTTGGGAATCTTTGATGTATAATTATATAAAATTACAATTACTAATAAGTTGTTAATGTAAAATGAAAACTAAAAGAACACTATTAAAATTCCACAATTCCTTTCTATTAAAGAAAAACAAGAATTACCGTCAACTACGATTAGATAAGCTCATCCCCCCAACCCCCTTTTCCCCTTACTACCAGTGCTGAAATGCCTAAATTTGAAAGAGTGGTTAAATGTGTTTGCCAAATACATGGTAATACATGTGACTAGAATGCCTAAGCATAACTCAATGTATTTAATTAGTTTATAATTTAAAGTTTGAAACATATACTAACTATTATTTTACAATTAATTTTATATATATTATGTAATTTTACTTAAACAATACTAAATTAGCTTAATAAATAAATATTGTGATCTTGAATCTTTTTTCAATAGTTGGCACAATGCTTAGCTTGCTTCACATGAACAGCATGACCTGGGATGTAAAAACCCGAACTCATTGGTGGGCGAACGGAAAAGAATTTGTTGCGACCCCCTAGACATTGGGCAAGGTCATTAGAGCCTCCCTAGCTTGCCTTGCGGTTTTCAAGCAGCAGGCCCTGGATTTTCTATTGTGTTAAGTAGAGCCTTTTGGAAGAAGACTTACTTAAAACACAGTATTCTTGGAATATGAACCAATATTAGTTTTAAAATTATTAATTAATTACATGTATATTTATTAACAAATTAAACATTAATATTTACACAGTTCGCACAGATAGCATTGAATAAAACAAAAAACTAGTCCATATCATTATGGGTATGCGGCGCAGGACTAGCATACACGGAGAATACGCCACTGAATGTAATAAACTAGAGTTGTCATCCACCAAGGAAAAGTTTGACTAGTGGAAGTTTTCAATGCTTCACATGCCCCTGATTTTTTTTAACATGGAAAAGTTATGCAATTTCATGAAATAATTTTTAGCCGCCCTCTTTTATCTTTTGTAATAATCTCGTACAATAACTGTGTTCATGATACTGATTGGCAAACCCAATGGGAAGAGACTATTGGGAAGACCTAGACACAGATGGGAGGATAACATTAAAATGGACCAGTCCACACCCAACTCACCAACCATCAACAGTACCTTCATTTCCAAAGAAACTATCTTCGTATTGTAAATGATCTCTACCCTATAGCCTAGCTACTTGCTAGACAAGCTCAGATTTATCCTGAACACAGGCTACAATATCATAACCTCATCACCCTCAATCTCCGCAACATTCTTGTTTACCCAAAATTGCCCGACCCAGCCACAAACAACATCACGCCAAAGGTTCCTATCCATGCTACCATCCGAGATGAAAAACCTGCAAAACTAAAACATTCCACCTCATTCAAGAGCAGACTCAAACAAATTGGATACCCTATGAAAGACAACTATTACTGCTATACAGAAAACCTAATATAGAGTTTGTTCAATATAGTTTTTTACCTGGATTACAGTTCAAAAGTAACATGTTTAAGTTATGGGTTGCCAACACTTGTAGAAGATCACCGTTTTGTTATAAATGTTAAGTTTTTTAATAACATGTTATAGTTTACATTTCAAATAACATAGACTTAAGCTTTCTCACACTATTTCATTACTTTTAATAATTTCTTTTTATTCATTCTGAAACAATATTATAAACTTAATTAAAAGTACTTATTTTTCATTTTGGAATGTTATCTATGTTGTGGAATATAGTGCATACATTAATATCTTTCAATACAGGCATCATATTTACGTGAAAATGAGAAAATACTTGTCATTTATTTATTATACAATAAATTATTTTATGATTATTTTATCGTATTTCAAAATATTTAACTGAATAAAATATTTATATCCACTGCGTGGGTGCATCATTGTAAATAACTGGTTTCCGTCATGTAACTCATGCTCAATCACATGGTTTAAATTCTTTGATTGCCATTTTGAAGCTATTTTCGTTAGACCTTTTGTGAAGGTGCTGTGAATAATATTTTTTTAAAGTGGAATGGAACGATAAATAAACATTCTGCCAAACCTCAAATAAATATATGAGTAATATTGGACTAAACTGTGGTTAACTATCACATTCATACATTACCATGTGTATTCATTACAGTTATCCAAAGTGACATTTGTCAACTGTTGGGGTAGGTATACACTATGGACTATGTGTAGTAACTTTTTGAGCTGTCATCCAAGTAAATTAAGGTCGTTAATGTATTATACCAGTTACAATGCAACTACTGCATTGTTGAATACATTGGCTTCACTACAGGAACACTCAGACAATGAATGAAGGTTCGTCATTTCAATACCAACAACGACGACCCTGACAAACCAGTAGCACTTCATGCTCAAAAGTCATAATGCAGATTTTGACTGATGCTATAGTAATGGAATAATACAAGCTTTCTCCAATAGTTGCATTGCTTTCCAACTTCGTAGGTGGGAACTTGCTCACCATTATATAACCAAATCCAGGCACCCTCCTGGTCTCAGCCTTAGATAGCCATCTCTCCTTTTCTTCCAAGCAGGCCTACTCACACCAATCACTCATTTCTATACAAACGATATTAATAATTAATAATTGTTAATTTTTTAATTCACTGATTAAATATAATATAAATACAAAATTCTATCCATCGGCCAAGAGTTGAGACACAAGTTTGAAGAGGCAACTTTAGAATCCAAGCAAAAAAAAAATTCAAACTGGCAACAAGAGTATATAAGTGACTGATCTAACTCTAGCCATGCTGCCATAGTTCAGTTGGTGTTTTACTCTCGTCTGCTGAAGAAGGAAACTGATGTATTCATAATTATGTTTTCTTTGTTGTGTTTTTAATTGTGAACTTAAAGGCCTACAGTTTTCTGGTAAGTGTGTAGACCTTGCCTTTCTGTCTTCTTTTCAATGTGTATTTTAGAGTGAACATGAAAAGTTAGGTTATAGTGAGGGAGATTGGATAGAAATAGCTCAAGATATAGGTAGCGTACTTTTGTAAGTGCGGCAATGAACTTTCGAGTTCCTTATGTCATAGAATAAATATGTAATAAACCCTTATAATTCAACAGTTGTTTGAGTGTTTAATTTCGTATGTTCAATGTTAAGGAAGCGGTTGCTGGAGTACCAGCCACGACGTCAATCCAGCCGTTTGGAGAAACTGAAGCAGCAGAAGGAAGAGGAGGAGAAGGTCTTAAGACGAGAGGAGGAAATGAGGCTGCAGCAGGAGAGGGAAGAGAGAGAGATAAGAGAGAGGTGGGTTCTAATGAGGTTAATCAAACACACTCCTGAATTTTAAAAACCAATATTTGACTAATGGCATAAGAATAAAAGTAAACTATGGGAAAACACTGTAAAATAATGTAATGTAAGTGATAGTGAAGGAAGTCAGCTTGAAAGTAGGGGTGTGCGAAGCTTTGAAACTTCGACTTCACTTAGAAAAAAATTCCAGCTCCCACAATAAAAATATTGACAGATAAAGTACTCAAATTATGGTCATTTATTGCCATTCTGAACTGTTGTATACATTACAAATTAATAGGGATGGACGGGAATGACTTTTTTATTTCAGGACAGGAACGGGACGGGAAATGAGTCAAAATATCGGGACTCGGGATGGGGACGGGAAATTTTAAAATTGCTCTTTAGAATAATTTTAGATTTAAAAAAATATTGATTTCCAAACTAATATGGTAAAACTGGTTAAAGTTATAATATTAAAACCCACTAAAGTGGCTGCATGGTTTAACGGCATCACTCTTGCAATAGACTAGACTGCCGATGACGGGGATATTTAGTTTAATCTTGGCCAGATGTACTAAGGGTGGTTTTCCCTAAATGTTTTCCCATTCTACCCATTCAAATGCAGGTATACCTGTAAATTCAATCTTCCTCATTCCTAACACACTAGAGTAATTAGTACATAGGCGTATAACCGGAATGAGTAATAGACGCTAAAAAAATTGCTAGAGGTAATAAAAAAATAACATAGTGAAATAAAAGGAAGTGTGCGCGAATTGCATTTTTGATGGAAATTATTTTTGTTAGTTAATTTCTTTCAAAAATGGTGTTTTATGTTTAATTATCTGCATAGTGTAAAAAAATACTTCGAAATATAATGTTTTGCACCTCTTCAATGTGCTCTTAAGTATGAAACTAAAAAATATTATTTAGGTTTGAAACTTCTTAAAAGTCACGTTTCTTAAATGTTCTCTCAAGGTTTGACCCCCTTAAAGGTGATAATTTAGCACTCATTATACTCTACTCCCTGTCTGGCTCGCCAACAACAGACCCACTGATCCCTCATAAATAATTTACCTTGGCAAGCTACATCCTTTCCCCCTTCCTTTCTTTTCCACACCCCAAAAGATATTAGAATATATCTCTATCTTTCAAGCTCTTTCACTTGCTGAACCCAACATATTTGTCTCTACAAGTGGTAAAATAACCCCCCTCCCCATTCCAGCCACCAAGTTTGATAAAGAACAAAGAAGAAGACTGTCTACAAAAGATATTAACAGTGATGAGTCGGCAATAACTGCTAGAACCAGAGCTCGCATCCTTTGTTTTGTTTCCCACCTAACCAGGAAAGGGTCATTCTCCCCCCCCCCCCCCCCCCTGAGGGTCCAGGATAATTTTTTTAAATGCTTGTTTTTTATTTTTAATGCAGTTTTTACACCTGTGGTTTTTTTTAGCAGGTGTATCACACAAATCATTTTAATAGCCCATTTAAGCACTCCCATGGATTGTCTCAAATGGGTATTCTCCCATATTGAATTTTTTTTTTTTTTAATACAGATTTTTACTATTGTATATTGTCTTTTATTTTGTTGTGTCTGCCTGCTTATTCCAACAATTGGATTATTTATTTTGCGTACGGGTAGTAAGACGCGGTGCTAATAATAATATTAATATTTATTTTGACTCTCCCCTATGGGGATTTTACTAAGTTTTTTATAGTTTTTAAGGCTCTGATGACATTGTGTCAACGGGCCTATAAACAATAGTAATAATAATAATCTATACATATTTCTTCATGCACTAAAATCACTTGTAAAGTGTTTTATTGCACAATTGTTTGTAATATTTTGTTTTAATCTGTTAATTCAAGCTACTATTACAATTCAAAACTCAGTTACTTTAGATTTTTCTCTGCAGATATTAATTTGTAATGTACAAAACAGCTCAGAATGGCTGTAATTGAACATAAATTGACTTATTTAGCTCACAGTATTATTATTGGCAAAGCTTCGAAGCCAAAATTTTTTATGAAGTGAAGTCAAAGCTGATGTTTGTTTCGAAGCCAAGTTGAAGTTTTGAAGCTTCTCACACCCATAATGTGAAGCAACACGGGAACGTGAATATAGCCCTTAGTGAATTCATCAGGGGACAGCTACAGCGCAACTAAAGGTGGGAACACACTGCCGTCACGTCACGTGAGCTCATGTGACCTCATACAGTAGAGATATGACTTGACGTGCTATACATACTCACACTATAGTCACGTCATGTCACTCAACATGCGCTCTCGTTTTGTTTTCAGTAATACGTTTCTTATCTAAAGTTCTACATTCTTGGACTAACCATGGAGAAAAGTGGATCAAGCAGTTCATCTGAGTTTGAAGAAGAGTTGGAAAATGCTTGTCCAGTATTAGTGGCTAACACAGTGGCACGTAGGAAAAGGGTGTGGGTGCATCAAATAAATTTGAAAAGGAAGAAGAAGGGCGAGTTTTATCATTTGGTTAAGGAACTTAAAGAACACCCAAGTCGATATGAAATGTATTTTAGAGTGACAAAGGAAGAATTTTAGTTCTTACATGATCTTATAAAGGAGCTCGGCTATGCACTTTTTCAATAAGCATTTCCTCCATAATTAACACACTCTAACAACCAATAAAACTAAACGACTTGTCCACTGACGACACTTCAACGGACTCACGGCTCACGAAATATGTGCTGCCGCAGATATTGTGAGAGCGCGTGAGGGCGTGACGAGACATGAGGAGACATGACCTCACGTGATGTGTATGTAGTGACGCCAGTGTGAATGCGCACCCCTCTTATCAACAGAAATAAATCTATTCACACTTTGATTGCTTACGTGAGCTCATGTGACCTCACGTGACGTGACGCCAATGTGTCCCCACCTTTACCCTGTTGGTTATATTGTATTCCCACAGGCTTCACCAGCAAGGGGAGCGGGAGAAGCGGATCATGGCGCGGTCTCACTCTTGCACCAACTCTGATTGTGATAGCACGGGCAGTTTCCCAGACTCTTTCGCAGATAACCGCTCCACACACAGCACCTTTGTAGGCCGACAAACCAACAACTCCTTGGCCTCTGCCACAGGGCAAATCGTCATTCAGGGGAAGAGGAGAAAATTTCGTAGCTCGCAAGTGTAAGTACAGTGATCCTCACCCTTGCCCCATTTGACCAGGCTACCCATGTTCAGATCAAAATGTAAATAAAATAATTTGTGGTGTGCAAATCCGATGTTTTTAAATTTCATATTGAATCCTAATCTATGCTTATTAGCGTGAATAAAATATTTTTTAAAAAAATCAATTCAAATCCAAATGGAATATTTCATAATTAAAATGTTTTGAATCAAATAGTCTCCATACAGTATTGACCAGAAATTTTGTCACACTTTTCCTCCAAAACTATCCTTTATAAAACTTTAGTAAAGCCTATAATTACAGCCTTAAATAATAGATATCAAATGTTTTAACTTTGAGGACTGCATGTAGTTATATCAAAATAGTTTATAACTTCCTCAATTGATAGTGCTTTTTGGGCCAATAATTAAGATATGGTTATGGCAACAAACAAAATTAAAAGATATATACAAATTCCATGAACATTAGGAAAGATAAAGGAAATAGTGTGCTTTTGAATACATTTCAAATTGGATTCATTTTCAGACACAAATAATTTTATTTTTTCTATCAAAGGGATCAGATGTTTAGAGTACAGGCTATATTCGGGGGCAGCTTATTTTCTGGTCAATATGGTAATTATCATGTATCAAATCCTCATTGGATATTTTGTAATGAAATGCTATCAAATCCAAATTGGATAATAGGCTAAATTATATATACTTTTAGTATAGTTTGTTAAAAAATAGGATCAATAAACCATGTCCAAATAATTACTACCAAGATTCAGAATATCAAATACAAGTTCTAACCGTTACTAATTTCCTGTGTTCACCCATAATATTATTCCTTTTACATGTTCCTATCATTCTTTACAAATTTCCTTTTTGCTACCTTTTGTGCTCTATGGTTTCCTCTTTTAGGAAGTAGCATTGCCCGTTTCACACTCCCTCCTGACGAGTTCCGATAGAATAAAACCTGTGTTGGGAGATTGGGCAGTAATGATTGATTTTCTTGAAGAGGCAGCCATTACCTATTGTCTATTGCTGGCATTGTAAAGTGTAAACTGTGTTTTTCTTTTCATTGTAAAAGCCATATTGTGTTTTTTTTATATGTCTAACCACTTTTCCTGCACCTTAATACAAGTAAAATACAATTACTCAGACTAAAACTATAAAATATGAGTTCAAACAAGATTAAAATTTAGATTCAAAATTTCAAAACTTTGCACACCCACTACTACCCTTACAAACCATTTAGGGGCCACAATGTTTTACATTGAATAGCAAAAAAAAAAAAAAAAAAAGTTCAGGGTTTTGTTAAATCTGAGCAGGTCAATAGGAGGGGAAAAAAAGTTTTGAATATAGTTGCATGTGGCGACATGCAGGTAGGGTCGGGTTGATGATTGGTTTCTAAGAACTATGCCCTCCTCCCACTACCCCTTTGGGTTTCTAAAAATAGAACAGTCACATCTTCAAAAATGTTTATATATTGCCACTAATGTCAAATGTGTTTGTTTTATTTACAGAGTTTGTTTCTATTCTACAATATGATGTGAACTCACTAGTTTTTTGTAATTTTTGTTTGTTTTGTGACTGACTTTTTTAAAGCATTCCTTAACTCACAATTACACTTCTTTGATCATTTCCCCCATGTTATTCCATATAGGTAGAGTTTTTGGTAATTTGAGGTAGTCTCGCTTCCATCCACCTCACATCATTGAGGCTGTATTTAAATTATTTATTAACAAAAAACATTGAAACATTAATTAAAGTTGAGTCTTTATGTGGTTTTGAATCTGAAATTAGGAGATATATTCATTTCAAAATTTTAACCACAAGTACATCCCAAATTTGTACTCACTAGAATTTAAATCAAATTCAAAGTCCAACTTTGGAATACTGTGATATAACCTTTTAATAAAAAAAAACATAAATCCATTATTTGACTTAACCACATCTCTATAAGAAAAACCTCTTTTCGCTTTATGAGGTAATTGTGTTATATTTGGAAGAAGGTACAGGAAAGGTGGATAGAAACATATAAAAGGGGACAAACATAATATGACTTTTACAATGAAAAGAAGAACACAGTTCACACTTTACATTGCTGTCATTGGACAAAGACGTAATGACTGATTCTTGAAGAAAATCGATAATTGCATTATATTCGTATGTTACTATCCACCTTTCCCGTGTCTTCTTCCAAATATAATACAATTGACTTAACCCTAGAAAGAAATGTATTAATTTAAAAGTGTTAATAATATAATTATTTTTTAAATGAGGTTTTCTTGAGCTAAGTTTGTATTGTGCTCATTTATAAAAAAAATTATATACTTCACCCAAATATTTCATTCAAATTTGATTCAAAGGATGTAGTCTTAAAATATTTAATTGATGCTTGATTCAAGTTGGTTAGAAAAGATTTGGATTTGATTCACAATTGAAATTCTTTGTTTTTCACACGCCTAAAATACATTGCTAACTTTATTTACTTACATATAAGGTTTTTTCCCCAACAGAGGTTTTAAAATACAAAGTGCCTTATCAGGGCTGTGGATTCTTTCTGCCAAACCTTCGACTCTTACTCCTTAATTTTTCTACCGTCTGACTCCAACGCTAAATGGCCAAACTATGGCTAATTATGTGTATTAAGAAGTAATGATAAATTTATTGAAATAAAATGCTCAAATATAGATGACTTCATGGGAAGCTTCTTTTAACATTGTGAATTTATATTTGAATACATTTTTCAATCAAAATTACAAATATTGTTAAAAAAAATTAAAATTATATTTTCAACATAATATATTGTTATTACATTATAAGTTTTTATTTTGATGCCAGAGTCTGTATAGTTCTACCAACGCCACCCAAATTTGTTTCTGACTTCACAGCTCTGCTTCTTGTGCCTTAAAAAAAACTCACACAATGTTTATGAATTGAGTGCAACGTTCTATCGGAACTCTACTGTCTCTTCCATCCTCTGTGCACTCAAAATAGAAAACTACAAAGTCACTAGACCTGCAACTCAAACTATAGTTTCAAACATATTTTTAATGTCTTTGTGTTTATGATAGGAAAAAGTAGGATAGAACATATAACTTATATTATTATTCCCTGATTATATCATGGATGAAAATAGTGGGGAATGGCCCTTTGAATCTTCAAATCCTTAGGAATATTTCAGATTTAAAGATTCAAAAAAGAATATAAATTAAATATTCAATTATTTTTTTAAATTCTTTCTAGAGCTATTTACATATTTTTGAATATATATTTATACATATTATAGGATAAACTTAATCAGAACTCACATAATTAATTTTGATTAAAACAAAAGATGTTAATCCATAGTTAATATTAATATTTTTTATATAAACATTAAAATTAATTAATAAAAGTAACCCTTTTTAAGTTTACCTAAAATTCACATTAGAAATTTGTAGTTAAAATAAAGATTTGGACTTGTAAAATAGCTGATTCGAAATATAATTCACAAATTGCTATATTTCAAACACAATTAAAATATTTTGTCTTAAAATGATAAATAAAGTTATCACAAAAAGTAATTTATTTATTTTAGATTCTTTCATGTGAAAACTAATTTGTGATGGAAATAACAGCAGAAAATGAAAGTGTGTGTGTGTATATATATATGTTTGTGTGTGTATGTGTTTTAATTTTTTTTATTTTGCTAAGCTTCATAATAATTGTCGAATCCAGACTTTTACTTTAGAGTCAAAGTTGAAGCAAAGTCAAAGTTTTGGAAGCTTCACATAATATTACTATATATTTTTATGTAAACATTTTTAATGTAAAAGAGTTAGTTGTCTTATCATTAGATAAATACTGTACCTACAACAAGGTTAACCAACACCATCATAAAAGAAAAATAACTTTCCATTAAAATTTCATAAATGAACTAGTTAACATCCACCTTTAGCTATCACCAAATTTAGCTTTGTTAAAATTGAATGCTTTATTAATTATCTGTAATAGCTGTAATAGTTTATTACATAGTTTAAATCACCACTTTTTTAGGACATTTATGGTTTCTAAATGATTAATTAAACAAATTCCCTGAACCACTAAAATTGCCAATGACCAAGAAAACATTAAATATATATATGAAATTTTAATGACAGCCTTACACCAAAACATTAATAAATTTTATATATATATAATTTATTTATATTTGTAAATTATATATATATATATATATATATATAATTCATTAATGTTTTGGTGTATGGCTGTCATTAAAATTGCATGAATGGGCTACTTAATTTTTTTTTATCAATATGTTTTTTAATTACTGTCACTTTTATTTTATTTTTCTCATAACCCCCACACTCTCCTTTCCATTTGAATTCTAGAGTTGTACCTCTATTAAATTAACATACAAATTTATTCATCATGGTATATCCAAGATCTTAGAAGAGGAAAGTTGGATAGAAACACACAAAAGGTTGCATTGTGTGTTTCACACTTAGGATTGGGTGGTGATGATCAATTTTTTTCAAGAGGCAGCAATTACATCTTTGTCCAGTGGCAGCATTGTAAAGTGAGAACTGTTTTCTTCTTTTCAAAACCCTATTTTGTTAATTTCTTTTTAAGTTTTTCTATCCATCTTTACTGTACTTTTTTCCAAATATAACACAATTTACCTCAAAAAGTGAAAAGAGGTTTAGAGAGGAAAACATAAACAGATGAACTATTTTGAGAATACAACATTACATTGCATACGTTACGTTGATAGTTTATATAAAACTATTATTTATGGTCAGTAGTAATAACCAAAGCAGCAAAAAGCCTACTCATAAGTCGCCGATGGTTATGGTATCAATGATAGTTCAGATTAGCCGATGATTTCCACATGTCCATCACAGACTCTGCCTTAAAATATAAGTGAAGAATTACCCTGATCACGGGACAAATCTTGGATAGCTCAGTGTAAGAGTATTGGTGCACTACACGAAGGTTCTCGAGTTTGATTCCTGTGTCCAGGAGTCATTTTTCAATTTATCTAAACGATGTACCAAAATTGATTTATATAAACTATAATTATTATTCTTGATTACATGCTGGACCTTATTGATTTATATAAACTTAATATTTATTTACTGGATGGACCAAAAGTTGTGGTTAATTATTATTTTAACTACATAGTAAAGTGTTTAATCACTACATGTCATAGCATCAAACAGTATCTTTACTAGTCTTCTCTACTGAAACATCCACAGCACTAGCAAAAGTTGTGTTTTAACTATAGATGGGACGTACGAAATCCTTGATTCCTTGAATCTGTGGTATTCGACAGATTCACATAATAAAAATCTCAAAAAAGTATCTCAAATAAAATTATAAAAACCTTGTTTTCAAATAACAATGGACCCTCTTCAGTGGCTGCGTGGTCTAACATGCTACTCTTGTAGTAGGCTAGACTACCAATAATGGGGAGATCGAGGTTCAAATCTTGGCCAGGTGCACTAAGGGTGGTTTTCCCAAAATGGTTTTTCCATTCTCCCTCCACATTTGTGGGTACACTTCCTTTAATTTAACCTTCATAATCCCTAAAACCATTAGTGTAAGTAATACATAAGCATATAACCTGAGCGGTAAGTAAGACATGGTGCCAAAAAAAACATAAAAAAAAAGCATGTAGCAATTTGTAAAAGGAATTATAATAGACTTGTGTAGTTGGGAGAGTAACCAAATCAACAAAAAAGTACAAAATTATAATAATATAGTTAAATCACCAAAAAAGTATTCTCTTTGTTGTTTATGACTTAATAGACTTGACAAACAAAACAGCTTTAGTCTGTGATACAAAGCCTTGAACAACTTTTTTTTATTAAACTTTAATATTTTTAATATAACTTAAACTAACTATTTTAAAGATTCAAATTTTAATTTGAGATTAAAAAAATAATTACGACTCAGATTCAAGAAATATAGGATTCGGCCCATCTTTAGCTTTTAATATAGTTTATTGATACATTTTTAAAACAAGTTGTCTCTTTCTTATGTAATATTTGCATGATTATGTTGGTTTGAATATTATGATACAGATGACTGGCATGTTTTTGTGGCATGTGCACTTAATTTTACTTTGTTTTGTTTTAAAGGAAACCCTCTTTACATATTTTCATTTTTGAATTTTTGAGGTACAATACATATGTTTTTTACTGTATTTATATTTATAAATATTATCACACTTTCCTTTGTTTTCTGAGTGTTTTAGAAATTGTAAAGTCCATTAATAAATACTTAAATGTTATGATTAATACACCGCTCATTAACACTATAATTCCTATTCCTCATGATGAAAATATGTTACACCTTAACTTTCCAAGCATTAATAAACACATAATTAAATATGAGTCAAATCCATCGTTTCTCGATTTCGGATCTTCATTTTACATATTGATCCTAAATCTCTGATCCAAATATGACTCTTCGGAAACATGGTAAGCATGAAAGGCTTAACTTCCTAACATTAGTATAGTAAAGTGGTATGTTTATGGTCTGGGCTCTGGCTGTTAGATTTGTCCTATAATTATGTAAATTGGTAAACACATAGTAATAAAACAATACCTTATTCCATTGGTTCCCAAACTTTTTAGAACTGTGACCCAAATTTAAAACGCCAAACTTTCACTATCCACTTGAATATAAGTGGAAAAAGAGGGGGGATTTTTTATTTAATTATGTTTTACCGCTATTTTTAAAATCTATTACTGAATACATAATCTTACAAAAAACTTATAAGTTTCTCATAAGGATGCGCTTATTTCCGGTTTCATTTGTTGTGATTGAGGTCCATGCCACAGGAACAACATGAAACCTCGTCACCATATCTGTATTTTATGTGCCTTACTTTCATCTTTTTTTTACCCGCCTCGGTGGCGTAGTTGGCTAACGCGCTAGTCGTGTTGAGCTCTACCGCCGAGGACGGAGAGATCGAGGTTCGAATCTTGTCGGTGAACTGGGGGTGGTTTTTCTAAATGGTTTTCCACTCTTCCTCCACGCAAATGCGGTTCACTTCCTCTAAATTCAACCCTCCCAATTCCTAATCCATTAGCGTAAATAGTACTTAAGCGTATAACCCAAACGGTAGTAAGACACGGTGCTAAATATAAATATTTAATCTTTTTTCATGATTTTCTTTTTCTAAATAGTTACAAAATTTTTCACATTTCAAAAACTTTCGCGATCCACCAAAAGATCAGCTCACGACCCACAGTTTGGGAACCACTGCCTTATTCAATATTTGATGATTTTTTTTTTAACATTTAAAATCTTCTTCAGAACTCAAAATATTTGAAGGATTTCTCCCTTTTTGTATTGAGACTAAATAACGTTTATTAATCCAAATTAAATGGATCCAAGTATAAATTAGTTTGTATTATACATGGGGTATATATTTAGATTGAAACAAAATATTTTTGCCATTTGTACACCAATTAACGACAACTTGGAATCAAATAAGAACTAAAAATCATAGTTTCTGTGAAGGGGCTGGACAAAATAAATCACAATTTGGATAGTTGAATATTAATAATGATAATAATAATACATATTTGGCCAAGGGTTCTTTGAGTTCCAGTTTTAAATGGTGATCCACCACTTATGACACTTTATATGTTTTTGTATCAAAAGAGAAGTTACTTTGAAATACATTTTGTTTATTGCACTGTTCATTTCTTGATGTTTGAGAAATATTATAATTAAAATAAATATAAAAAATGAGTGGAATAAACTAATAGTTTCTATTAAAACAATAAAACAATTTACAGTTAAAATCATAAACATGAAATTGTCACTAGTAAAAAGTGTATAAACAGTCAAAACTTGGTTAAAATGTTTATAAAGTGTAACATTAAATAAAATCAAAACTTTTAATTTTAAAATAAGTCAATACAAATTTGAAAAAATAAGTAAATGCAATATTATTTTTAATTATTTTTTTCCACCATCCATACCTACCATCATTTCTACCACAGTACCAAAAAAAACTGTCAATATTTCATTTATTTTTTTTCAAATTTTTATAAACTTTTTAAATACTAATAGTTTCATTACATGTCTTAATAACTTTATGAATTTATAAACATTTTACCCAAGTTTTGACTATTTTCTCTTTTTACTATTGATTAAAACGTTATGTTTATGATTTTAACTGTAAATTGTTCTATGGTTTTAATGTGTATATATATATATATATTAATTTACTTTACTCATTTTATTATAATACTTGTATTTTTAATTTTAATTATTGTCAAACATCAATATCTAAGAGAAATTTTTATGGGCAGGACAAAAAGGCTTTGCTTATTTAAAACCCTACCCTAAATTAAGGCACCATAATTATGCTCACCTTCATAATTGTTAGTTAAATTGTTGTTTGGCATTTATCTGCAGCACATTATCCTTAAAGCATACCACTAAGTAAAATGAAGTTTGAAGTTAAAAATTGTTGCGATAATAGGCAAACTAGAATCCTCTGTCTTTTTCTGGAACTACCAGTGAACCCCTATTCAAACCGATCCATCTTTATCATGACATGATGCTACCACAATTCACAGAATTATTCCTAGAATTAGTTTGAATCCTAATCTTGATAAAACTTATGAACATAAGAGGAAATAGAGATATAATGGAATAATAGAAATAGTAACTAAAAGTTATTTCTTTCTTATAGTAACATTCATTATAATATTCATAAACTCAGTTAAGTGTTAAATTATTATCTTGGGCCTGGTTAAGTTCATCCTATAATTATAATTGGTTCTGAAGCAACAATAAGCAGTATTAGAAATTTAAAACATATTTCAATTGAAAATTTGAATATTTTTTAAATTTAAATCTTAAATTTAATATTTTCTCGAATCCTCAAATAGCCTTAAGGATGTGATTTATCAAGGATTCGTGTGTCCCATGCAATTATTTTTAGCACGGTGTCTTACAACCATTCGGATTATATGCTTGTGTAACTAATTACACTAATGTATAAGGGATGTGTAAGGTGAAATTTAGAAGAAGTGTACCTGCATTTGTGTGGAGAGAGTGGGAAAAACCACTCTCAGTACACCCAACCAAAGATCGAACTACGATATCCCTGTCATCGCAGTCTATTCTTTTGTAAGAGTAGCGCCTAGGACAGTGCGACCACCTAAGCGGGTAATCCCTGATTATTTCCTATTACTATATGCTTACAAATAATACATATATTTTGTTTCTCAAGCACTGGTTTACATTCCAGAATCATTCAGATTTCAAAATAAAAACATTATTGTTTTGATATATTTTTAAAGTAAAAAAAATATTAAATAAGCTTTGAAACCATCCCCAAATTAAAATATTCAGACGGCCATAGAAACTATTTAAATGTTATTTAAGATCAAACTCTTTAAACATAACTATTTTTCTAAATAGTCTTTGTAAGCAAATCTATTCATGGTACTTACACTCGTTCAGACTTAGACTCGAGAAGATAATAAATAATATTTTTCGTGGGTTTATGTTTAAGGAAGCTCATTAAAGGATCATGATGTTTATATCATTCCTTATTGATAACTTGTTTTAATGAAAAATTCTTTCTGCTTTTTGAGGCACACTTCATTTACCCTGAAAGGAAAATAGCTTGCCCCCAAAGGTTACACTGATATACAGCTAATAAGATAGGATGTGGTGACTACTGACAGGGAAAACCTGGGAAAGCAAAGGGAATGCTTTGAAGTCAAGGAAATTTAATAATAAATAAGGAAAAGTCAGGAAATTCAAATACTTGACTAATTTTGCACCTAAATAGCTAAACAAAAGCAAGAGATTTTGTTTCTCGGTGCTAACAAAATGCATTGCCTAGTAAGTATGTTGATGTATATTAGCCATTAGGATTGATTTTGAAAATATGTGATCAATTTAATAAACAGAAAAATTGCCATTCACAATGAAAAACTGCAAAAAGTTTGAGTTGGAATTTTTTTTTATGTTGTCTGTAAAACCTGGAAAGGTCAAGGAAATGTTGTAGTAAAAGTTTTGTAGCCACTCTGATAGGGCCATACTGTAATTGTTCAAAGTAAGACTGCTACCTTTCAGGTTAAACAGGGTGTAAATAATATTAATATAATTTATATGTATACTAAAATATTCTTTCTATATTGGTTAGTTTTATTCCACACTCTTAAATTAAAACCAAAGCAAACAAATAAAATTAATCCTTTACAATAATTGTTCATAGCACAATTGTAACTAACCCTTTTACTTTACATCCATTACTGTTTACAGCCTGTGGCCTGGGTCAATTTTTTATCTAAGCCATAAAATATTTTCCACTACTGGCTGGCTAGGCCTGTTGTAGCTTCATATGCTTTACAATCTATCTTAAGACTTGTACAGACACAACATCCAGTCCCCGCCCGTTAATTCATCACTTTGAAGGGCTAAACATACATCTCACCAATGATAATGTTTTTGGCCAGGAATTGAAACTGGGACCCTTAGTTTAGTAGGCAGACATGCTGCCGACTAAGCAAAGGTATCAGATTGTAACTATCCCTTAACATCTTTAACTTCTGGATCTTCTAAACTAGTTTTTATACACACAATATTGTCTGCAAGGCCAGTATTATCTTTATTAAAAGCAGAGCCTTAATTATACATTAGAGCTTTAGGTGTGTGGGCACTTGCACACCCTAATCACATTTGGACTAGTCGACAGTTTTGACTTTACTATAAAACGCTTAAACACATACCTGAACTTTTTATTGCTTCATTTTTATTTGGTCTGTAATTTTTTAGAAGAAGGGTAGTTCAAAGTTCAAAATACAGTGAACAGTTTATTGAAGGTTTCAAATTTTTTAAAAATCAGCCAGTTTAATTTGATTAAAATATTTTAAAATATAGTAGGGGTGTGGTAAGTCCACATTCTCAATTCAGAGCGAACTTGTATCTAATATATGAAATATTCTCGAATCCAAATCGAAGTTAGAATATTTTTTAATTGTTTTTATTATTATATATATATATGTATATATATATATATGCCTATTATGTAACTTTATACACAAAATTATTTAAAAAATGTTTTATTGCACAAATTGTTTGTATTATATAATTCTAATCTGTTAATTCAAGTTATTATGACAACTTGTAATTCTATTACTTTAAGAAAATGTGGATATTAAATTACAGGTTTTTGCAAAAAATAAAATTGATGTTTGTATTTTGACTAAATTTGAGACACACATACATTAATTAATTTTTTAGGTTATAGTTTCAAAATACTTATTTTGTTTGTATGGGTCACATTACCCAGAGTAATATTTTCACTAACAAATACTCAACTTATCTGATATTAATTTGTAATATGTAATAAGAATGTATCTTTTCCTCGAGTGTATTAGATAACCGATGTAAATGTTTCATCTATATATGGAATCAATCAGGTTCAGTAGACATGCACGCTACCTATGGATCTAAGGTGTTGAGTACGAAACTATTAACTTAGATTTGATACTACCTTTGTGTTAAACTCTATTATAACATTTGTCTGATAGGTTCAAACAAACGGTGGAAGATCTTCAGACAGGGCTGTACAAAATATTAAACTACATGAAGAAGCGAAAGTATGCCTGGCCCTTCTCAGAGCCTGTGGATGAAGAATATGCTCCGAGATACTACTCCATCATTCTCAAACCCATGGATCTTCGTCGCATGGAGGACAAACTGGATGATGGCTGTTATCAGACTTTTGCAGACTTCAAGGCCGACTTTCAGCTCATTGTAGATAATTGTCGCCAATACAATGGCACCGATAATGGTTAGTAGTTTCTTTAAGGGAAGTTTTCTTTTATTTGCTAAACATAACATTAAAAAAAATTATTAAAAAATAATATATATATATAAATTTAAATATATAATATATATATTATATTATATATATATATATATGTCAATCTAATTAAAATTTTGGTCCTAAATAATAACAAAAATTGAAAGTATAAAATATTGTCATAGTATTATAAGTTTTGATTTTAAAGTTGGTGTCAGTACATTTTTATTGACTCCAACTCACAGATATTATTCTTTAATAAATAGAAAATATGTCATATAAATTCTTTTAGAAATTGTAATTTATCTTACCTCGCTTTAAATATATTAACATTTGAATAGTATAAAATAAACCTATTTTATGTAGGTATTTATGCTTTCACTTTTAAGTTTTAAATAAAATATATTTATTTATAAATAAATAGATATGTTGCAGTTAAACCATCAAAGCTTATAGTTAATTTTTGGTCTGTGAGGGGGGTTAAAAATGTTTTCTATGAGGGGGAAGGAGGGCATAAATCTTGTGATTCATTCCCCAGCTTCACTTCTAGTCATGCACTCGCTCCTCTTGTTGACTTATTATGATAGTAAAATATACAGGTCTGCCCAGAGGATTCAGGGGTTTGATTAAGTGACATTTTGGGGGGCCCTTTTCACAGTAATAATAGTAAAATAAATAACCTACTTCAGTGGCTGCATTGTCAATATTACTAGTCTGCCAATGACTGGAAGATCGAGGTTAATCATGGTCGGTTGTACTAAGTTTTTCCCCTAAATGGTTTTACACTCTCCCTCCATGCAAATTGCATGTACACTTACTCTAAAAACTCATCCTTCATCATCCCAAACATATTAGCGTAATTAGTATGTATGAGTATAACCTGTATGGATAGTAAAATGCGATGCTAAAAAAAATAGTGTTTTATTGATTTTTATTATCCTAATATTTAAACTATGTGCAAGAAAATAATTTCCTTCAATTAACAGGATAAATAATTATTATCTTTATAATGTTCATCAACTCTAAAAAATCTGGGTTCAAAAACTCGGTAGAGAACACGACAAAAACACAACCTTTTTAATGCGATAAGCCTGTGCGAATCCAAATCGAATCTCATGCCTAAAAAAAAATTGAGTTTGGTTTGAATCAAATCTCATGCTTAAAAAAATTTGAGTCAAGATGAATCAAATCTCATGCCTGAAAAATTTTTGGGTAGAGTCCGAATCAAATCTCACACCTAAAGAAATGTTTGAGTCGAATCCAAATCAAATCTCCTGCTAAATATATGTTATTGAATCAAATCCTAGTTGAATCCTCTACTTAAAAATTGGATTGACTTTTATTTTATAAATAGTTTCAGATCTGAATCGAATAGTTTATTTAAGGTTTACTATATTAATGTTTCAAATCGAATGGTTTTTTTTTTTAGCATAGCTCCTTCCCTCCCTCCCAACCTGTGTTATGTAACTTTTCTCACCAAGAATGAACGTCATTTTTTCATAGGGAAGTTTTGTGATACTAAAGGAGGGTTTCAGATTTAATACTTCTTAAAATCCTTTTTAAATCCTGATTATAAATTATTTAAGAGAGTATTATTATTTATACAGACCTAAAGACGTCAAGCTCTAATTCTTCAGGTTCATGAGGAAAAAATCTGCTATATTTATGTTATGGATGCCATGTTTGCAATCTTAGTAAGATTCGGATGGCACTACTATGTACTGACTAGGATGGCCCTTTCTGTGTGTACTGATAATGTTAAAGTGCCCACATACGATGCTTGACGCTGGGGGAAGACATATTTTTTTAATATTGTGCACTTTTTTGATGGTCATATTTTAATCAAATATAGAGCTATTTAAACATTCTAGGCATACAACTTTTCTAAATTATATTTTTGATTAGTCTACAATTTTACTTTAGTTGACTTATCAATTCCTAGACTCATGTTTCGTTCCAACATCGATCCTGAATCCTGGCTTCACTCTCGAAAAATACTAGATGGCCAATGAAGCGGAGATCAGGTCTCGAATACCTGTCGGGTGTACTCAGAGTGGCTTTTCCTAAATGGTTTTATGTTCTCTCTCCAGGTTAATGAGGGTAGATTACCTCTAAAATTCTATCTTTCTTATTATACTCTATTAGATAATTATAAAAAAAAATAGCTAGAATAACTACAATTTGACTATACTACATTAAAAAATGTATACTAAAAAGGTAGTATTTTAAAGAAAATCTACCAGCATTTCCAATGGAGGGAGAGCAGGAAACCATTTAGGAAAAGCAACCCTCAGTAGATCTGACTAGTAATCGAATCCCATCTCCCCAACATCGGCCGTCTAGTCTACTGAGAGAATGACAATATAGACGGTGCGACCACCGTAACAGGTGTATAATAATTGCATTTATATACATACACACTGATTTATCAGAAGGGAAAAGATATAGTCTTTAATTCACCTACCATTTGAAAATAATTAATGATATTTGAAGCTCTACTTTTCATAACATGCTGCTGGTACGAAGAAATAACACTATTGATGGACTCCTCAAACTTTCCTTTAGATAAATTCTGTACTTTTGCTTCTTTCCATTTCACTACATCTTTTTGAGACTCTTCCACTGTTTTTCTTTATTTCTGGATATCGCTTTTTATACGAAAGCAATGAACAAGTCTACTCTATTTGAAAAAAATATTTTTGTTTTTGTACAAACAAGTGATTAGTCATGGCTTATGAAAAGGAATGTGCTGTAGGAATCTAAACTATACTCAAACTCAACTATACTTATAATTTATAAATTAAGGCCGCTTCGACTGACAGCTGTTATCCAACTAAAAGCACATGAGGGGGTTAGTATATTGAACAAATTTAAACAAGTGCGATGAATATAAATATGTCACTGTCATGCGCATGAAAATACTGTATGTGTTTTCAAATATGCTTGGCGTTCATAGTCTCAGGCAGACAATAACACATAAGCACATTCGAAGTGTTAATATAAAAAAAGTAAGTGCTAAACTTGCATTATCAATGCCACAGATACTCGGAACTTATCTATAAGTATGTTTATCAAAGGTGAACACATCAACAATAATATTATTTTTGAACATTAGAATCTGAGTATAAGATCTATGTTACATAACGCTTTGATGTACCCCACCCTCCCCCCATGTAACAGCATGTAGACATAAGAGCTCCTCTCTTTACCCCCCTCAAAGTGTTATGTGGTTTATGGATGACCCCTTATGTCATTCCTATATGACCTGGAACTCAGGCTATTTTTCTATTCACCTTACCATGCAAATTGTTTCTGATCTGATTATATTAATTTGTTAAGTTAGTATGAATTATAGATTCGAATTTTGAGATAAATCCATCAAATCCAATTTTAAGATTTAAAATAGATTTGGATTCAAAATTTAACACAGGTTTAACATGCTGCTGCAATAGAGATATGTGTTGGCCGTTATGGACCCTGACAATATGTTCTTGTCCCTGTCAACCAGAGTACACAGAGATGGTGGGCAAGCTCCAAGAAGCATTCCAGTACGCCGTGGACCGCTACCTAGAGTCTGATCCATCATCAGATGATGAGATTGCTGTTGAGTTTCCCACATCTGCCACCGAGACTCACTTGCAGGCCCACAGCCACAAACACAGAGGACACAGGAGGAAGAAAAAGAGCAAGCGGTCATCCCCTGCTCCAGACAGCCCTAGGTAACATTAATAATAGAGATGGATGGGTTTTTACGAAGCTTCGACAACTTCAACTTTGCTTATAATATTAGTCAGAGTAATTCTAGCAAGTCCTCGGAGTCAGTGCACCAAGCTACACCTGGCTGGGCTGCGATGCTGATTTTTCATATTTGTTTATTTGGAGTCGTGTATGTGGTTTTTGGGGATTTTCACGATGAATCCGAAAAAACAACAGTGCGCATTCAATTTTGTGCAAATCTCAGGAAAAGTGTGACGAAGACTCTGACAATTATTCATCATTCGTTTGGGTAAGAAAGCATGGGCCATACACAAGTGTTTCAATCACATTTGAGGTTGGACATCTGTTAAGGATTATGAACACACAGGCCCAGTAGCTGCACAATACCCAACAATGTTGCCAAACTTCATTATATTGTCCATCAGGCTTGACATCGGACCATTCACAACTTTGATGAGGAGGTAGGAATTGACTATGAGACATTCCAACTTATTCTGATTGCTGAGTTGGGCATGCATCATGTCACCATCAAATTTGTGCCCAGAATCCCGATAACTGACCATAAGCAGAAATGCTTTAATGTCTGCAGTGAGCTTCATAAGGTTATGACTCTGAGACCCAGCAACAATCCCAAGCTTACCAAGACCAAAAAAGGCCAGAATGGCCAGCAATGTCAAGACCATACTCATTAAATTATTATTATTTTTACATCAAGGGAATTGTGCACGAAGAATTTGCCCTGACAGTCCAAAAAGTCATTTTCATGTTAGACTTCCAAAGAGTTGTTTCTGCGTTTGACTGTGACGCTTTGCACCAACTGCGTGAAAATGTGTGAAGACGTCGCCCTGCAATTTTGTGACAACTTAACTGGTTGTCTCATGCTTCCCTTTTCACCCAACAATTTTTGGCTAAAAACAAAACATCTATCCCTCTTCTCAAATTCCCTGATTTGGCCACTTGTGAATTCTTTCTATTTCTCCAAATGAATATCAAGCTGAAAGCCGCGACGTTTTTACACCATTTAGAAGAGTCAGACTGAATCGCAGGCATTGCTTGACAATTGGGTAGAACATGACTTCCAGGAAGCATTCCAAAAATGGTGGAACTGCTGGGACCAGTGTTAACATGAGGGAGGGGAAAACTTCGAGAGAGATAACAGCCACCAAGCCCTAGGGTGGGTTTTACTAGTTTTATAGCATCATTTTGGAAAATGTTCGATACCATTTTGTATAATGAAATGATATAAAATAGATATAGTAAATAAAATGTTTAAAAATTTTACTATAATCTGTTCATTATAACTTTCCTACAATCATTTAAAAGCTTTAAATTAATGGTCTGGTGCCTAGTTGTTGATTTTGTCCTATAATTATGTTGGTTCTGAACCATCAATAGGCAGCATTAGAGCTTTAAAACAAATTTCATTTTAAAAAATTGAAAGATTTTTTAAAAGTATTTGAGTCTCAAATCTGATATTTTCTTTAATCTCTAATATCTTGAAGAATTTCAGGGTCCTAGCCCTAATTATAACATACATACTTTTTGTTAAGTGATAAATTAATGGTCTGAGGTCTAGTTAAGTTTGTGCTTTAATATAATGGGCCAAACCAGTATTAAACAATATAGGAACTATAAAATAAATATGAAAAAATAAATAAGTTTTCAGGGTCTGCGAGCACCAGTTTTTTCATTCAAGTCAATCTCAAGCCAGTTTTTTATGAAGCTCCCGAGTATTGAGTTGAGCTGAGCAGAGCTTGGGTTTTGTAACTATATAATTTTAAAACTTAATTATGTATATAAAAATACAAATATGTATTATAGTTACTAAACATTTGTTTTAATGAAATATGATGCAGGAATTTTAAAGAAAAGTAATGTTTTAAAATCTAAAATAAAATGATTTTAAATCATTTAAAAAAATCAAGCTGTAATAATAGTTAATAATCATAGGATTAACTTTTAAATATACTGTTATAGAAATCAAAAAATTATTTATAATTTATTTCAATACTATTAAATACAACTTTAAATTTTTTTGTTAATATAGGTTTAGAGGTGCAAACTTAGAGTTGGTATAATGTAAACAACCCCATTAAAGCCCTGTCCATATGGAGTGCAGCTATTCAATTGTTGCTGACCTCCTACCAGAGAGAGAAGTTAAACATTAATAGTGTTTAGGATGTTCATAGTAGACATTGCATTCTTACCCTAAGTTAGTTATGTTCTAACAGCCCTTGCCTTTCTCTCTCTCCTCTGTCTAAACCTCATACTCTCCTTCATTCAATGTCAGTTGACTCAGTTGCTGACCTTTACATTCTAATAATATGCTTTACAATACCCTCTTTGTTGGGTTCTTCCTCCCTCTCCACTCCCACAACCCTCTCTCACACTCACTTCACAAAACACATCCAAACAAAGAAAAGATTAAATAATGAGTCTTTCATCAATACACGGAATACAAGGCAAAGTTTCACAACCTTTTACAAGGAGCTAGAAATTTTGATCCCACAAATCATTCAGGCCCTTGAATATTTATTTAAAGCATAGCTCTGCCAGAAATATGGGTACTCCCTTAATGATTAGAGTAGCGGTCCCAACATGGGGTACACCTACCCCTAAGGGTACATGCCAGGATTTAAGGGTATGTAAAAATATTTGAATAGTGGCAGAAAGATACATTTGCCAGCAGTGTAAGATAAAATATCGGTCAAATTTATGAAATTAACAATATGGTGAGGGATGTGCGGGTTTTATATATTTGACCTTGAGAAAATGATTTCAATTTCAAACATAAAATAGTTTTTATTATTATTATTATTAATAAGTTAATAAATAAATTAACTGTGTTGGGCACAATTCATGGAAATGGGTTGCCAAGGGGTACTCAAGCTGGATTAGAGGATTCAAAGGTCCTGCCTCTAATTTGTAATATATATATATATTAGCGGACCCGACAGACGTTGTCCTGCCCGAACGTTGACTTTTTCATTTGGGTGGCATAATTGATTTCGATTATAAAACAAATACTATGTGATCATCACAATTACAAATTCACAATGAACTCCAATTAGTGAGTAACACAAATATTACAAATTCAGTGTTTGTCAAGACAACATACAAAATAAAACATCTTTTAATTTTTGCCATTTCGCGGTCAATTATTGATGAACTTATGATTTTTTTAACGGTCAAATATTAATATTATATTCATTATTATAAATATTGTGGGTTGGTGGTGGTGGTGGTGGGGTTGGAGGGGTGATATTTTGAGGTTACATGTTCTGATACGCAAAAAACCTAAAAAAAAAAAATCCCCCCAAAAAATCCCTAAAAAATAAAAAATAAATCCTAAAACCTGATTGCAGCGCCATCTACCCGGTCCAATTGTGAATCTAAACCATCCACGGACCCACTCAAACACACACAAAAAAATTCATCAAAATCGGTCCAGCCGTTTAGGAGGAGTTCAGTGACATACACACGTACAGAAGAATTATATATATAAAGATATAGAGTTTGTCACATGACTTTAACTACAATTAGTGAAATAAAACTTGTCTAACATTGTACTTCACAAACAAATCATTGTAACAGGACATCCTTTTTTCCACAACTCTAATAGTTAGGAATGTGCGAGTACTGAAAAATTTGAGTCGGGGTATTAGTAGTTGTTCAAAACTCAACTTAAAGATTTTTACTAAACTCAAATAGTTTTGAGTACTTGGTAATTTTGATTCTATTGTAAAGATTTTGTTTTTAATTAATTTGATTAAGTTTCAAGATAGAAAATAAGAGCTCTTCATTATTTCCTTTTGTTTGATTTAAATAATTATAACTTTTTCAACTGTATCAAATTTATTTAAAAATTCAAATTTGTGTGCTCATGATTTTTTGTTTTTTAATTTTAGTTTTTAAAATGTATGTCTTTAAGTCAATACACGGATATATTAAAGAAATATTTGTGGTCCAAATACTGCTTTATATTACTCTAACTTGAAAAAAAAATCTCTGTTCTTTTATTCAAACTCTATTTAAGCTTAACTTAAACTTAAAAATGCGTACCGGCACACTTCTAGTAATAATAACAATTGTTTGGCCATGTTTCAGGAGCTCTGTGCGTGCCTTGAGTGTGCACTCAATCCCCTCGAGTGACACAGAGCGAGGGGGAGCTTCAGAACGAGAAGAATCAAGAGTTAACACTGCGAGGACAGTGACAGAGCCTGAGGACGTCCGCCCACTCAGTCGGGCCAGCAGCAACAAAAAGCGCAAGAAGACTGGCGTCATCAAGAATGCTGCGGCCATCGAGGCACTGGAATTGGCCACTGAACAAACACTCAAGGTCAGTGAACTTTAAACTATAAATTAATTTTATTTGCTTCAGGTTTATCTGCCAAAAGGATTAGAGTTTGGAGCTTAAGCAGTATATTTGAATTATATCCGTGTGCTTCTGTTGAAACTGGCAGGCAAGATACAATTTTTATATCAATTTGGAGACATCTTTAATCAAGCCTCATGTCCTAGTAAGCTATTTTACTATGTTTATTTTTCAAATACATAACGAAAGTTTATATAAATAAATAAAATACTTTTAATGTGAGGTTGGATTCCTGAAAAACATTAGAATTGTACACTTTGAAAAATCAAAATGAAGAAAAACAAGTAGGGGTGTGTGAAGCTTCAAAACTTTGACTTGGCTTGAGATACAATTATCAGCTTCGACTTTGATTTAAAAAAAATCCTAGCTTAAACAATAATAAAGCTTTGCCATTAAATATATTAACAGCTAAAATACTTCATTTATGGTTAATTAGTGCCCTTCTAAGCTGTTATGTAGACTACAAATTAATATTCACAAGGGAAAAAATCTAAAATAATTGAATTGTAAGCTGTGATAGTAACTTATTTAACATATCAATTTGTAACAAATAAAATGATAGAATAGTAGGAAAATAATAGAGCACAAATAAAAGTAAAATTACTAACACATATTTACACACACTTCGATATTTGGATGCTATTATAGCATCTTCCTAATGAAGTAGAAGTAGTAGTTACACTAAACAGGATGCTGTCTTCACTGATGGCAACTTTATTGGGAAGGATGAAAACTTCTCTGGTGGAGTTTAAATTATTTGAAGGTTTCTCTATTACTATGTGGATGGTAGGTGGTGCTAGTGTAGCCTCTGGGTTGAAATTAATGAATATTTAGGTTGGTTGGCTACATTAGCACCACTTATCATCCACAAAGTAATAGAGAAAGCTTCAAAGAATTTCACCTCAACCAGAGAAGTTTTCATCCTTCCCAATCAAGTTGGCATCACTGAAGACAACATCCTGTTTAGTCTTACTACTACTACTACTACTACTACTACTACTTCCTGAGGAAGATGCTATAATAGCATCAAAATATTGAAGTGTGTGTAAATATGTGTTAGTGTTTTTACTTTTATTTGTGCTCTATTATTTTCCTACTATTCTATCATTTTATTTATTACAGATTGTTTTTGATCAATGCACTTTATTTCATACATATTATTTAACATATCAGAATAAAACTGAATCTTACAAACACTTGTGCAATTAAAAAATGTCCAAGTAATTTTAGTGCATAAAGTTATATAACTAACTACAATAGAATATTTTTTCAAGCATTAAACCACTCAAAAAACATTCAAACTTCGATTAGGCTCCAAGAATATTTCATATATTCGATTTGAGTTTGCTTCTAATTGAAAAATGGACTTCACACTCCCCAAAAAACAGGATCAATAATAACAGTAGGGGTGCAATTATTGAGTTAGAATGTTTCGCTAATGAAAGAAATTTTAATTTATGCCAAGAAGATTTTCTCCCCCCCCCCAAATTTGTAATATTAATCATCGTGGACCACATTTAACTAATTAAAGTTTTTAGAAAGACCTTATCGAATTTGTTCTAAGTTCCCCCCCCCCCTACATGCCTACCCAAGTAACTTTTTACATTGTGTTTGTGTATGTTTGCCACTTATCATATTGGCATACTTGCAACTGTTTGGTTCCAGGACATAAACAAATGGCTGGACGATACACCAAGATTCTCAGAGTTTTCGTCAGCCAGCAATTCTCCATCTCACTTCATTACAGCTGACGAGTATGATTTAGTAGGGTCTCGCATTGAGAACGAGTTTCGGCGGAACTTAAAGTTAGAGCGGCCAGTCAGGCCTAACAAAGATAGCAAGGTACTAGTTTGTTTTATTATATATAGCACAGCTACTGACCTCTGACAGGTACCAACACTTTTTCTATGTGAAACACATATTTGTTAATGGTGTTGTCCAGGGACGGAAAACCTGTGGCCTTTTCCCATAATGTGTCAATTATATATCTTCATTTATAAAATATACCTTCTCAAAGGGCATGTATTTTAATTAGTTAAAATAAAATAATTATAATTTTAAAGAATAATGTTAAAAAATTAACCTCTATTATCAATATACATATTATCTATGGTTGTCATACTATCATATTATTAATTTGTTGCTAGAGATCAATACACACACACCTTTTTTTTTATACATTAGTACTGCTATAACGTTGAGTTACGTTCCTAAAATATGCAACTTTATAAAAAAAAATTATAAATTTAGGTTTCCTCATAAGAATCAATGCAAAGTATAGTGGCTAGGTTCCAATTTCCTCCAAAAATGCCCATTTTTACAGCTAAGCTAATATATTATATGCTTATTTTATAGTTTACACAAATAGAATAATATTTCGGCATTGTTGCCTTTATCAAACACAAAGAAGAGAGAGAGTACAAATAACACAAACACTGGATTACTCCATTTTGAATTAAAAGTTCTTTACTGCGTGAATTTGTTAAACTTATAGGATTAGGGTCCAAATCTAATCTAATGGTTTTTTTTAACATCACAACTCTAATTATATCAACGTAAATGATTCATTTCGATAATTATTCAAAATTCATGGATAATATTTGTTTCCATTTGAGATTCAATTCAAACTTCAAACTCAAAAACCTGCTTCTCAGATCTTCAAACTCAGCAGAAGGTAATGAATTATGTCTACCATAGATCAATTTAACATGAAAGATCTGTTAATTTTGGGTTAAAATGATGAGAAGGCGCTGTATAGGTGGTGCATAGGTGCTGCTACCTTTATTCTGGTAGTACTTTAAAGTAGCAGACTCGATGACTCGATAGATATTTTTATGTTTATTAATCCATGGGTAGTTTGTAGATGGCGGTGGGAGGAATAATACCTGGTAGACAAGAATCGGGTGGCTAACACGCAATTCAAATCTTGTCCAAGATTCAATCAGCTAAAAAACAACGTTGTAGACAACCGCGGCCAGCATTATGTAAAAAAAAATAGTCACAGACTCTAAACAACATTGTGTTGGGCAACACTATAGCAGGAATTACTTTATACATTTCAATTAGCACCAGACATGAGCTGTGTCTAGAATTTAGTGTTTCGTTTGGACATTTTTACCCAGGCTTTAAAGAGATACACAATATCTTCTTCTTGCCCTTCTAGAATTGTAATAAATGTTTATTTGAGCACATGTAAATTTGGGGAGTTATTTTTAATTTCATCTCTCTTTTAGTTCACTATTCACTAGAAACCCATTTATCTGAATTATGATCATCCAAAAAAAAACTTTTGACTAAAAGAAAATATAGATATTAACTAAAGATTACAATAATGTCCTGAAAAATACAATACAATAGCACTCACTACACTTTTTTTCAAACAAAAAATCCCATCTTATTCTTCATTTGGTAAACAACTTTGTTATTTCTATGACATATTCCATATGTATAATTTTGTACAGACATAAGCATGAAAAAATTTCAAAACTACAAATTATCCGAAATCTGGATTATCCCCAGACTAAACCTGGTTCCATTTGATTTGGACCAACTAGTTTCTAGTGTATTTATAGCCTAAAGGAGTTAAAGCTGAAAACAAATAATCTTTGACTTGCTCTTCAATTTTTCTCGCATGTTAAAAAGTAACCTTACTCCCTTTTTTAATCTTGTCATGGTATATATGTTATAAAGGATTTGTATAATATTTTATTTGGCACAACTTTATTGATTTGTTTCTTTTCTGATCTTTTACCCTATGGTATTTTTTTTAAGGAGGGCACCAAACGTCGCTTAAATAAGGACCCAACCAAGCAGCAGCGCAGGCGAGAGATTCAGCGGACCATTGATCGCCTTCAGCCGGGGAAAAGCAAAGGCAACCTTATATCCAACATGCAAAGTGCCAATAAGCCCACAGATGATTGTAATCTTCTGGGAAAAGCCAAGGACAAAGCTAATTCTCTTATCATTAAGAATGATGAGACTGCTCCCAAGCTTAGTCTTGGTACTGTCCTGGCTAGTGATGTCATGGGTTTCGGAGTCGGAGGGCAAGGTCACAATTTTGATGAAGAATCAAAGGATGAGGAACTAAAAGTAGAGGTGGTTACCGAAGATGGGTTGAAGTCGTCTCAAGAAACCTTGAAGTGTTCATCCCCTGAACCACAAGTATCTGAGTCGAGCCCGATAAAAAAAGAGAAAGAGAGTGACGAACAAGAGAAAGCAGATATTAAAAAAGATGTCAAAGAAGAGAAACCGACACCTAATCTAAGTGCTTGGTTCAAAGCTTTTGGTGCTCCCAAGACAGCTCCTTTGCCAAAAAAGAAACCTGAAGTTACCACAAAAGAGGAAGTGGTCAAAATGGAAGATATAAAAGTGCCACCAAATACAGAGCCTGCACCTGTAACAGCTGATGTTCTGTGTGTTGTTGAACAAAAGACTGTTGTTCAATCTCCATCATCACGCTGCGGAGATGATCCATCGAGCCCAGCTAGTCACCCTTCCACACATCAAACCACCTCTAGACAGAGGAGGGTAAGCACTGGCAGCAGTATGTCTGAAAGATCGTCATTCAGTCAAGATCTCATGGACCCCATGGATGGGTCTTCTCCTCGTCTCACCTTGGACGAACGTCTAGGGGGATATCCTGGCCCATATCCTTCCCCTTTACACCGTTCACCCATGGCATCCCCGCAGGGAGAAGACATCCTCAAGCCAGCCGCCTATCCCCCCATCAACGGAACCATCCGTGTAGGCTTCTATCAAGACACCTCATCCACCCTCCAGAAGAATAGCCCCGACAAGAGCAACAGTAATTCTCCACGTGACCAGGGGGGCCCTGCATCTCCGTTTCCTAGTTACACTCCTCGCATGTATCCACCCTCTCATGACCCAGGGGGCTTTCAGCCATACCGCAGCCCATCTTCGCCCATCCCAACATATGAAAGTGTACCTCCTTATGGGGTTGCTTCTGTCATGCAGTATTATGACACAACCAAAAGTCTTACAGAGCAGTATAGGGCGGCCAGGACTCAGCCTGGCGATGATTATGTCCCTTCTCTTGCCACTTCATCTGTCTCATTACCTTCGCCATCGTATGTTGCTAGCAGCCAGGAACAAAGTATAGATCTTGCGGTGTCCCGCCCATTGCTGGCTCAAAAGCCACCTGCTGCCATATTCCCTGTCAAAAAACGTCTCTACAGTGAAATGGAATCTGGGACTGCTCCCAAAAGACCAGTTTCTTCGTCTTTGATGGCAAGTAACTCTCAGTCAGAGAGGTCTCAGTCATCCCCTCTAAACCTTCAAGATCCTTCTGAGAGGCTTCATCAGTCTTCGCCTGTGTTCACTTCAGAATCTCAGTCAGTGTTGGGTAGAACACACCCGGTGTCACCCTTGCACCAGGTCCCAGTATCCCATTTGGGTGAAAGGTTACACACTAACTCGTCAATGCAACAGCATCACCAAACATTGGCATCTCATTTGTACAGTACAAGTTCTATAGTATCTACCGGTAGGTTACAGCAGACTTCCGCTTCTGTTTCTCAACCTTCTGAAAAGGTAACTATGACATCCTCTTCTTTGGCTCTTGATGCATCTCTTAAATCTGCAAACAGGTTGCATCTTGGTACTCTCCCTAATCTTTCCATGACTCAGATCTCAAGTAGGCTACACCAACCTCCCATGGTGTACACCAGCCCGGTGATGTCAGACAGGCTGCATCAAACACTTGCATCTACAATGAGTGCTCCACAATCCCTTGAACGTCTCCATCAAAATGTAATCAAAGCGAGCAGCCCATCCACGTCAACTCCACTCAGCATTCCCCATCCAACTAATAAGCTGCATCAAACCAGCGCGCCACATACAAGACCTTCCATTACCCCATCTGCCTCCTGCACTTTAACAGAACGACATCGTGGGGCTGATGCAGGCTACCACAGGGGGCCGTTCTCTCCTGTGCCCCCCTTCTCCTGTGCCATGGAGTCTCCGATTGGCCTCAGAGGAAACTTGGCAAGTATTCCTCACATCATAGAAAGATTCCCCAGTGATGAAAGGCTTTTGACAGGATCTCCTTACTTCACTGAGAAGAGTCTTGGGTCTCCTCACGTGTACAGTCAAAATGTCCCCACGACTATGCAAGCTCCTGTTTCTTCCCCAATGACCATGTTCACGCAGCCCTCAGTGACTGACAGAGTTTCATCTCCTGCATCGTATTCTACGATATTGTCCAACAAGGTCTCTGAGATACAGGCGGTTTTTACTAGGTCTGTGGCCCAGCTCTCTCCGATGTTGTCCAACAAGACCACAACTCATCTCAACGTACCCTCGGCTTACAGTAGAGTGGTATCAGAATTGTCTGCAATGATTCCTGGTAAAGGTTCATCACCCCTAAATGTTCCTTCACCATACGGGCATGCAGCTGCTGACTTGTCTGTTCTGCCTGGCAAAGAAACATCAACTGTGGGTGGACATCAAGTATACAACCATCCTAGCGCAGACCTGCTGGCTAGTAAAGTGTCAACAGCCATTAATATCCCATCAAACTACAGTCGACCGACAACTGATTATTCTATGATGTCAAACAAGCAAGTTCCCACCTCCACAGAAGTTTCAGCTCCAAAAGTATCACGAAAGAGAAAAACAAAGCAGACTTCGGCTGTTTCTGTAGCCTCCTCAGGGGAAACATCCTCTGTGACTGGATCAACAGCCTTCCAACAATACATTGGTGTTAAAACTGCCACAGATGCTTCACCCATCGCTTTGAAGACAGCAAGTATTGTGCCAGGAAGTGCATTCAACTTTGGTCCTTCTCCTTCAGCTATCGGTTTGTACGGGGAGAAAGAAGGCTATTCCGGGTTTTTGGAAGAATATCGTACTCCCACATCTGGATACTTTGTTGGGACTGATCCCAACAGGGACAAAACTTCAGCCCCAACCTCCCCTTTCCCTTTCTTAAGTCATCCGCAACCTCGTCCGCCAACATACCCTTTCATGAACCACCCCCAGTCGGCGTTAGTGATTCTGCCAGCTATCAGCAGTACTTGCAGCGACATCAGGAAGAACTGCTGAGGCATTCAGGGGTTCTCCACCAAGGCCTACTCCCCCCTGGAACAGGATACCCTCCTGGCTATCACCCCCCAATTATGCGGCAGCCTTATGACTCATTAAATCGACCATCATGGTTATGAGAGTGAGCAAATATGTACATAGTGTACCATACTCATAGAAGAATTATCAGTACAATCAAAACTCTTACTGTACCATATGTCAGAGGTGTTTAAAATCTAAATGCTTTAAACATTATTGTGTAAACATTCTGATTCAATTTGTATCTTAGGAACTAAACTATACCAAAGAAACATTTTACTGCTTTCAAAATATCTCATGAAGTTTCTTGGGGACCTAGAGATGAAAACTAGGTTCATAATTTTTTTAATATTTTTTTTACCTTGCTTTACATAAAAGCAAGTTTTTGCCTTAAAATATTTACAATTATTTTATTGTCATGTTAATTGCTCTCCAAAGGCAGGGTAAAGGCATCTTCTACGATTGTATAGATCTGTTGAGTATATCTTTGTAGAAATAAGTATTCTATATTTGATGCTAATTTTGTCTTTACATAAGAGCTGTATAATAATTAAAATTATATTTTATTTGAGAACTTTTTATCATATATGTTTGTATTTGCAGTTGATCTGTTGTGTTTTTATTAATAAAATATATTTATATGGATAAATATTTTAGAAATTGATGCATAGAGTTTCAGAATTGTTTTGGTGTACATGCATATTTTAGTATATTTTAAAGCAAATATATTTGAATCTAAGTTTGTTTTTTCTTTTATGGAATGTTAAGGGTTTGAATGTTTTGTAAGGCTCTATTGTTTATCATATACTCTGTTATGAAAACTTTTTTTTTTTTTTTTGCAAACTTCTATTCCCACTTAAAATAAAAGTGGCCAGCCAGTTGGTAAAATTCATATCTTAAATAATGTTGTGCAACTCTAGTTGATAAATTATGTAGGTACATAATTTGTGGTGTGAGAATTTGAGTGTTGCTAAGAAATATGTTTTTCTCTACAAATATCATCTTTAATACACTTAGTTTGTTGAATTGCAAATAATACAGGTGTGAGAAGAAAAAGTAAACTATTGGTTTAAATAAATGTAGCACTTGATTAATTTAATGAGGAAATATTCTTTTTTGCCAAATGTATACATCAACTAGTTTCAAAGTTTTGGCAAGTTTTATAGAAAATTAGGAGAAGTACCCGGTGTTGCCCAGGGTAACCACACAATGCTTTTCTTTTCTTAAAAACAAACAGAAATAAATCCCATCATTTTGTTTCTTCCGGTCCAATTTTTTTTAATAAATATAAAAAATCTAATCAAAAATTTTAAATTCTAGCTTTGAGGTGTACATGTTTGTGCAAAGGGGCAACTAATTTTAAAATGTCAGCCCTCTGCATGTGGTAGACATCACACAACACTCATTACAGACAGATACACAAACTATTAATTTTATTAATATTATTATAGAAAATGAACAGGAAATTAACTCTTGTAGCAACATAAAGTTGTAAATCTTACCTATAAAATAGAAATTTCATTAATATACAAGACATGGAGAGTAGAAAAATCGCCATGTTGAAGTTGAAACTTAAGATTCACAATCAGTAAACAAAAAAGAAATGCTTCTAACTTTGAAATCAAAAGAAATCAGCATAGATTTAGGAGGAATTTACTCTAGAGATGTTAATATGAATTTAGGAAAAAACTTTTAAATCTGAATAAAAAATTGAACTGTCCTACAAAAGGTATAAATATAATGAACTTAAACACTTGTTTTAATTTTCTATCATCATTTATCAATGACAATCAAAGCCACATTTTCTTTTCATGCTATTTTAATCATTTAAAATGGTACATACTAGCTAAGGAATTGAATGCAAATTCCTTATAAATTATTTTGTATCGAGTGTGAAGACATTAGAGGTCACAAAGAATCTATGCTCTCTATTTTTGTCTAGAGAGTATTAATTTATTATAAAGTTACAAAATTTGTCCTTGCGGTGTTGTTAGACTTATGAAATGATAAATAAAACTCATCCATATTTTAATGTTACTGGTTGGGGTGTGTGAAGTCTACTTTTTATATTTGAAGAAAAACCCAAGTCAAAGTTCAAATACTTTTATTATTATTTCATTTTTATAAACTACACTAAATTGTGTATAGGTATCTAAATAAATATTAAATAAAATTTACAAAATGTTGTAACATTGTGTCATACTGATAAGACATTTTTGGCACATCAACATTAATTTGTAATGGACATAACAGTACAGAATTACAAAAATTTAAAACAAATTACTGTCAATATTTTGTCCAAACCCAAACTTTTTTTTATATAAATCCAAGTTGAAACTCGCATACCCTTAGTAGCAGGTGTAACTATTTTTTTTATCCCTACAAAGCCACAGAGACCGCCTCAAACTATGAGTGATGATAGAGACCTTGATTTGTGGTAAATAAAAGGTTGTATTTTGCTAATAAAAGTTGGTAAATAAAATAACTACTTCGGCTAAAAATGTTTAGTAAAATCAACTAAAATCTAAGTGGTATAAAGCTGTCAATAATTTTTTTTTTTTTAACAGTTTGACTATCATAAAAGTCGGAATAAACATTTATTTTACCTCTTTACTAATGGTCTTTGTTTGAGGGAAATAGATTTTCTACTTTGATTGGTTACAAGAATATTAAGAAGAAGAAGAAGAAAAATTTAATAGTGTAGTTGGAACTATTTTTTTCTTTTAATTTTATGCAAAAAAAAACACTAATATTGACTACTTTAAAAAAATTTATTTGTTTAACATTATTAATTTTCATCAAAATCGATCTAATTAAACATATTTGCATATAAAAAGCAAAGTAGTCAATTTCATAATAAGATTCAATTTTGTTTAATTTTGTGTGTAAAATACATTTTAAAATGCTACAATGAACATTAAAAATATTTTGATAGTTATTTTAATGCATGGGTAAAAGTTTGTAAAAACTTTTTTCACAAAATCTGTCTCTAGTGTTGAATGATGCAGGGCATATGACAAACCTGTACAACTCGGTGGCAGAGTGTGGGAATACTAACCTTAAGGTCCAGGGTTTGATTCCTGTGCCTAGTTGCAATTTTTCTAATTTAAATACAAGAGTAAAAATCTCATTTAACAAATGTTTTATTTATCTTTGTAGACATATTCCTATGAGTACTACCTTTTTATAAATAAAATGTTATTGCAAGAGAATTTTAATAAAACTGCAATATTTTTGTTAAGTATTCAGAGAGAATTACATTGTAAAAGTGTTACTAACATATTGATGCCTTAATTGAGTTAATTTTATTTTTAAATAGAGCCTTTATATAAGTTTGTCCAAATATTAATTTGAGATATGATAGTTTTGTGTGCAAGTTGTAAATACAATATATAAATGTAACACATTACACAATGTGTTTGACTTCCATCCCACCTTTTAACTAAGATATATGTGTACCTATATTATTGGCAAATTTCAGGCCTATTTCTTGTCTTTCACTTAAATTGTATGGCAGATATAATTTAAAAAAAATATTTTAACATAATTTGAAATTTAACAATACTTCAAAATATTTCTACAGCTATTGTTAAAAAATGGTTATCCGAACATAAATAAAAATTAGATGAAATATGAGCACCTTCCTTGTAATTTACATCTGCGCTTTTATTGTGGTGCTCGAGTTTACTAATTTTATATTAAATAAAATAACACAGAACTGTATAACATCTCAACTAAAGAATAAAATTTAATTTTCTTTAGAACATTATTTCAAAACTAATTTGGACTAAGATGTGTTGAACTAATTTAGTTTCATAAATTTCCCATAAAACAGACATAAAATGGCTAACGGCTAAAATTTTAAGGCTTTTTTTTGTCCGTTTTCCAACAAAATAATGTACAGCATTTGACAATAGTATTTCTCATATTTTCTGAAGTATTCTTAATACTAGGACTAAAAAAAATAGTTTTGAGCATTGTGTGTTTGTAGACAGGGTAAATAAATCCACTTTAGCAAATAGACCTGGCCACAAGCACAAACAGAAAATTATTGTTAAACAGCTTATCTAACTCAAAAACCAGATTTTGAATTCCAATAAGTTTGATATCCTTTATAGAGCTGGAGTTAATCTTCATTTTACCAAAGAATCCAATTTTTTTTTTTAAATTAAAAGTATTAAAGGTTAAATTTCCCACTTGTGATCTATTTATTCAATTTTGATTTTATTCATACAAATTATTTAATTTCAAAAGTAAAATTAAATCGAAATTAATGATAACTTGATTATGATAATGGGAATTCATATTCATTTAGTTATTAAATTAATGGTCTGAAATCTGGCTGTAGGTTTGTTCTTCACTGTTTTTTATTATTATTATTTTTAACTCGTCTTACTACCTATTAAGGTTATACACATATGTACTATTACTCTAATGAGCTAGGTTTAGGAAAGGTTGAATTATTTAGAGGAAGTGTACTCACATTTGCATTGAGAGAAAAAGGGGGGGGCAAACTTTCAGTACACTCAACCGAGATTCAAACCCTGATCTTCCTGTCATCAGCAGTCTTGTCTATTGTGAGAGTGACACCTTAGACCTTGTGGTCACCAAACCAGATTTCTTAAATTTATTTGGACTAAACTGCTAGGCATTGTAATAGCTTTTAAAAAAAAACTAAACTTCAAAATTTTAAATGTGCAACATTTTTATTTTGAATATCAAATCTTGAATATCCTTATGGAATAAAATAAACCATCGCTAATTATTTATTAATATAATAATATACTCTACTGGAAAAATATAACGTAAAAAATTAATGGGATTAATATGAGCCATGATATTGCTGGAGTCATATGGATGGACCACTAACATTCTCTACGCCTGGTCAGAAAACATCCACACAGCTGATAATGTTACCAAGTCCTTGAAGTTCAAAACAGCTGTTTGCTTTGTGACTTATCGTACTGTTAGGTGGTAAACTTCTAATTTATTTGTATGTGAATTAATTATAAAACGTTGACCATTTAGATTGTAACTGCTCGAACATGTAAGCTAGACCTAAATGCAAGTATAAGGATGTGCAGTATTTGTATTTGTTATTGAATGGGGATCTTTACATTAGAAGTGTGTTGAAAAACATTGTTCACTTATGATTAGAATTTGATTGAAAACAAGAGTTCAAGTAATAAGTTACCTTATCTACGGTAGGAGTGTAGGTAAGTGACAGCTAGTAAAAGTTACCAGATCTACTCATGTATCCATTCACAACCATATATCTGCAAGACATATGTCGATTGTTGTCATCTGTAGTCAAAACTTCACAACAAACTATTTGTTTTTAATTTAGTTATTTTTTACCATTTTTATATCTCCTGCTAGCTGTCACTTTCCACCACTCCTATGGTGAATGGACTCAACAAATATTTAAGGTTGAATTTCTGTAATATATAAATGCATAAACCAAAAATGCAAATATGAACTTTTTATGAAGAAATTTTTTTTGTAAAAAATGTTATCATGCAAATTTGAATTTTTAACTAAATTGAGTAGAGCTGTACAAGCTATATATTTCTTTAAGCAAACAAAAATAGATATTATATGACAGTTCCCTATGAAATAATATCTTAAAATTCAATCAAATTAATTAAACTAAAAAAATTTTGAAATAAAATTTAAAATGTTGTATTTCAGAAAGATTTTCAGGTTGAGTTTAAACTACTAAAACTAAACTCAATTCACAGTGTCAAACAGTTTTGTCCCTCTTGGGTAGGGGGGAGGGGGGGGGAAGTTTTTTTTTTTTTTTTTTTAGTTTAATGAAAGCAAACAATCTACCTATCATGTAATCCATGCAAAAGCATATAGGAACTTTTCTCTCATGGATGATGCTGATCAGGCTTATGTTGGAATTCCTGTCATTATCGCAACTATTGAAGTCAATAATTTGCTAAGAAAATCGATTCTTATCAATTATGTGAATACAAATAAACAGATTTCTTTGATGGAATCAATGTACTCCAACAGATATGTTCTAGTTAAATCACATTCTAGATGGTTTCAATATTGTACATTCCTGTAAATACAGTCGAGAGTGATTTTTGTGATACTTTATTGGGTCACCAAACTTTGATGTCTGTATAGTTAAAGACACTCGAAAGTATGTAATAGAACATTGTAAATATGTAGACATAACCATCTTATGAAATAAATATATAAAATATTGACAAATTTATGAAGAGATAAAGTTGTCTTCTCATCTTAAAAAGATTTAATTATTTTTAAGACAGTTTCAGGTGCTACTGGTATTGGTCTAGTTTCTAAAATGTCAGGTTGATATTAAATTCTAATAAGAAACTTCAAGAAATGTGTTGGAAAATGCATGATACCACCTAATTCTACTCTATGAATATAGTCTATTATATAGCCTACTGGTACTAATATTTTATATGTAGGGCCTAGTTGAATATGAAAAAAATAGTTTAGTTTGAAAAAACAATATTGTAAACTTGAATAACTTTTTAACTTTATTTGATACGTGAATCAAATAGCCAAAGCTATTATTTATTCTTTTTAGTGAGGAGTTCTCCATCTAGATATCATATTCTGAAAATTGAAAAATGACACTTGGACACAGGAATCGAACCCGGGACCTTTGGCTTAATACGCCAATGCTCTAACCACTGAGCTATCCTGGAATCATTCTGTGCCCAGGGTCATCCTTCACTCATATTTTAAGGAATATTCTTGCTCTTTTGCATTAAGTTGCTGGAGCAGGTTCACTCACTGATTCTGTCATTGCAGCGGCTTTTCATGGAGCAAAAAAAAAAAATCCACTCAACCTCTTGACCGAGAATGAAGGGAGGCCCCGAAAAACCCATTTTCCATCAAAATTGCATTCTAGCTATAGCCTCTTTTGTATGTCCTCCACATAGCGGTGTCGGGGTCTCACAACCTCCAATATTGGTGGAAAAACTTAAAAGTTGAGAATTTTGTAGTGTGTTAAGAACTTGAGTTGGAAAATTCTAGATTTACTCTGTACCACAGTACTTTCAACTGTGAAAGTTCTTTCTTGCAGACTTGTAAATACTAATTTTAAATTTCCCAAATATCTATCTCTCTCTACGCTTCTAAAGTTCCCACCTTCATAACTCATCAGACATTGAAAGGAGATATCTTTTCTCGTAGAGTGTATAAAAAGCTTTGTTAATTAAGTAGGCTAGTAGTGCCAGTGTGTGTCACTGCTTACTAGTTTTAAGGCTACTGCTATACATTAGTAGCCTCAAGAAGGTTAGTGAATGTTTCAAGTTGATCACTTGATAAAGCCTGGTATTTTCATAAGATGAATCTTGTTAGTTTTCCTACATACAATGATGGTGAATGTCAAAAATGACTCTCTTAGCTTGAAAAATCCATCATTAACAAATACCTAACTTTAAAAATACAGTTGCTTTAAACCTCAATTCAAGGTCCAATTATCGCCTCAAATTTTACATTATTATTACTACTATTATTATTATTATTATTAGAATCGCTTCTTACCACCGGTTTGGGTTATATACACGCTAGGTTGATTGTGAGATGAAATAGAGGACCTACAGTTTAATGTGGGATTTGAACCACTCTGGAGGCCTGGCATTACACACATTCACAAGTTGTGAGTAATACACGTCTTGGGGGGGAGGGTTTGGCAATCAGATAAATCTGTGCCGGGACCTAGGATTGAACCCCGGACCCTAAGCACAGAAGTCTGACACCTTATCCCTAGACCGCCAGGTCACCATCAAATTTTAAAATTGTCTCGGGGGTGAACCCCTCTCACTGTTAACTAGGAGGTATTTCATACCATTCTAGTCCCCCAATTAATGTTCTCAACTTTGCCCTAGTAGACCTACTATTCCTGTAACGTTAAAATTTGTCTATGTTTAGAATGCCTAGAATTGGGAAATTCATCCCCCCTCCCCTCCACCAATGTATTTTGTGTGACGCCACTGCCTACACAACCAAAGTGTTTCGGTGGGTGCGCCACTAGTTCCATCAGTACCCAATACACTCCAAAATAGTACAGGCAAGATGTCCCACTCACTAATTAACCTATTTCTTCAAAAATTTGAACTCTAATGAAGATAGGCTACTGCAAAGAAGTTTTAACAGGAGTATGTTCGGTGTGTAAGAAATGAAAGTAATGTTTTTGTAGTGTGGCACCTAATTGTTGCAATACTGAGTAGTGGTTCGTTACCCAGCCTGCCTGACACGCCTCTAATGGTCTTGAATGGCATACTGTCAGACATTTCTTCAGGAAAATCGGCGACTGCATCATTTCGAAGAGACTTTGGCCACCGCTCTTACATATCTGACACCGCTCGATTATTTTTACTGGGATATCTGAAAGGAAGAGTTTACCAAAACAAACCCCAAACCATAGACACCTTGAAAGCAAACATCAAGGAAGAAATGTTGGTAGTAACAGCTGACATACTGGCAAGGACTCTCTAAAATATGCTACGTCGGGTTCAATCCTGTCTTGACGCAAATGCTGGCCACTTCCAGCACATGTTATGATATCATCACAATTTGAGCCTTGAGGTAAGTCCGCTTCAAATTTCGTTGCAAAATCTTCATTAGTTTTAAAATTATTCAGAAATGCCGGGTTTGGCAGTGAGCGGGACAGCCTGTACCTAATTATATTCGCGTCGCCTGTAACAAAAACAACCAGTTCTATCTGTACTTGCCGGAATTGTTACGCGGGAACAGGTTCACTCCCTGCCACCCTGATGCTCGCGTCGCCGTCACAGCTGTACCAGATGCAGAAAAAGACTTCTTTTCTGCTCCGGTAGGCGTGAGTGGCTGGTTTGGAACTGAAGATTTAAAAGCGCGTTATTTTTTAATTAGGCTTGATTTAACAAAATTGACTCCATTTTGAGTTGACTACAAAAGTTAGAATATAAAATTAATATAATTAAAGTTTAAGAGCTATTTTGCTGTAACCCTTTTTACAATTATTTTTTTAACATCTCTATTTCAATTATATCATTTTCTTTTTAGCAGACTATATTTGTGATCGCAAAAAAGTGTATAAGGGACCCAACGCAAACTGTAAAATTCAGTTCAATAATACTAAAAAGCATCATTTCTAAAGATAAAATTTAAAATAGGTGGTGGTTGAATGGTCTAACACACTACTCTCGTGTTAGACTGGATTACCGGGGACCTACGCTTCTTTATCTATGCCGGTGACTCTGTGAGATGATCAAAAACAAGAGTTTTCTTCTGCCATCTTTAAAAATATAACTGAAAGAGGGAAAAGATTTAAAATCTTTGGCGTCGGCTCAGAGAAAACAGCCTGATCCATCTTCTCCTAACTTACACCAAGCTGTACTCATAGGTTCCTGTTCTGTTCGGTTGTTGATTTGGAAAATTGATAAAGTGGTAGGAGTTGCTATTGTTAATTGGGTGGAAGAATTTTTGTATGGTCGGACATATAGAAATAAAGCAGACAATAATGTGGGGAAAAGAGGGCAGAGGGGGTGGATTTTAAAGTGAGCATGACAGCCCTGAAAAATGTTATAGTACGCTGAGCTACGAACATTAATAGAAAAATAAATGTTGTGCTGGAATGTGTACTAAATTCAGGTGTGATTTGAATGGGTGTGAGTGATAAGAGAAAAATCGGATCGAAAGACAAGTTTCAAAAGGGAGATATAATGATTTGAAATTGAAAAAAAAAATTATGTACTGGTACTGATGATTTTAGAAAGTTTTACATTGCAAGCAGGAAAGGGGTGCTAAGGTTAAATTGAAACTGAGAAAAATCAATTCGAGATTAGGTAGTGATAAGAATATACTGATTAGTTATAACTTTATACTTAAAATAGAAAATACACCTATTCATCTGTCAAAAACTAAACCTGTGATTCTTTTACTATATAATATTTTATTAATTTACGAGATGTATGCAGCGTCTACATTTTTTAAGAGGGGGCTTTATTGACATGGATATTGTGCGAGCCTTGTTGACACTTTTTATTTTGTACAGTGGAACCTGAATAATTTGAATTTTCGTGATTCGAAATCATCTTTAATTCGAATTTTTCGCCTGGTCCCGTGAATTTTGTATCAAAACAATGTTAAAAAGTCGTGGATAATTCGAATTTTGTTTTGGTTAGTTCGAACTTTTCGTAAGTTGTAATGTACTGTGCAGTATTGTTTTCCTAATTCTAGTTGCAGCGCCATGTTGCTGTCTTTTTGGAAACAGGGGAGGCGACGTTGGAATGCGGTCAGTACTCTTCTTCACGCCCCTCCCCCTTTCAACCAAACGTCTTTGTTTACACGTACAGTTCTGTACTTCGTTACTAAAGGTCAAACCTCTCGAGCGGTCACGTGCGATCTTCTTAGTGATTCGGTCGTAGCGGTATTCTTGTGACGTGTGAGTTTATTTTGTTTTGTTATTTAGTTTTTTTTTTAGTTTTGTGAACTTCATTAGCGTGGATGAAGATGTGGCAGTCTATGTTGAATTTACTGATGCGGACATCATCGCCGAAGTTCTCGACAGTAACATCCAGGCTGAGGATGGAGCATCTGGTGATGAAGAGGACAATTTTCAGTAGGAAAGGCCTATCCCGAGTGTGGCAGAAATTATGGACCATATCCAAGAACTCATGCGTTTTTTGAAAGTCGCACCAATATAAGTGAGTCCATTTTCGAGTCAATAAATCAATTAGAATCATACACTATGACTGAGAAACTTAAATCAGGAAAATGGATTAAAATCTCTGATTTTTAAAAGAAATTGTGAACAGATTAAGTCCGAATACGTTAAATGAAGTTTTTGAGCTTGGTTGCAAACTTATCTGTGTTTCTTTTCAATTCCTTTGAAGAAACTTATTTAATTCAAATTTTTCCCGGTCCTTTCAAGTTCGAATTATCCATATTCCACTGTACAAGACTTATTGACACGAGGTTTTATGTGAGCCTTCTTGACATGGATTTTTTGTGATCCTTATTGACACAGATTTTTGTGTGTGCCTTATTAACACGGTGTTTGGTGTGAGCCCTATTGACACGAGGTTTGGTGTGAGCCTTTTTGACATGGTTTTTTTTTTGTTATCTTTATTGACACTGGCTTTTGTGTATGCCCTATCTATATGGGGTTTGGTGTAGGCCTTATTGACACGAGTTTTTGTGTGACCCTTATTGACATGGGGTTTTGTGTGAGCCTTATTGACACGGGTATTTTATTAGCCTTATTGACACAGAGCTTTTTATAAGCCTTATTGACACGGGATTTGGTGAAAGCATTTTTGACACAGGTACTGTGTCAGCCTTATTGACACGGGTTTTTAGTGAGATTTCCTGGCACGGATTTTTGTGTGAACCTTATTGACATGGGGTTACTTGTAAGCCTTGTTGTCACGGTGATTGGTGTGAGCCTTATTTACATGGGGTTATTTGTAAGCCTTGTTTCACGGATTTTTGTGGGCCCCTTATTGACATGGGGTTATTTGTAGGCTTTGTCACGGTGTTTGGTGTGAGCCTTATTGACAGGTTTGTTTGTGTAAACCTTATTGACATAGGGTTTGGTGTGAGCATTATTGACATGAGTTTTGTTGTAAGCCTTATTGACACAGATATTGATTGTATGAGCCTTATTGATACAGGTTTTTATGTGACCCCTTTGACACAGAGTTTTGTGGGCCTTATTGACACAGAGTTATGTATTAGCGTTATTGACACTGGGCTTTGTGTGAACCTTATTGACATGGTATTTTGCTTTAGCGTTATTAACACAGAGTTTTGTGTAAGCGTAAATGACACAGGGTTTTGTGTGAGCCTTATTGACATGGGATTTTGTTTTAGCATTATTGATACTGGGTTTTGTGTGAGCCTTATTGACACAGGGTTTTGTTTTAGCATTATTTACACAGGGCTCTGTGTGAGCCTTATTGACACGGGCGTTTGTTGGTGCTTTATTGACATGTGATTTTGTGGGACCTTATTGACACGGAGTTTTTTCTTAGCATTATTGACACGGGATTTTATTTTAGGATTATTAACACTTTTTAGATACTTCTTTAAACTAAGTTTATTGTGAGCCTTTATTGACACACGGTTTTGTGTGAATCATTTTGACACGGAGTTTTGTGCGAGATTTATCAACACAGGGTTTTGTTTAGCCCTTTTATAAATGGCGTTTTTATTAGCATTGTTGACACGGGATTTTATGTGAGCCTTGTCACAAGGTTTTGTGTGAGCCTTATTGACCCAGATTTTTGTTTGAGCCTTTAAGAAATGGGTGTTGTTGGGAAACTTATTGATACAGGGTTTTGTTTTCTCTTTTTGAAACGGGATTTGTCTTAGCCTTATTTACACAGGGTTTTGGTGTGAGCCTTATTGCCAGAGTTAATCAAAATTAATCAACTATTTCACCAATCCCAATTTTATTGTTGTCAAGTAATGAATTTACAAATCACGTTGACCATTCCTTTTATGAGTGTAAAATATGCGCACCTAATATATCAGCTCTGAGGTGAGCCACTAAGCGCCATTACTAAGTATTAATGATTTAATTTGTGTTTGTGTGTGAACCACTAATTTGGGCTATAAGTTTTTTAAGTAACGAGCTTCGAATTTTGTCATGTTTATTGACACCCTTTATTGACACATTTATTTCATTTAAGTTTTCACATATTAGCGAACGATGTTAAAATGTCATTGTTGTGTATGTGTGTAAGAGAGAAAGAAATGTCCTAAAGTTTCCGTCTCTCTTAAACAATGGTAAGCAGATTACAACTAAAAAATTTCAGTCACATGTCTATCGACTATTCAGTTATTTTATAAAGATAAATCAATAGTAGTCATGTGTTTATAGATTTGATACAAATTTTCTCTAGATTTTAAAGCTGTGCTGATTAATATTGTATAAATAATTCTACTATTAATATAATAAGTATATTATTCTATTATATGTGAACTCTTGATACAATTTGAAATAATTAACAATCAAACCTTAAAGTCAATATTAAATAAAGATAATTTTAGGTAATGTTGATTAAATACAACTACCAATCAATCTTATTTTTATTTGACATCATTACGAATCTCGCCAATTGCGCTATCTATATTGTTCTTGCAACCAATAAGCATAATCCTAGGCTGTATCCGAATAGTCTACTTCACGCGCCGTCGACCCTTGACGCTCACTCGATAATTGCATTGGCAATCACGTGATCGAGTGAACAACCGTCCGAATAGTCACGAAGTGAGCCGCTGCACCCTGCACAAGCCCTTGAGACCAAGTGTGACGGCAAGTTACCCTTCACACGCCGTCGATGCGGAGTTTGACTGGCAACTGTTTAATTTTTCGTCTGCTAGAGTAATGTGATCTGTGATGTGTAATCTGCTATCTATGATAAAGTATTTTAACTATACCGGTACTGCTCATGTTGTAGTGTTTTTTGTGTTGTGTTGGAAATGTCTAGTGAAAAGAAGTGGGTTTGGATATTAAAACGTTGTATTCGTTTTCATTCCCTGATTATAGATGGTGTTTAAAATAGTTTCTAAGATCACGGGTAGGAAGCAGCACTGCAGACTCAAGGGCGTGTAAAGGGTAATTGCTGTTCGAAAAGTCTGTTGCAGTTTTCGATCTCAAGTGGGTGTAAAGTGTAATTTTATCGAGTCTGCATGAAGTCTGCGTCAAGTCAAGTGTACTTGACTATTCGGATACGGCCCTAGTTTTTTTGTTTATGTTCCTTAATCATCCATTAGAAAACGGTTAGATTATTGTTGATGTGACGGACTTCTGAGCTCTAATAAATATCATTGACTGTTATAATTCTTATCTGTATCTCTAATTACTTAACTGTTAATTATCTTGTTAAACTTTTTAAAATATTACATAGAAGGTATCACTTTTTTTCTCCGTGTTAATCTTTTAATAATATTACATAGAAGGTAAATTTTTTCTTGACTATAGGCTACTATAAGGTATTTTAATAAATATTTTACATTTGTTCTCTATTAGCTCTTGTTTCTGATGTTAAAATTCAATAATATTACTAATGAGGCTTATTCTTTTTATCAAGGATAGGTATCTGAATGTATTATAAAGGTTGTCATTTTGGATGTTAGATTCGCCAAATTCAGCATTTCCCATGTAGGCCTACCTACTAACGTATTTTTATTATTATTATTATTATTATTATTATTATTATTATTATTATTATTAAGCACCGCGTCTTACTACCCGTTCGGGTTATACGCTTAAGTACTAATTACGCTAATGGATTAGGAATTGGGAAGGTTGAATAGAGGAAGTGAACCCGCATTTGCGTGGAGGGAGAGTGGAAAACCACTTAGGAAAAACCACCCCCAGTTCACCCGACCGAGATTCGAACCTCGATCTCCCCGTCCTCGGCAGTCGGGCTCAACACGACTAGCGCGTTAGCCAACTACGCCACCGAGGCGGGTTACTAACGTATTTAATTTCCCTACTCCCTCCCCACCCAATTTAGGCACTTAATGAAAACTTTCTTAAACACTTTTGGGATTTTTGGTGTACTTATCTTAATATTCTTAAAATTGGAATAATTTTAATTACGTTGTTGTTTTAGTTCATACATTTGTTATTAATTGTTAGGGGTGAGACTGAATTTACCAACTCTAGGCTCTCTGAAATAAAAAAAAAATCCCAGGTGATTAGGGCTGTATCCAAATAGTCATGTACACTTGACTTGATGCAGACTTGATGACCCCTTTACATGCACTTGAGATCGAAGACTGCATCAGACTATTTGAACGGCAAAATATCCTTTTCACACCCTTGAGTCCACACTACTGCTTCCTACTAATGATCTTAGAAACTATTTTAAACGCCATCTATCAGCCCAAATTAGTATAGAGCCACTTAAAGATTTGTGGTGACTTATTTTCACTGCACATGACAAATTACCTAACACAATTTAACACTATATTATTATTATTATTATTATTATTATTAGCACCGCGTCTTACTACCCGTTCAGGTTATACGCACTTACACTAATGTGCAATAGTAGGGTGATTATGAGATGAAATGGAGGATCTACAGTTTAACGTGGAATCCGAACCACGGTGGAGGCCTGGCATTCCTTACGTTCACAAGTTGTGATTAATACACATCTTGTCAGAGGTGAAGGAAGGGTTTGGCAATCAGATAAATCTGTGCCGGGACCGAGGATTGAACCCCGGACCTCCAGCACAGAAGTCTGACACCTTACCCCTAGACCACCAGGTCACCTTATAACACTATAAAACATCCAATATATTTAACATACGCTTTCAAAAGATCAATTTACTCTTCGAGTTCTATCTCTAGCAGACAAAAAATTAAACAATTGCATATCAAACACTGCATCAACGGCGTGTCAAGGGTAACTTGCTTGGACTCAAGGGTGTGTGAGAGGTGCATTAGCACACTTTATGACTATTCAGAGGGATATGCACTTAATCACGTGATTACTAATTCAACTATCAAGTGAACTTCAAGGGTCGACGGCACGTGAAGTAGACTATTCGGATTCAGCCCAGGTGAAAACGGTGGGGGGCCGGGAAGGCCAGCACTCCCCCCTACACCCTAATAATGTCAGGTCCAGGAAAATTGTAAAATTTGAGACAAATTGGACTTGGCATCAAGCTTTTAAGTAATTTAATTTCAAGAGTGATTTGTTACTGATGTATTTTTCAAGTTTTATTTGTTTTTACATTTACCCTCATGGCATGTAGGAAAAAACACAAGTTTCGTTTCGGCTCGGCTCGTAAGAACTCGAGGCTTTATTAAGTGCTTAACTTAAACATTGTCTAACCTTCTTAAGGTTACTAATATCTAGTAGGCTTAGTAGTAGTAGTAGCAGCCTCAATACTAGAAGGACCAGTGAAAACAGCTACTAGCCAATTTGATTTAAAATTAAGATTTCTACCCATTCTACTACTAAAGGATCTCCTTTCATTGTTTGATGAGTTATGAAGTTGGGAACATTTGAAGAATTGGGATTGATAGTTGAGAAATTTAAAATGTGTCTACAGTAAAGAACATTTATAGTCAAATGTACTTTGGTAGGTACAGAGAAATTCTAGAATTTCCCAACTCAAGATCTCGACTCTCCACAAAATTCCCATCTTTCAAGCTTTTCCCCAACATTTGGAGTGGTGGGAAGCTAGGGGGGTGAGTTTTACCCACCCCACCTCAGTGCAACACCCTTGCATCTAGTATCTCATATGTCATTCATAACGTTTATTTAACTAAATCTTGTTTTGTACTGAGCTTAAGCTCTATTGGCAGTCATATCATACCAATTTCTAAGGTTGATACCCCATTGGAATAAACACCCTGAAAAGGATTAACTTTTTTTTTTTCGATATTATTCACTGTTTTGACTTTCTTTTCTTACTTTTAAAGAGTGTTAATGTTGATACAAAAACCACCAATGTTGGGAACACATTCTTCTAGTTTTGTGATGTAAATGTGTTACGATTATCACTCTTGAAAAAAAACACAATGTTTTAGGGATGCCAACATACTCACAATTTTGCACAATTAAACTAAGTTGCCACCAACAGATAACATTGTGGTTATCTGAACACACTCTAAACCTGAACCCAACCAAAATCACTCGGTAGTGATAAAATAAGAAATCTGAAATCACTGATGATAATCAAATATAAAAGAAACAAAGTTAACGCTGGGAAGAAAAATTGGTAGGATGTTGCTCACAGCCATCCTCCACTGCTATCTGCAGCCGACAGATGGTTACATGGTGGTTTCCTGCTGACTGGATGGTGAATAAAACAGAAACTGGGGAAAGCATATACGGTAGAGTCTCGAAACTCGATAACTCGACATTCCATGTAACTAGACCTACACGTGTGCACACAATTGTTGGCACCATTAATCACAATCCAAGGTCATTCAATTGTATAACCTCTGTTTGTTTGTGTAACTCGAGTGGAACATTCATGCTGTGGTGTTTTTATAAGTGCTGTGTTTGTTAGTTTTCCAATTCAGTAACGTGTTATTCGAATCAATACAATATTATATGTACAGTACTGTACTGCATTTCTGTGTATTACACATATTATGTAGGCCCTATATACACTAGGGTGGTCCAAAAAAGTGAAAGTTTTAAATTTGTTTCTCCTCAAGGTGGATCTTGTTCCTAACATAAAATGGATAAGCCCTACAATATTTCTGGTCATTCGGACTGTATTTATGGGTCGCAACCATTTTCAACTTTGAGAATATGTATGAAAATAAAAGCAGATATATGAAAAATCTTGTTTATTTACCTCACAAATTGGATTAAACACAAATTATCATCATCATTAACGTTGTATTCATTAGATCAGTTTCAGTTTCATACAAACACAACACTTCTCATTTACTTTTGAAACAAGGTGCCCTTGGAAGGGCTAGGTTGCACCTTTCTATGGAGTTTCACCACGTGCAGAAGGGTCTGCTTCTGGGTCTCATCTTTTGTCAAACTCTGATTATAGTGCCGGATCAGGGCGCCTCCCCTATCGGCGCAGTCGTTTACCACCGTCATTTGTGCATATTTTTCCTGGAGCAGCTTGTAGGTTGCATCCTCTGGCCACTGACTGGGTTACTTGAGCAAGAAGGTCTCTGCTGCCATTTTCTTGCCATTGTCCAAGAGACCATCAAAGATGTTGGTGGTCGTTTTCTCTGAGACATAGGAATCTAGGGCGCTAACAGTGACAAACAACTTCCCATCCAGCTGTTTAAGTCCCTTGGCTTTGGCCAGCAGGAGCAGATTTTTCTTTGTTCTGGATTTCATTTCGACGTCAAGGTCTTAGTTGAACATAACTAGCCCAACAAGTTCTTCTGCAAAATGCCAGAGATGTCGCTTGAAAGCCTTGAGAACCACATCGGTCACTGGTTGGTCTCGGAACTCTGTTAGTGCAATGAGAAAGGCTCGGTCATTCCACGAAGCCTCTGCAGCAAGAGGAGCTATGTGCCAATACTTAGTATACATGAGTGCCACGAACTGACAGATGCTTTGCAGGCCTTTCTGTTCACAAGAGTTAAGTTGAATCTGATTCCTAAAGAAGTAACTTTTTAGGGAATAAATAGCCTTGGCCATCCATCTGGCATGATGAAGGGCTCCAGATGCTCTGAAGCCGGTGTGTTTATTCGGAACCCCTCCAAGTAAAACCATCTACTCAAATGTTGCAGCTCAGCATAGTCATCTCTCAAAAACCCTCCTTTTTCTAGAGCAGTGGAGTAGAAACCAATCATTTCATCACACAGATCATGCAGATCACCAAGGACACTGGTGAAGAGATCGTTTGAGGCGGCTGCAAACTTTGTTTGGTCGAGTGATATTCATTAAGTCCTGAAACGTTTGAAAAGAGGAATGTCTGGTCCAGAAGAGCCGCCAAGGGTTTCTTTGAATATGTCAGCTAAAATAACTTTGTACGCATGGTGGCGACAAGCCACCCACATTAAAGGACGATCGATAGACCCTTCAATAATCGCACACGCCCCCTGTGAGTCCAATGTTTGACGCGGTGGTGTCAAAAACTAGCCCACGCAGCTGCTTCTTTAGGCCCCATTTGTCAAGTGTCTTGATGCACACGTCAGCTTGAGCCTGACCAATCCCGCGAGGGATTATAGGGACTCCGAGAAGCTTCTCGAGTCTCGCACTGGATATTACAATGCTACGTGATCAACTTTCTCCTACTATGTTCGGCAGAAGCTTGCTGCGTGCCGGGGTGCATTCATGGAAAACCTGACCATATATTCTTTTGCAACTGTCTCTCATTAGAATCTCCGCGATAACCGGATAGTGCTCTGTGAGAGAGGAGTACATTGCTAAGATTATGTTTTAGAGCTTTGGCTGTTGCCGCGATGACAAATGTAGTCTTTCTGTCACTGATGTTGACTCGGTCAAGTGACATCGCCACAACCTGTGTGAGTAGCTTCTTGGTCTTTTTTGTTTTAGAAATTCTGAATCATTCTGTGACTGATGAACGTACAAGTGAAAGTAGCACGAGGTTGCGACCCCTAAATATGGTCCGTTTTGGCTGAATTTCTTTTCCAATATGTATTTCAGTCAAATGAACAAGGGCAAGCTTGAGGAAGAACTAAAATTTGGAAAATTATTTCTAGGCCCTTTTTTGGACCACCCTAATATACACCATTATATTAACATGTAATATATTGTACTGTACATATAATACTGTAACTATACCATACAATACTATAATACAGTAAAAATGTACCTATAATATTCGATACTGTACTGTGATTCATTCTTGTTTAGTAAACATGACATAGTAAACATGCATCTTATGTAAGTTCATTCGTAAAACTCGACATTTCAATAACCCGACACCATCTCAGTCCACATTAGGTCAAGTTTCCGAGACTTTACTGTATCAACCATCCTTTGAACTCTGACCTAGCTATGCGCAAATTCCCCAAAGATGTCAGCAGTGTCCCAAGTCCAAATGATAGAAGTTCAGGTCTTTTCCTGCCACAGAAAAGTCCCCTTACATTATAGTAAAAGTATTTTTTCTAAATAAAAGTGTATTAATATTTTGATTAATTATTGATGAATATCTAATCAGCTAACATCACAATTTTTTCTCCTCAGGATTTTCTATTTAAACCACAATGTCCAGATACCGAGAATGGGACCTTTCTTGCAAAGTTTATGTTGGTAATCTTAGCAGCAGTGCATCAAAGCATGAAATTGAATCTGCATTCAGCAAATATGGTCCCTTAAGAAATGTGTGGGTTGCTAGAAACCCATCAGGGTTTGCATTTGTTGAATTTGAGGATCCTCGAGACGCAGAAGATGCAGTCCGAGGACTCGATGGAACGTAAGTAGTCTGAAGTCTATTATATTTTTAGTGGTAGTATTGAATTGGTTGGATAGGGTGTAACCGGTCATTATTAACTTCCTACTCCCCGCTCTTCCATTGCTATCCAAGTCACTACAAGGTTTGGCAATAATTTTTTCACATAATATTGTATTTGTCTGTGATCCCTTTAAATATTCACGACCTAGGTTCGAATTACGGACTTGAACAAAAACCTAAAGAAAGAAGTCCTACTTGGATGACCAACTAGCTGGATCGTTCTTGCAAAACAAGCCAAAATCTTGGTGTATAAATGTAAACATTTTCTAATGTATTAAATTTATTTTGTCATACATATTTTGATATATTTGACACTTTAAAAGTATGATATGAACATACAAAAAAATTACACTTTTTTTTGTTAATATGTCTTAAAAAAAAGTTCAACATTTAACATAGCAAGGCAATAACAATACTGTCATGACAATGGTACAGGTAATAGAAAGCCTCTTGTTAATAAGTGGGCGATTGAGAGGCCCATAGTGTAGCACTGTATAATAAATAGATTATTGAGAAAATTTTCCTTGTCATATCATTAGCCTGGCCCTAGCTAGCCAGGTCAATGATGAAATAGGCTTTCACATGGGCTGTATTCAAATAGTCCTAGGCTCCCTAGTTGGACCCTTGAGTTTTATAAATTGATTGACTCTTGATGATTTTACTAATCTATTTAGTGCTATCAGCTCGTAGTTGTAAATAGCCCAGTGGTCCTAGATATAAATAGATTCTAAGGACCAGTTTCATAATCAGACTAAGGGCCGGTTTCATAGTCAGCTCACTAAACTCTTACTAAACTTAAGGGCTTCACAGCACTCCTTGCCAACACACTCACCCTAAATAATTTAGTACGTTTCATAGTCAAGATAATTTGGATTGTTTTAGTCACTCAAAGCAATAGGGAGCTTGGTCAGGGAAGTTCGTTTCTGTCCGTAATATTGGTGACGTCACTCCAGACAGCCAATGATAATGCGCATAATTAGTGACGTAGGTATAACAAGACAAGAAAGAAATCACTTGTTATCAACATGGAGGACATAAACAGAACTTTTAATCGCTTTACTGCCAACGAGAGAGAAATATTATTCGGCCTTATTAATTCTAAATCAGCTGTCATTGAAGATAAGCGAATGTTTTCTGTTATAATGGAAAAGAAGAAAGCCTTGCAAGACATTGCAGATCACTGATTTCTCTGTAAGTTTAAAAATAACTCCTGAACATGAGAATTAAACATGGGAGTACCATGACCCATGCATTAATTAGTTGAAAAATGTCTGGGCTTGGTTATAGCTCATAAGCCACATAACTTAAGTAATGTAACAAATATTTCTCATGTAGATTCTTTTAGTAGCCAATGAAAAGTCCTAAACTAAACAATGTAATAAGGACAATCAATGAATGAGGTGTTGAATTCAGCAAAACCTGTGGAAAAGGGAGTGGGGGGGTTGATGGAGGGGTAAGGCATATTACCCCCTTAAAATAATAACAATAGTCAGATATTTCTTAATATTTTTTTTCTTAATCTAATTGTTTTAACCCATTTTATTTTTTTAACAACTACACCCCCTCCCTTGTGATTGAATTCAACACTGGTGAATAGGAGTAGGACAGACAAGCTTTCCGCATCACCATAGAGTGTGGGCTCATGTGGTACTGTGTAAGATGCGTTAATCCTATATTTTACATGGTGATTTCCCCAGGAGGCGTATTTCCTTGTTTTAGCTACACATAAAATTAACGACGACAAAACGCACACAAAACAGTTGACAATACAAGACAAGATCAATGTTCATAGCTGAAGTGGCGCTGGATGAAAGCGGCCCTGGCTCGTTGGGATGCATATTCTGTGCAGGAACTTGTTCCGTGGTCGTTCAGGATCCTTCGGGTGGGAGCTCATGGCGTTGGATAGCGATGTTGTGTAACACAGCACACGCATTGATGACTTTGGTGGAAGTGAGCAAGTTGGTTCTCAGCTTTTGTCTGAGGCATGTAACTCTACGTTTCCACACCCCGAACAAACACTCCACCACTTTCCTTGTCTGCTTTTGTGCTGTGTTGGACCGCCACTCTTCTGGAGTTTGTGGGTCCGGTACTGGAGTGTAGAGATAATCCATTTGTGGATACCCACTATCTCCAAGAAGATTGCCCCTCACTCGACGCGTCTCCAGTCGAGTCTTCATTCGACTGTTGCTGAAGATCCTGGCATCATGGCTGCTTTCTGGTCAACGTGCTACAATGTCCAAAATCTCCATATCTGGCCCATAAACAATCTCGAAGTGGTAAAATGTAGTGAGCAAAATAAGATAATAAAATAGCCAAATACTTAAAAAAATATGTTTGACTTTTGAATAGATAAGTTACCTTTTTTCAGAATTTCACATTCACTCCTAAAAAGAGAGGCAGGTGTAGAAAGAGCAACCAGCTGTTAATTTAACTAATAAAAGTAATTAACATACCTCTACACACATTTCCCTTATGTGGTAGGCAAGAAAATGTGTGTATGTAAGCTCAAAAACAAAATTAAAAATTCCCTGGTGTGCTTGATTTTTCCAATTTTTGGGGTAGCGGGCACATTATTTAGAACTGTAGATGGGGGGGGGGAGCACATATTATTTCTATACTTGGGAAACATATTATTTTTCCAACTTTAAGGGACATAATTAATTTGATTCTAAATAATATAAATGTAGCTGAATCAAATGTTACCTTTTAAATATTTAGCTTGATATCTAAATACTAACACAATATATAAATTTTTAGCTATGCTACTATCAGCTTCAATAGCCGAATGGTCTACGATTCACTCTTGTGTTAGACTGATGTGCTGAGAACAGGAAGATTGGGGTTCAATCTCGGTCGGGTCCATTAAAGAGTTTTTTCTGAAATAGTTTCCCACTTTATCTCCATGCAAATCCAGGTGAATTACCTCTTAAGTGTTTCCTTCCTCATCCCTACCCCATTAGTGTATAAAAAAACTTCAATAGATGAATCAAATACCGGGACATTTAGGACATGTACTTTCCTGTTCTGAAGAGCTCAGCAATTCCCTCGTGGCTTTTATGCTATACCTCAGTTTTATCTTCTGTAGCGACTGACAGCTCACAGCTGACTCTGACAGTCACAGTTAGTATATACCTAAATTTTGACTGTCAGAAGTGACAACGATAAAGACATGGTTTTGCAGATCATATGGTTCGCGTAGGATACATAATTTGGTTGGTAGCTTTCAAAGCCGTCAGTCAGCACACAGAAGCTAAAACTGAGGTATATATTAGTGCAATCAATACACCCAGATACACTGGGGAAATGATACATGCGGACAGGCTGATTTAACATAAACTGAGTGTGCAATGTCAGAAGTCGGTAAAAAATCTTATCCATTGATACCTTATTCATTGCTGTAGGCTTTGTATTATTTGATAAAAAAAATATTGACAACAGAAATAATATATAGGATTACCAGCAAATTATAAATTGCATGACTTTTTAATTTTTTATCACCATGTCTTACTACCTGTTCAGGCTATAGGCCAAATTGCATGAAAAAAAGGTTATTCCTGTGAACAAATAAAAAAAGTTTACATATCTTACATAAGAAAGAAGGGGGGGGGGGTCAAACATTTGCTTATTTTTGCTTACAAGGGGGGGAGGGGGTTAAAAGTGGCCAAAAATGTGCTTGCATGATACTTGAATGCCCCCTTAGTAAATTATACAAATGCACAGTAAGCTACATATTATATTAAATTCATTAATAATTTATTATTCTGCATACAATACTCCACAGTGCAGTAAATATTTTACAATTTATATAAATTAAACTATGTTCAAGCAGTATGATTTTAATTATTTTCTTTTAATTTTTTCTAATTATTATGTTATTATAACTATTATTATCATCATCATTATTATTATTATTCACCGCGTCTTACTAACTGCTCGGGTTATACACACTTATGCTAATGTGTAATGGTATGGTGATTGTGAGATAAATGGAGGACCTACAGTTAACGTGGGATCCGAACCACGTGGAGGCTGGGCATTCCACACATTCACAAGTTGTGATTAATACATGTTTTGTCAGAGGTGAAGGAAGGGTTTGGAATCAGATAAATCTGGGGCCGGGATCGAGGATTGAACCCCGGACCCCCAGCATAGAAGTTTGACACCTTATCCCTAGACGCCAGGTCACCTAATTTTTCTAATTGACAAGAAAGACACTTGATAACGGACAATCTTTGAATCCCAAAGGGTGTTCACTATTAAAATATTTAACTTAATTTGGAATTCAAACCCCACCCTCCTAGGTCAGTTAGGAGTGATAGTAACTATGCTAATGATGATGTTTTTATATTATACATGGGTGGCAAAATTAAACATATCAGGTTTCCATTGGTCATCTGACATATAGACAATATTTCTTTGTGTAGAAGCATTTGTAATAAAATACAATATGGAATGAAGCTGGTGTGTTTTTAAGGCGAGTGTGTGGAACGCGTGTCCGAGTGGAGATGTCGTCTGGACGCAGCCGCCGTGGTGGGGGTGGTCGTCGGGGCTCTGGCCCCCCGAGGTATGTTCATATTATTCTGTTCCAATAACAAGTATAGCATTGTTTTTATTTGCTATTTATACGGCTGTATTTTTGTTTCAACTTCAATGCCTTTTAATTAAATTAATAATTGCATTTGTATGATTATTAATGTTTCCTCAAAACATTCTTTGAAAAAAGACACATTGATATTTATAAAATCACAAATTTCAGTATTATGATTTGCTATATTTGTTATGATGCTAATTTTTTTAAGGCCTTGATATTTTGTTTGTTTAATGCAGACTTAAAAGTATGTTATAATATTGCCTGGTATGAAAGGTCTATCCCTCAGGAAAAATTAAAAAACAATATCTGAGTTAGGAAATTTGTCAATTTGATTACACAATGTTAATATTTTTGACACAATTTTATTCATGTTGGTTGCATCTTTATAGCAGGTCCAACTACTATTGAAGAGTGAGTTGGGTACTTTAATCCCTTTTCAAAAAATGCATTACTTGATTAAATAGTAACTGTAAAGATATAATTTTAGTACATTTTGAGGATAGAAAAAAAGTGATAAATAAATTTCATATAGTTGACCTCGGTGGTCTTGGAGTAAAGTGCTCGCCTCAGGACCTGATGTTTGTGGATTCAAATAAAGCCGAGGTCAACGGATTTTTCTTGAGCGATAAAAATCCGTAGCACAATTTCCTTCATAGGGGAAGTAAAGCTGTCAGTCCCATGTTGATTGTGATATGTGAAAATGCCTTTCCTGGCAAAATTGGTAGGCCCTTTTACTCTCGCTCATAGAAATTCTCGTGTGCTGATATAATCAATTGGTTCAGAAAGTGCATGTTAAATCCCTCATAGGGTTGTACCTGTGGTTTTGGCTAACATGGGTGAAATAATGAGTGTTGAGTGTCCATGTTTGGTCGATGGCAAAGTGTGTGGGCTGGGCTGGCCTTGGATGGTGGTCGGCTTGTTGTTTCATGGTGTGACGAACAATTTGCAGGGCACCTCGACTTCTCCTGAACCACCATCAGCCACCCTCGACATCTTCTCCTACTTCGTGTTATGTCTCGGGGCCACCTAACAACCACCAACCAACCCCAACCGAGCAAATCTGCTAATCTGCTCTGCTCTACGCAGCTCACGTCACTTGCGGTTTTGCGCAAACCTCTTGTCTGTTAGGCCAAACATGCGTGCGCACCAACCATCATCGTCATCTCCTTGGGGAAAACATAAAATAACAAACTATACCAACTGAACCTTTCACCATGACCACCACCACAACCACCACCATCAACCATACAACCGTTCGCCAGGTCGCCGGCCCCCAACCCACCAACACCATATATCGCCAGCCTGCTTGCTCCTCATCTGTACTCTCACCAATACACGCTGGTATTTAAACTCATCTTGGGGACTACTAATGGTTTTAAAAGTTTGTATTAATAATTTGAGTATTTTGGATCTACATATTTTTGTTTAAATCTTTTTTTACTTTAAATTGGTTTGTTCTTGTGTGTTTATTTTACTTCTCCATTCTTAGAATAGATGCTTCATTCAGGTATTAAAATTATTTTTTTATAAATCTAAATTAACAAAGTTTGTAAATTTAAATTCTCCGTTTAAAATATTTTAGGGTTAAAATACATATGTTGTGATGTTTGGTTACTTACATTGGTAAATTAAAATTTACCCTTAATTTTCAGTAGCTAAGTTCATAATTGCCTTTTGGCAATAAATCTCCAAAATATTTTTGTATTAAATAATAAGTAGTAAATTACCTGCTTCAGTGGCCAATTAGTCTAAGGCGTCACTCTTGTGTAAACTGGCAAGCTAAAGACGAGGAGATCAGGGTTCGAATCCCATTGGGTCTATTAAGGGTGGTTTTTCCTAAATGGTTTCCCCTATACCCTTGCACACAATGCAGATAGATTATCTCTCAAATGTTATTTTCCTCATCAGTACCCCATTGAAGTAATTATCATATATGCGAATAACCCGAACAGGTAGTAAGATAGGCCAATACTGTGTATAAAAATAAGTGTATTTTTTAAAAGTACCATACAAACCATTTACTAATGTATAATGTTTCCATTTATAGAGGCTTAAGCAAATAAATATCAAAAGTCTGGAAGTATTGGCAAAATTAAACATTATGATTATAAAGGATGATTTATTTTAACACTAAATAAGACCATAATTATTTATAACCAAACATTCAATGTGTTTCATATCTTTCAGTGAGAACGATTTGAATTCTTTTAATATGTTCACCTGTGTGATATGTAATAGGTCCTTTAGTATTCTATTATTATGGTTTTATTTTATGTAATCAAACAATGTTTCATTTAAATCCACTCATACCTAATAATGTTTGCGTGAGGCTTTTAAAATCTCTAACCCAGCTCAATAAATATATTGTAGTTGCTCAAGCTTAAATTGTTTCATCTTGAAAAAATGAAACTCAACAAATGTGGAGTAATTAAAAGTTGTCGGCTATGCGTGGATTTTTTCTGAAGATGTTCTTGTAGGTTAAAGCTCTCTTTTTGTTCTATTAGAACTGAATTTTCCCCAGCTATTATTGAAGTTAATTGAGTTAATTGAGTATAACACAATTACCACCCGCTGAAGTTGAACCAGGCCTATTTATAGTTTGTAATGCTTAATAAAGTATTTAAGTTTTAAGAGTTACATCAAATCCTCACTTAACCAATTTGTGCAAATATGGCTAACCATACAATGTTCATAGTTATACCTCGCATTAGTTGCCTTTTACTGGAGTTGTTGGTGCCAATCACGTTAGTCACAAAGAGGTTAATCGCTGACTATTTTTATCAAGATTAAAGGTGTAAGTAAGAGCTTTTATAGAAAAAGGAATGTCTTAATTGGTTGAGTAGCTGACAGAAAGAGGAAGTCTAGCAAGCTGTGATCAGATTACATTAGTTTTTAATAGGGCTCTGCGAGTACTCGTATTCCGAGCTTCAAGCCAAGCTTGTCACTTAAGCTTGAGATTGAAATCAAAAGTTTTGTAGGCTCGTCATTTTCGAGCTTCCACTTGATGTACTTAATAATCAATTTTTAAAATGCAATAGTAAGCCTAATCTATTTAATTGAGATATTATCAGCATTTCCACTTATAAAACATTTGGTTATTTAAGAAATTGTTAAAAATTAATTTCAATTTTTACATTAATAACGTAATAGAGCTTTAAAACCACTTTCGACCAGTAAATTTATTCAATATTGTCGTCTATTTTTATCCTTGATTGAAGTTGTTTTCTTGAATTGCCATGACAAAGCAATGAAAATAAAAATAGCTAAGAAGATTATTAAATAATTGAATGATTCTTTTTACTATTTTTACCGGGTCCCTTTCTAAAATAATAATTGATGTTGTATTGAAAATGTAATATCAAGAATATATTATTATATTATATGTTTTCAAACTTAAGATATTTAAAACTCGTATTAATTAATACGTTTAGCTACAAAACTAGCTATAGTTTAGTTACTATTTAGTTATAGAATTATGTTGGTTAACCTGTTTAAAATCAATGTTGAACTTATTTAAACCAATATATAACTATTTTACCAAACTTACCATATTTATATTAAAAAAGCATTTACTATTTCATATTGTTTGTTAGAAATATTATTTTAATTTTAAAGTATCAGCATTAAATTTTATAAGCATTAAAAATTGAATTGAAGTAAATTTCTCAATAAAATAATTTCAAACGAGATCCCGTACAACGCGCATGTACAACTGCGCATAGAGAAATGAAACAGAAGACGTAATCATACACGATTACACTAAGGAATAATAAATGAAATACAAAACACTTCAAATTTCTAATAATTGTTATGATTCTTACTTTTTCTTATAGAGTAAATTAAGTTACTGAAGCATATTTTGGTGGAAATACTAGCTTATTAAAATGTCAGTTTTATTAACTTTTCATCAAGACAGTGTAGAAACACTACAATAATGTAAAGTGATTGTGGAGTAAGGCAACCTGAAATGATAGTTAGGGTAGGCCTAGATACAATCAAACTTCTCTAATTTCTTTCTACACTTTTACACTTTCCACTTCTTCAAACTTCCACAGTTGCACATAGTTTTGAATGTTTGGAAATATTTTTCATATGAAAAGACATTAATGAAAAAGTAATATTCCCGAAAATTCAAACTAGCTTAATGTGCAACCGTGGAAGTTTTGAAGAAGTGGAAATTGTAAAAGTTTAAGAAGAAATGAAGAGAGAAGTGTGTTTATCTATCTGGGCCTAACCTAACTTTCCTTTCAGGTTGGCTTCCTTCACTATCAATTACTTTACATTATTGTACAGTGTTTCTACACTGTCTTGTTATACATTTCCAAGCCATCATGCAATTATTCTTTATATAAACTTTTTATATGATTGTTAGTGTAATTTTAATGTCCTTAAAGACATGAGTTTTGAAACCATTTAAATTGTGTTTTATTAGAGTTATTTCTAATTTAAAAACTGATATTTCCACTATTTAACTTTTTTTTTTTTTCAAAAGTATTTACTCTATAAAAATGAATGTCATTCACATTTTAAGAACATTTGTTTTAATATACTTTTTAACATTTTAAAATTATGAATATACTCGAACTCGGGAGCTTTTAGAAATACTCGACTCGAATGAAAAAACCCAAGCTCGCAGACCCCAATTTTTAATAGTATTTGCTTTAAAAATATGTAACACAATATTAACTTCTCTGTCCAGGTCTGAATACACTGTTATTTAGAAACAGCCCACTTATATTTTGATTAAAAATTTAATTTTGTCTACAAATTATCTTATAAACCAGGCAAAGAGTAATTGGGTATCTTTCCTCATTTATTAATGGTTTAGCTCTGAATAATTATAAGACAAACTTAACAACTAGAGTCCAGACCATTAATTTTCCCCTTAGCAACTTAAAAAACTCAAGTGAATTAAATCAGAATAAGAGAAAAATATTGTTCCAATAAGGCAAAAGTTAACATTTTATGCTTAAGTCTCTCTCTCCCCCCACCCCCCCAAATTCACATTTGGTATTCAAGAATCACGTAAAATAGTTCAGTTCATGAAAGGACAGATTTGACCCACCTCTTATTGTTATGTTATTTCTTGAATACCTTTTATATTGTAGTGTATACTTTCGAAACGTGTGCCGAAAACTTTGATAAGTAATTGTGTCGTGTTAATATGAATAATCTAATAATCTGGTTTATTGTTGTTTCATAAAACTCATTGCTAACAGGCAGTGAACAGGTACAAGTGACTTTGATCAAATAATTTGAATATGTTAAAAACTTATGATGTGCATCTCTTTATAGATCTCGTTCACCGCGCAGACGCACACGTAGCAGGTCTCGCTCCAGAAGCCGTTCACCTCGACGCTCTCGCTCAGACTCAAGGGATAGGCGGTGAGTTTATTCATAAGTACTTTGAAAGTGTAGCTACATTAAAAATATTACCATCTCACCCTTTCTTCCTCTCCTCTCTCATGTATTCCCTTTACCATAACTCTTGCCGAAATCCTATTTCTCTTGGTGACAGCTAGCATACTCCTCGTAAACTTAATATCCAGAACTATCACTTTCATTGTCTCGAAAACTTAATATCCAGAACTATCACTTTCATTGTCTCGAAAACTTAATATCCAGAACTATCACTTTCATTGTCTCGAAAACTTAATATCCAGAACTATCACTTTCATTGTCTCGAAAACTTAATACCCAGAACTTCCACTTTCCTTGTCTCTCTTGCATTCCATGTCACCCAAGTTTCTACTGCATTTGACCACTTTATTTACCTCAAATTGGTGTTTTTGTTTACAATATTGAATTGCAAAGTTATTAATGATTGCTCTATTCCTGTTTGCACTTATTCATATACAATTTTTAAACACTAATTTATATTGAACATATTCTTGAGTATTATATAAACTGTTCATTATTTTGTTAATTTTTTTTTTTTCCAGGTGAACATTTTCATCAATGGAGTTTGTACTTTTGATATGTTAGGCTTATTATTTAGTGATCTGAACATGCATTGTCTGTTTATTAATGTTAAATTTAGGCCACTCATCAATCCTATGATGAATAAGTGTTATTAATTGAAACATGCAAGATGTTAGTAAATGTATTTTTATTTCTGTGTTTTCAATTCTTGATCAAGCAACAAGTAAATTTCATTAATAATTTTTGATTCAACATGTGCTTTCTTGAAAAATAGACTACCAGTATTTAATTTTGAAATGTAATCTTGTTACATTATTTGTATGCATGTTTAACTCATTTGGCTACAAACAATAATAATTGTATTATTTGAAGATTTGTAATAAAGGATATTTTTTTATAAAAATTGTCTTATAAAATTATGTGGAAATTATTCTCTAGATAAAATTATTTAAGCTTTTGTGAACTTGTGATTTTGATTTTATGGATGATTTCAAATATTGGCTTTGGAAAAGTTTTAAGTTAAATATGAAAATATTTATAAAATTAAAAGTTATTTTAGGTATATTTGGAAACATTCCATTTTAATATTTTTTTCCTCTTTTGGTTGGGGGTGTTGGTGAGGGGGAAACCCGCCTTGGCGGCATAGTTTGCTAACATATTAGTTTCATGTTGAGCTCTACTGCCGTGGACGGAGTAGATTGAGGTTCGAATCTCGCTCGCGTGAACTGGGGGTGGTTTTCCACTATTCCTCCACACAAATGCGGGTTCACTTCCTCTATATTCAACCTTCCCAAATCTTTAACTCGTTAGCCTTATTCAACCTTCTCAACTCTTTAACTCATTAGCCTAATTACTATCTAAGTGTATAAGCCGAATGGGTAGTAAGATATGATGCTAAATAAATGAAAAAGTGAGGGGGAAGCTAGTTATCAACATAATTGTTTGGAATGATTTTAAAATATTACACATTATCTAAAATGGAGTGAACCAGGGGATTGCTTTTTCACCACTACTGTTTGTAATGGTAATGGTCATGAATATAGTGGTAAGAAAACTGGGAGGAATAATGAAAGCCTGATGTTTGCTGATGACTTGATGGTATGAGGCTAGAAGGAATAAGAAGTACTTGATCAATGATTAAGTCATTAGGTCCACTTGAGACATCAACTTCTTCCTGCTCACAAGAACAAAATAACTTCCAAACAGGTCACCAATAGTGAGGAGGGAAGTCTATTTTTGCCACTTTAAATTTGGAAAATCACCTTTCCCACGCTACTTGTGCAGACGACATATTTAGTAACAGTATTACTTAAACAAATACTTTTATGTTTGGTTGAATAAATAGTTTTTAAACAAAACCAAGAAACAAATGGAACAATTGATGCCATCGGTAGTCCTTCACAAATGTAGGGATAGAACTCTGATTTACTCACTGGAACTGTACATAAAAATCTAATCAAAACTAGCATTCATCAGTGAATTAATAGTTTTATTTTAGTATAAATTAGATGCAAAAGTCCAAATAAACCTTTCCATTGGGATATATCCCACTGTCCACCCAAAGTGAAATAATAATAATCATTTAAATTACTCATCCCTAATCTTGAATTTGAATCTTAACCCTTTAGCTGCGTATTTAATTTTTACTTCTTACCTTCAGAAATGGTCAAAAATTCGAAATCTGAAAATTTGCATGATGATCATGATTATGATTAAATAATGTGATTTTCAACTAGTAATGCATTTTAAATATTAAATTTAGCACCACATTGTCTATAAATCGCATAATAATGTATATTTTATATCGATAAAATTGTATATGTCACATTATTTATGTCATATTTTACTCAAATGCAATGTTATTCTGCTATCAGAACCATTCTTTAATTTACTTTCAACCCACAATAGTGTCAAACTGATTGATAAATAAGGATTTGACAGCCCTAATATTGGCATAATATGGTCCAAATGTAATAAAAAAAGAAAATTTTTGAAAATTAGGTTACATCAACACAACTTGAACAATTTTGTGCTACATTGGTACTTTTCTCAGTGCAGTGTAGTCTATAAAATCATATATTTGTCTCAGGCATGATTTCAAAATAGGAAATAGGTCAAGAACAAAAATAAAACAGCAATCCATTAATCCCTCAACAAAGTTTACCGCCACATAAATACTGCACGTGTGCTACAAATAATTAAATGCGGAAGTAAACAATCACTACTACTGTTATGATTTAGCAGCTGTTAACTGGCAGTTCTCAAAATTAAAAACCAGATGTTAAAGGCGCACGTGCATGCTAGTATGAAAAATTCAGCGTTCTAACACTCTTGTGGCTATTTCCGACTGTTGCAGCAAGGGTAGATAAAGTTTACATGTCGTGGGGTAAAGTCGATTTCCGCAGTCAATGGCTATAATTCTGAGATCGGATATATCCGATTAACACAACAAAAGGGTTAAAAATCACGACAAGCACATTTGTATGATTTCCCTCTAATTCTGATTTTATTGAAATACAGTGATAAATTGGTTGTTGCAATTTCACCCAAAAAAAATCAAATATTTCCAGCCTGTGGTTAAGTCATTTAATTAAAATACTCCCATTTTCCTCTTTCCTTCCACCATTCTTTAATCGCTTTCATTCTTCTATCACTTGTACACTTCTTATTATCGGTTCCATCTCTTTCTGGGTCTCCCTTGCGGTCCTTTTCCCTACATACTTCATCTCCATAATTCTCTTTGGTAGTCTCTCCTTTCCCCTTCTCAATACAAGTTCATACCATCTCACTCTTACTTTCTCTATCATCTCATTTAATCCCTGTACCCCCACTCTTGCCCAGATAACTTCATTCCCAATCTTGATTCTCCTTGTAACAGCTAACATTATCCTCGCAGACTTTATTACCATGGCCTACCTTGCTGGTGTCTCACATTCAACGTCTATGTTTCTATTGCCTATGTAACTGGCTAAAAAGTATGCCTAAAACAGAACTTTCTTACTTTTCACTCTTCTCTGTAGCCGGTTTCTTACATATCTATAGAACAACTCACCCTCCCCTGTTGCTCTCTTATTAGATCCTCTCTACACCCACCCTTTGCCTCACCTCAAATCACTCATCCAAGATAATTTTACACTGTACCTTTCTAAGCTCTACTACATTCAATTTCATAGCTTAACTAGGCCTTATCCTCTTCTATGACATTACCATCATTTTACACTTGGCTGTTCTAAATTTCACTACACACTCTTTCACTTCCTTGTTTCATTCATGTATATGTAATGCACTGTCGGCCCCCTTAGACCGTGGATATGATTCAGAAGCAATAATAATAATCGTTGAGGCTAAGTATGTGTTTTATTGGTAAAGTTACAAAACACACGAATATCCCGTGACATGTGAGTGGGCGTGGCGGACGTGACTGACTGACTAATCTACTCATACTAGGTGGTCGTGACTCTTGAGTCTCAAGAGTAACTTCCAGCTGTTCGCCTCAGGCAAACTCTCTGAACTAACACCAACCCTAGCGCTAAAGTTGTCCGCTCCTGCCGACAAACGCACACGTCACAGTAACTACCACCGTTTCTTATTTATTAATATAATAGTAGAAACAGGATGTGAAAAAGAAATTTAGAAACCTTATCTAGTATTGCTAAGGGTTCAAACACACAGAACTGTTAATAAAGCCACGTTGACACAGCCTAAGTAAACTTGGATCCCAACTGGGTCCAAATTAGTTGCCACAGTTATTAACTTGGACAGTCGAGTAGATATCAAAAATATGACGGATTTGGTTTTGGGGGGTATTGGAGAAGTCGCGGATATGTTCGTATAGGAATTTGAAATCCAGAAACATTCAGAAAAGAGAAAAAGGAAAGTTTGGACCCGGATCTGGATACTTAGAGGTGAGGCTCTTAGAGCTTCCTCAAATTTCCTTTACAAAGTAGGAGTTGAGGATGAAGACACGTTCAAGAACCACCAATGATTAACAACTGTGCAATTTGATGAACTGCTAGGACTTGTAAAACTAAAAATTCATTAACTTGATTCTAACATGAGAGCTGCATTACCAGCAAAATTTTAAATTGAAAATTGCTCTCTATTACTTGTTAAGTGGTTATTTTCGAAAGCTATCAAGTTTTTATCGAGTGCCGAAATCTTCTATATCAAAGTTCCTACCATTAGTGCTGGATTCAATTTATGAAGCATTGGAAAACTACATTCGGGTAAGTTGAACATTTTTTAAAAAAATGTGTTATTTTTACTAACTTGTTTATTTTAAATAGTAAAGTTTAAACACAATAATTGTTACAGGATTAAAACAATATTATTTTAGATTATTTAAAACAAATAAACCTGGGCCATATGCTGTCTAGTCATGTTCGAAATCGATACTGCGGATAGCCACATTCAATAGTGAGTTTTCATCTGCAGAATTTTCTGATGGTAAATGATGGGTGCTATGGAGTCCCTTGTATTCAAGTCCTGGTGTCAGATATATCACTGATAGAATAGCAGATGGAGTGTTTGATGGACTGAGTGACATTGAATGGTAGATGTTGTCGAATCCTTGGTTGTTTGTAGGTCCTGGTGTCAGATATATCAATTATGGACTAGGAGATGGTGTTTTTGATGGACTGGGTGACATTGAGGGGTGGATTTTGTCAAATCTCTGGTTATATGCGCTTCAAATGGGCTGCATGACATGATACAGGTGATTACGATGCATGATATTCAGTCGTTTTTGTTGAATAATTCTCATTATTTCATACTGACACTCTAAAGCATCAGCAAGTGGAATCTGTCTTAGTTGGCAAGCTATATTCTGTGCAAAGTGTGAAAATTAATCGGCCACCTCTCTTCTTTGCACATCATCTCTCAAAGATTTCAGAGTATCCATTGTTCATTCAATGTTTTAAGGGATATCACTTTTTTTTTTTTTTTTTTTACTTCAGACAGAGGAAGATTTTGGAGTCTTGAAGCCGCTACATTCTGGTTTTGGGGCCTCAACAGTTACAATTGCAGTATGAGGTGTGGTGTTGTTGGCAGAATCGTCAATAGGCTCCCCTGAACTTTCAGTCACAGTGATTGGACAAGATGATTAAGCATTGAGTAATATGACATCAGATACGCAGTGTGAAAGTTGATAGCATTATATTCTGCTTGAGATTCTTCCTGGTTCTGGTTTATCTCGTCTTCCTCGTCTGTGTGTCTGACCTGCAACAAAAACATAAACAGTAACTCTAAAAGTTGTATGAGGGAATATATATATATATATTTTAAAAAAACTTTAATTAATTCAGCTTAATTCATGAATTAAATTTGCGTTTCTGTCTTTAAGGTGCCAAGGAGTGCTGCATAGTGGCCTTATGTTGGGAAAAGGTTTGAAGAGCGCTGGAACTTTTCAGAGTGTTGTGGAGCGTTGGATGGGAAGCACATCAACATTCAACAGCCACATGACAGTGGAAGTGACTTTTATAATTATAATGGATTCTTTAATACCATTCTCCTGGCACTTCTTGATCATTATCTGGTTCCAGCCTGTGACCGGGTGAGTTTAGTAAAATGCCTCCATCTTCCTCTATCCTCCCACCACTCTTCCTCCTTTATTTTCTTTCATTATTCTCTCACTTGAACTCTTTCTGCTATCTGCTCCTCCCATCTCTTTCTTGGAATCCCCCGCAGTCTTTTCCCCACATACTTAATTTCCAATATTTTCTTCGGCGTCCTTTCTTTTCCCATCCTCATTACATATCCATACCATTTCGGTCTTGATTAATTTATTATATCATGTACTCCCTGTATTCATTGTCCATGATTCTGCTGCATGTGTGACAATGGATACAAAGTATGCCCTGTCCAACACATCCTTATACTTCAAGGGAACTTCTCCTCTTCATAGCATGTCTCTTACGCACCCATATTACAACTTTCCCTGCTCTTCTCTTCTCATTAAATCTCCTCTACTTCCACCTTCCTCCTAAATCACGCTTCCAAGATATTTTAGGTTCTGTATTTTTCTAAGCTCTACTATATCCAACCTTATAGCTTTATCAGGCCTTACCCTCTTTCGTGTCATGAACATCACTTAACATTTTGCCATGCTAAATTTCATTCCACACTTTTTCACTTCCTCATTCCATTCTTGTAGTTAATCCTGTACTTCCTCTTCCTTCTTCCCCTATACCACCAAGTCATCAGCAAATATCCTGGCTTTCATTCTTTCCTCCCCAAGTTTTCCTGTCACTTTGTTCTTGACCATTTCCATTACCATTACAAATAGTAATGGTGAGAGGGCACTTCCCTGTTTCACTCAATTTCCATTACCATTACAAATAGTAGTGGTGAAAGGGCACTCCCCTGTTTCACTCCATTTTTTTATTTATAACCAGCCCATCCTTCCATTCTCCATCTTAACACAACTCTTATTATCCTCATACATGCTTTACACTCTCATTACCACTCTTTTTTCCACTTTTGCCTCCTCCATCGTTTTCTAAACTTTATTTCTATCCACTCTTATCATATGTCTTTTCCACATTCACAAATACCATTATCAAGTCTTTCCCATATTCACATATTCTTTCCATCAGCTGTCGTAAGACAAAGATTAAGTCTATTGTAGTCCTCTGTTCATTAAATCCGTGCTGTTGCTCTCTCCACCTTCCTTTCCTTTTATTTTTTATTCTCTTTTCCAGAATCTTCTTATATATATTTTTGTACAGTGGCACATCTGTGTTATCCCCCCTATATTTTGTACACCTCTTCATGTCTCCTTTCTTTTAATAGGTATTATAACTCCTTTTTTTACAGTTTTTCGATAGCTTGTTATTCTTCCAAACCACTCTCGGCTCCCTGTATAAACATTTTATACCTACTTCACCTGCTGCCCTTATCATTTCCACAGGCAGATCGTCCACGCCTGGTGCTTCTCCTTAAGTTTCATTCTCTTTACTGTGTCCTCAACCTCTTTCCATGTTGAAGATCTTTACTTCTCTTCTTCTATTTCTTCCCGCTCCTCTTTCAATTTCATTACTTTCCTCTTCCAGGTCGAACATTTTCTCAAAATATCTCATTCAAAGTTCCTTTTCTTCCTCTCATAACTTCAATGTTCTTCCTTCATCTATTATTTTAACTTCTTGTCTTTTCTCTCACCTCCTGTTTCTTACTTGGCTATGTAACACCTTCTTACTTCCTTCCACGTCCCATTCCAGCATTTCTGTACATTTCTGCATATAATCCTTCCTGGCTTCCTGTGCAACTCGCTTCGCTGTTTTCTTCTTCTACCTATATTCTTCTCCTTTACTGCTTCCTTCCCCCATTGTTCCACCAGGGTTTCTCCTTCAAATTCCTCTAATTACTTGTCCTCCCACATACCTCCTCCTGCCACTCCCACCAGACTGTTCTTAAACTTTTTCCATTCAACACTTACACTTTCATCTAATCCTTGGGTGTTAAGCTTTTTGCCTTTCTTAGGTACAGCTCTCTTTCCTCTTCATTTTTTTAGCCTCCACACCCTTATTATTCCATCCCCTTATCTCTGCCACCAACAATCTGTGGTCACTATCTAAGGACACACTTGGTATTATCATGCTGTTTACTGTCTGCCTTTTCATTTCTTCATCCATGATAAAGTAGTCATCACTGACTCTTACTCCCTATCCCAATTGTATCTCGTGATCTTATGACTTTCTCTGGCCTTCTTATACCAGCTTTTTGCACATAACTCCAACAGCCTTCTACCCTAACACCTCCTCAAACTCTACTCGCTTTTCCTACTTTTGCATTTAGATCACCCATTAATGTCTGACACTCATTTCCCATATGCCTTTCTAGGTCTTCCTCAAACTTGTCTATTTCTTCTGCTGGGTACCCACTTGTGAGGCATACACTTGTATCACCTCCACCTTTTTTCCTCTGTCATTAATCGTCATCTTAATTATTCTATCGTTGAGCCCCACTACAATCGCTTTTAGCCCTTTTCTCACTACAAAGCCTACTCAGTTTCTCCTCCCTTCATCATTCCTCATCCAATGTGGAATGAAGCCATTCTCTATTACTCTCATGCCACTTCCTCTCCACTTGGTCTTTTTAAGGGCCAGGACATCCAATCTTGTCCCGTCCATCAAATCCATGATCTCTTCCATTCAGTGTTCCAATGTTCAGAGTCCTTATTATTAGCTTATGGTTGTCAACAATTTTTCCAATCTGGCATTTTAATATGTTTTTTGAGTATGGCACTTGTGGATAGTAATTACAGCTTCATCTTCATAGACGTAGGGACCCAGGTAAGAATGAACAATAGTACAATATTTAACAACACTACACTAAAGGAGATGATAGAGAACAAATCTCTGAACTCCCAAACAGGGGTGTTGTATTGGGTGAATAAGGGTTTGCCCTTAAACACTACCTCATGAAACCCTTTTCTTGAAAAATGCCTTTGAAAGAGGAAGACATTTTTTTCAATTACTGCCTCTCTCGGGCTAGAGTTATACGAATAGTTGAGAATGCATTCGGAATAATGGCAATGCAATTTAGAATCTATCGCACTCCTATCTACTTGAACCCTGAGAAAGTGGACAAAATTGTGAAAGTGGCGTGTGAGCTTCATAACTGGCTGATGAAGACTTCTTGCCCTACTATGCGCCTCCAGGTATTCTTGACACCGAAGATGCTCATGAACAGGTAAGGCCTAGCTCGTGGAGAATGGAAACACCATCCACCAACATATCAAGTACCTATAACAAAACAACAGGGCAGCAACAACTACTCTTTACTTGCAGACTGCCGAAGGCAGAAATATCCTAGTTATTTCTTAACCGATGGTGCTGTACTTTGGCAAAATATCATGATACACTAGCTGAAGCAATAAAAAATATGACAAGAAAATGAACATTACATTTAAATTTCTTCGCAAACAGCCAGTCTACATACCAAGTTCTCTGTATTTGTAATTTTAAGATAAATATCTTAATATGGGTGTTGCATTTAATTATGTACATTAATCCATTTTACAGTATTTCAATACACCTTCTAACCTAGAGGAAGAATATCTTCAAAAGGGGGATCAGAAAGCTAATTAATGTTTTCTAGATATGTATGTTCTCATCTTTCTTGATTAATAGAAACAATAGGCCCTACTAAATCGAGGATGAGTTAAGATCACAGTAGAGTATGCTTTTATTTGATCAAAATGTTTGTATGATACGATGTAAAATTATGTACAAAAGTTTATACAAAATTATATACCATTTTAGGGCCTAAGTTAAAAAAATATTATTTTTTTCTACTTAAGGTGGGATGGAAGGGGATGCAAGAAAACGCCATTGTTTTTGCAGTTTTTTGGGCAAAAATAAATAAAATATTGCTCCAGTACAAACATGGTTTAATTTTCTTCACATGTTGAAATCAACAGTTCCTGACTATCTGTCATGAGCATGGTAGCATTAGCTAACAAACTCTTTTAATTAAGAAAAAATGTGTCCTTAAATTCCAGAACACCCTTGACACATATTCAATAAATTATGAGGTCACCATGTGAAGAAAATTAAATTCTATGTTTGTACTGGAGCAATTATTTTATTTATTTTGGCCAAAAAAAAGTTTTGCCACAAAAACTGCTAAAACACAGTTTTTTGTCGCGTCCTCTTCCATCCCACCTTAAGACCTGTATACAAACTTTAATTTTGCTAACTGTGAAACAGTTTTTTTTTTCTCCATATATATTATAATTGAATATTTATGTACTATGTATAATATATATAAATATCTATTTGTGCCAGTAAACGATTGTGAAACTTTCGCAAAAAAGCTTTAGTTTTTTCCTGGGTTGTTGAAATTAAATACTCAGCGAAGTGTATACACAAAATAGCAAAGAGAGTTTATTAATGTGAATGTATTTACAATACCTCTCTGTATACAATATTTGATGTCAGAATGCAATCATCTTGAATTTTTTGTTGTCATTTTCGGCGATTGATACAAAAATATTGTTAAATTTTTCTCTTAACTTGAATTTTAAACAAACAATTTGTTTTAACGTAAACTGAATATGCTATGTCAGAAGTCGGTAAAAAACCTTATCCACCGATACCTTATTCATCGCAGTAGGCTTTGTATTAGTTGAGAAAAAGGGATGTTGACAACCGAAATAAATATAAGATTATTATTGATCATTCCTATATAACATTGTATACAGTATTATATTTAAGATTTTACAACACGTCATGCAGACTTAATAAATAAAAAAGTCAAAAGTTGTATACAAAACTAGAAAAACTTAACAAATTTGTGAATTTGCTATTTCTAATGCTCATCACACCATGTAGGAATCTGTCAGCGATTTTATACCACACTACATTTGGAACATAAACATCTTTAGTAGCCGTGCCTGTTGTATTCGCTTCTTTTACTTTATCAGCCTCTGGTTTATGGGTCGTTCTAATAGTGTTAATTTTTTCAGAATGTAATTAGCACAAAAGTCAGGAATGTTCATGTTCTATGCTATTATTTCTATAGTCGAGTTCTGCACATCCTTATTTTTACAGTCGGCTAACCTCACATTCCACAACACTCCCTCTACCTCACTCAGTTCTATGAACCTTACATTTTGCCTTTCCATCCGTTTGATCAATTTTATAAGTTTCCTTTTACAGGCTTCACCATCCGTCTTTTGAGATACGCCTACCATTTTGAATCTCATCAAAGTTAGACTTGGTTCTAAGTAAGTTGGCCACCACCCTACTCAACTTGGATGTAACCTCTCAATCCAAGTGAGCTGGGATGAATTGTTGACACGATCCAAGTAGTGTCAAAGTGATGCACACACAGTGTCCAAGCTTGTACTGGCTAGAACTTGTTTCCAGTGCCTGAAGGATATTCACGTAGAGATCTGGAAACAAGTGAAATTTGCAGATAGCTCCCTATAAGGAAAGATGTCTTCTTCAAGTGATGATCAGTTTTTGGTTGAAATTACAAAAATCTATAAAGAAATAGAGTAGGAGTGCATGAAATTAATCATGGCTGGTGAAGATTTGTAGAGTAACACTTTAATTTCCCCACAGTAAGAAATATACAATAAACGATTTTTAGCTATAATCAGTTTTATCACAGTTAAAAATAATCGGTAGAAGCAATAATTTCTTTAGTTCACTACATTTTTACCACAAAGTATAAATTGTGGCAATAACTACTTTCTTTGATACATTTTAGGTTAGCCTATGAGGTGAAAATTTAGCCTTCTTACAGTGACTATAATTTTTTAATATTTGTCTTCTTTAAAATCCAAAAATATTATAAAATACATGCTTGGATTAAGTATTGAAGAGTTAAAATAGCTTATTTTGACAGTAAAGAATATGGCTTAACTATGTAAACTTTATAAGTAAAATATTGTTTTTGATATTCATTCTAAAAATGCAATCTTTAATTATGATAAAGTAAAAATGACTCATTCTAGCATTCAAGGGCGTCCGCAAGATTCTTGAACCCTGAAAATAAATATTTCAAACCTTTTGTTTGCTGTTCGGCGCTGACATATTCGGACCCTTATTATGTGGGACAGCACCTTTGAAACGATGAGTAAGTCATCATGACATTTATATATGCCCAGTCCAACAAAAATGTAATCTTTAGGGATAAATATTATTCTTTGCAAACAAAATACTACAAAATTCTCTCTTAATATTTTTAACTATATCATATTATTACAACAAACTATTTAAATTCTAAAATCATGTATTAGCCTTGATTTAATAGATGAGCCTTGGTGTAGGTTGACATATCTTTGCTAGATTTTTTTTTTTAAATAAAGTTTATTAACAAGTGTTTTGAACCCAATTGTTATCTCGTTCTATGCTGTTGTTGGTACGATTAATCTAACAAAAGCAGCTTCTATACGTTAATCTCACCTAAACAATTTTCTTTTCTAAGTTCTAGTTACTGATTACTACGACTTATCTCTGTTCTTTTATCACTTGGTAATACGTTTAGTAAATACCAAATACTGCAAAAATCATAGTTTTAAAAAGAAATTCAAGGAGCAGGCAGGTGTGTAGTACAAATAAACTTCTAATATAGTCTTCATTTTAGGCGTGCTATGAGGCCTTGAAAAAATCTTATTTGCAATATGTTCCACTTTTGATATTTTTTAAACAGATTTTACTATAATAACTCTACTTAAGGCATTTGAAGTTTTTTAAAAATCTTAAAACTTCACTAATATATAAACAACTGCTTTGCAGGCGGAAAAATCATAAACTAGCATACGCGAAACTTGGATCTCTTGTAGGCCAATGATCCATCTTATTTAAATGGCCTCGTTTAGGTTAGTTTTCTTGCCTAGTGATATTACAACACGCGATGGGGTATAAGATGTAACGCAATTATTAATCTATAACTGCCCAACAAATATAAAACTTCTTTATTTTTAATTATTACAGATTTGACTTAGTCCTTGGCAGTACTGTAATGTTAAAACATATTTAAATATCCTACTTCATACTATATATTATATTAGTGTTTTGTATGACTCAACTCAACACTAGTAATCCTCTAAAAGGTTTTACCTCTCCTCATATGGTTAAACCCTAACAAAGTTTCTAAAATAATAGGGGATGGAATCCATAATCTAAAGTAGCCTCTGTGATTTAGTGGTCATAGTTCCTGGCTACAGGTCTAGAGGTCCCAGGTTAGATTCTCAGCGCTTCCAGTTTTTTTTGTGAAACAGTGGGTCTATAATAGGGCTAACTCAGCCTCGGGAGGACAATTGAGACACTACTTAAATAAAGAAGTTAGCGGCTCTGGTCTAAAAACTGAGATTAAGGGTGGAGGGTTTGTTTTGCTAACCTTGTGACATTCTTTATTCACAAATGTTGGCACTATATTTGCCAACATGTGGTGGCCGCTTAGAATAGCTCGTCAATGGGCTGACACCATAGAGTTTATTTAACAAATTAATACAGCTAATTGATATATAGGCCTTTGTAAATAAAACAAATATATATGTTTTAGCTATGGTATTTTAACAATAAAAAAATTAAACTTGTAAGAAACACTAGGGCTGTATCCGAATAGTCTACTTCATGCGCCGTCGACCCTTGACGCTCACTCGATAATTGCATTGGCAATCACGTGATCGAGTGAACAACCGTCCGAATAGTCACGAAGTGAGCCGCTGCACCCTGCACAAGCCCTTGAGACCAAGTGTGACGGCAAGTTATCCTTGACACGCCGTCGATGCGGAGTTTGACTGGCAACTGTTTAATCTTTCGTCTGCTAGAGTAATGTGATCTGTAATGTGTAATCTGCTATCTATGATAAAGTATTTTAACTATACCGGTACTGCTCATGTTGTAGTGTTTTTTGTGTTGTGTTGGAAATGTCTAGTGAAAAGAAGTGGATTTGGATATTAAAACGTTGTATTCGTTTTCATTCCCTGATTATAGATGGCGTTTAAAATAGTTTCTAAGATCACGGGTAGGAAGCAGCACTGCAGACTCAAGGGCGTGTAAAGGGTAATTGCCATTCGAAAAGTCTGTTGCAGTTTTCGATCTCAAGTGGGTGTAAAGTGTAATTTTATCGAGTCTGCATGAAGTCTGCGTCAAGTCAAGTGTACTTGACTATTCAGATACGGCCAATGTGGGTCGGCCATACTGCTAACCTAACTTTTAGCACACTTACAACAATACCCCAAATAATTATTGTTTTTAAAAACACTCAATAATTGTCCACACGACTACAGATGTAACCACACACAAAAATCTATTTGAACTAAATCATTAGAGCCTTTGATGTGACATTTATCTAAAACCCCAACTTATTTTTAAATGATAATGATGACTAACAAACCTAACTTTCAAATATTCCATAACCTAACCCTATATTTAATAATGGTTGCTAGCCAAATTAACTTGACCTAATCTTTCATACGCCAATAATATTTTGAATAATATTGATCAAATAAACATAGTTTTTGCACCACGTCTTATTACCCGTTCGGGCTATGTGCATGTACTAATCGTGCTAATGGTTTTAGAGATGAAGTTTATATTTAGAGGAAATGTAGGCTTGCCTGCATTTTAGTGGAGGTAGAGAGTAAAACCATTTTGTATAAACCACCCTCTCTACACCAGATCAAGATTCAAACCTCAATCTCCTCGTCATATACAGTCTAGTCTGTTGTGAGAGTAGCGCCTTAAACCATGTGGCCACAAAAGCTGATTAATAAACAATCTAATATCTGAAATAAACTGTTGGAAACATCATAGACTGCAAAGGATCATGGGTCAACATTATAATGCAAATAACACAAGTCAACAAAATATAGTCAATAGGCCTATTTATATTTTTTTGGTGAGTTTTCTTCCAATCGTATAAATTATTCAAAACTAACCTATCAAAAATTATAAATCCTGGTATTATTTTATTTGCCATCTTAATATATAATAATGATAATAATATTAATAGTAACTATTTCAATTTCCTTTAAGTGCTGGCCAACAGTCATTATACCTATAAAAGGCCAGTACTGAAAAGCACACAAGTAGGCTACCTTGTATAGAAACATAATTACATAAGAAAACAAAATAAACAATCGTATTAGCCCAAGTAATGATACAAATAAATAGCTACTAAAAGATAAGAAAAATACAAATAAATGGTTATTAAAAGATTTAATAATAATAATTACATTAATAAAGAAAAGTAGAGAAAATAAATCAACATTGATATTGATTATAAGAACCAAAATAAAAACGGTACTGAAAGTGTAGAAAAGTAATGCAAAATTAGAGGTAGAACATTTGCTGGTTAAATTAGTGATGAGTAGGGCTAGGATATTTATGACCTTAAGAATCACGAAATATGCATGCTTATAATACATCCTTAAAAATACCAATATATGACCTAAATTTAACAAATATGCCCTAAAAATGTATGTTAATGATAGTGCATATTATTTAAAATATGCCTTAAATCAAGAAAGTAGCTTGCAGTAAAAGAAATTAGCCGACAAATATTTAATTACTGATCTGATAAGCTTACAACTAATTCAGAGAAACATTCTAAAGATAACTAGGAGAGCCTTTACAATTATAAAGTGCGAAGCACGAGAGAAATTAGAAATATCAGTTATTTAAGTAATTTTACGAAATAAACTATGCTCCCCAAATTGTGGGAATATGACTTAAAATTGGAAAATGCTCCAAATATGCACTTTAATTCAAAATAAAATGTGTATATTTGGAGTCACGGTAGCATAAATAATGTTTATAGGCTAGTTCATTATGCATTACATTTGAGATGAAACTAAAAGTACAATATTATGTCATAAACATACAAGCCCTAGTGATAAGGGAGCTCCTTAAATAACTTTCAGATTTTGAATCTTCTTTTGTGGTAAAAGTTGAATTCGACAAATCAATAATGTGTAATATGGATACTACGGCCAATAAGGCTCACCTTGTACGAGGTTTTGAGAGAAAACAATTTTAGATTACAAGAGGCCTGAGAAGGGACATGAATACCTACCTACATGGTCAAGGGCAAATTTACAAGAAATTTTGCTATTGAAACTATTAATAATAATAATATATATTGTAACAAAACAAAAATGTCTAACCTGCCTTGTTGGCGTAGTTGGCTAACGCGCTAGTCGTGTTAACTTCGACCGCCGAGGATGGGGAGATCGAGGTTCGAATCTTGTTCCGGTGAACTGGGGGTGGTTTTTCCTAAATGGTTTTCCACTCTTACTCCACGCTAATGCGGGTTCACTTCCTCCAAATTCAACCCTCCAATTTATTAGCGTAATTAGTACTTAAGCGTATAACCCGAACGGCTAGTAAGACGCGGTGCTAAATATTATTATTATTATTATTATTATTATTATTATTATTATTAAATAATGTCTATCGTATTGACCCGAATCTATGCTGCACTTTTTTTTCTCAAAAACAATATGATAAAACCTATTGCGGCCTTTAATCACACCCTTACATAACACATAACAAATGTTGTAATTTTGAGGACTATTCACATATAGTTATATTGAGATAGGCCTACATTGAAATAGTTTATAATCTTTTACAACAAATGGTGCTCTTTACTGCTTCAATAAAAATATTTTTTTAAATATATGAACCTTGTCTCTTACAATAAAAATTTATTTTCCTTGAGGTGGAAGGCAGGACTACTTACACTTCATGTGAGACAGTGGAAAACTCCTGACATTCCCCCAGTAAAATACTGAATATGGAATGGTGTTCTCAAGTTTCGTCCGGTATTTAGAGATGTTTAAATGTATAAATAAATGTATCTAGCAGTGTCCAATTCCGTTATCGATAAAGTATGTTATTGGAAAGTGGTTTCACCTTAAGAGCCCGTGTTATTTTGTTGGGGAAATTTAAACTTGCAGTAGACTATACTGGACCGCTGATGACGGGGAGATCAAGGCTCACATCTCGGTCGGATGTACTGAGGGTGGTTTTTTCAAAATGATTTTCCACTCTCGCTCTACACAAATGGAGGTAGGCTTCCTCTAAATAACTTTCCTCATCCTTAAAACCATTAGCGTAATTAGTACATAAGCTTATAATCCGAATGTGTAGTAAGACGCAATGCTAAAATAAGTTTTGTTTTCTTGCTTTTATATATATATATCACTGTGTCTTACTACCTGTTCAGGCTATATGCATATATGATAAATACTCTAATAAGGCAGAGAGGAGGAAGGAAGCATTTCAGATGTAATCTACCTGCATTTGGGTGGAAGGAGAGTGGGAAACCATTTAGGGAAGACCACCCTCAATATGTCAGATCAGGCCAGTTTTAACACGAGAGTGATGCCTTAGATCATTCGGACACTGAAGCAGATTGGTACCATCAATATTACTGGCAATGTCTTTAAATTATTATATGGTTTGCTTTTAAACATTTGGGGAACCAGTGCGAAGGATATAAACAAGCAGCTACTAGAACTTAATAGTGATCATATTTTGCCTCAGTCATTATGACGACTCGGAAGGAGTTTGGATCCTGTTGTTTAGTTTTCCAGAAGCTTTAGTGTGCCCATACGTGTGTTGTATGTTTACAAGGATGCACCTTTCCTTCCTGACCTATAAACCTTCTCATTAAACTTACAATACTTCATCCTCCTCTGTTTTTAGAGTAGTTATTTGCATTGAGATTTTGAACCCTCATTTATTTCATTTATGCTACATTGTTTCTAAATTTTAACTTTCATCATAGTCCATAAGGCCGCCTTTGGGATCAGAGTTCCTGACTACAGAACCTTAGGTCTCGGGTTAGATCTCCGGTTCTTACAGAATCTTTCTGTAAAGCAGTGGGTCTGGAACAGGGTCAAACTCAGCATTGTGTGGAAAAACGAGGAGCTACTTGAATAAATAAGAAGTGACTTTGGTCTAGAAAACTTGAGATTAACGGCTGAAGAGTTCACTGTGCTGACCGTATAACACCTTCTATCCACATATGTTAGCACTATCACTAAAGATGGCGGCAACTCAATCGAAGGCTCAAATCTGAAGTTTTTTTTAGTCACACATAGTCCATAATAATGGTATATATAGTTTGTTATTCTGAATACATATCTTATACAGTATTTTAATTAGCCATTGGACCTGATGTTAATTTTTCGATACTGCACTTTTTCCTTCCATAGGATTTCTGAACTTAATCGCCATGTCCAGATATCGTGATTGGGACCTATCATGCAAAGTTTACGTTGGTAACCTTGGCAGCAGTGCATCAAAGCACGATATTGAATCTGCATTCAGTAAATATGGTCCTCTAAAAAATGTGTGGGTCGCAAGGAACCCCCCCGGGTTTGCATTTGTTGAATATGAGGACCCTCGTGATGCAGAGGATGCAGTGAGAGGACTAGATGGAACGTAAGTATCCCACCTTTTATCATGTCTTAATTCAAACACACATTCAGTTTAGTTATTTGAGAAAATATTTACTTTTTAAATATATGACAATCGTGGATATGTCTAAGATTGTAATTTTTTCTCTAAATTACAATTGGTTTTAAAAGATTTTTTCTACAATTCATCTCGCGGTTCTTTCAATAAATTATGGGGTGATTTCAAAGTAGGCTCAGAAATGTGTAATGTTATTATAAAATGTAGATAGGCTTGTTGAGGCGCATCACGTCAGGTATATCATGCATAAGATTATGATTAGTTCATCATCATCTTCCAACTCCAATTACACAAGCGCTTGCCACTTCTTCCTGTTCTTGGATAATTTTTGTTCCTTAAAGTCTTCCCACCAAAGCCCTCTTTTCTCCATCTCTAATATCACTGTTTGCATCCATGATTTCTTTGGCCTCCCCCTTGGACTTTTTCCTTTCGATTTTTAACTAAAGTATATTCTTGCTGCTCTAGTGTTATCCATTCTGATCATTAATCCATATTCCTAAAGTCTATGCTTTCCTAAAACCTTGGCAACTGAAACCGTAATGGCAACCTCTTTCCTATTTATCATTTCTGATCTAGATTTTCCTGGTTTTATGTATCATAGTTCTGATAATTGTATCATTGTTCATATAATCCTGTATTTCAATTTAACTTAGTTTATTAACCAAGACTTTCAAATAGGTTAGAAAAAACAAAGTTAATGTAATCTCAAATAGCGGTTTAATCAACTGTCCCGCTACCTATACAAAGAGCAGACTATAGTTGTGGGAGTGATGCCAGTGCATGAGTGAGAGGACTAAATATGTAGGTTCTTCAACACTCCTCTGTTTGGTAGCCACCATTCTTGTTCAAAGAGTGGAGGAAACCACCAAAGATTCAGTAAAATTTCAACCCTCTGATGCTATATTTCAAAAACCTAATAATATGCATAGTCCTACGGGTGTGGGATTACTTGAAAATTATTTGACTTGAGTTTTAGTATCTTTTATAACTCGACTAGAAAATTTTCCAAAACAAAAAATTCTAGTAGGTATCTACTCGAAAATTTTCGATTCTATCTAAAAAAAATAATTCAAGTTTAATTAATTTGATTCTATTCTAAGATATAATTTTTTAGTGAACAAAGTACTTATATTTATTTTTGTTCTCTTTAAAAAATATATAGCCATTAACATGATAAAACTTAGTAAAATATCCAAATTTATGTGGGCATAACTTTTTTTTTCACAAAATAATTTTTCAAAGGGGGATTTTAAATTTTCTGAGTAAAGCAATTCATCGTTTCTTTTACGGTACCTACTTATATACTAAGTGTGTCACATTTAAGCAGAGTACTGAGAGGGGGGCTCTTTGTTCCCCCTGTCTCCACACCTAATGCTGCGCTTGTGCTTATTACTTAATCAGGGTGTCTACCATCTGGGAAAATCTAGGAAAACTGAAATTAACCAGGAATTTGAAGTAGTTTGAGAAAAAATGGAATAAGTTGGCAATTTGGTAAATTAAAAAAACTGGGAAAATGTTGTTTTATGTTAATACAAATAAAAAGCATGTTTACTTACATTTTAAAACTTATTATTATTCATAAAAAATATTAATATAAAATGTGGGTAAGGGATGAGTGTGACATACTTTTGATTTGATAATTTTATGACATGATCAGGAAAATTCATGGAAAAATTCGGGAATTTCATTGGACAAATTGAGTAGACACCACTTAATAATTAATACTATGCTTTTACTAGGCTAATGACTTGGAACATACCACACCCAAGTTTATAAAAACCACACAGGGCTACACTACCCTTACTTACCACATGGTATATATAATTTAAATTCACAGTATACTTTTGTATGTGTGTGCAACCGTGTGTAGTAAATATACAGATTGAAATGAAGCTAATATGTGTTGAAGGCGGGTGTGTGGATCCCGTGTCCGGGTAGAAATGTCGTCTGGACGCAGCCGCCGTGGTGGGGGTGGTCGGCGAGGTTCTGGACCCACAAGGTACCTACTTTTCCATACATTGGCTCACATAGTTCATACAAGGTTGTATTTTAGTTTAAACTCTAGTTTCAAAATAAAGCTTATCATAGAAAGAGGTTTAGCCATATATTGTTTCATAAAATGTAAATATATTAATTTAAACGTAAGTTCAAATAGGATTAGAAAGGATGCTGTATAGCAGGAATTTCTAAATGGTGGCCCACAATGTTTGTTTTTTTTTTGGCCCAAAAGAAGTTTCTTGGAAAAGTAATGTAATGTAGTAAAATTGGTGTTTTTAGACGAGAAACAAAACATTTTGACTTGCGTGGGTAAAATCCACGAAAGATCCAACTGGTGCTCATATTTAATTTCTTCCTCACATCTACTGTATTATATTGATGTATCAAAGATAGGCCTAGATTGTTTTATCAACAATTTTTTTAAATATGTAGCTAGGATGTTTAAATTACCACTTCTTATTTCATTCCTAATTAAGTACCGGTTATCTTTTTCAAAACTTGACAAAAACTAGCCGATTGTGATGTGGCCTGGCACTTAACTCATGAAATCAATTGTGGCGCTTTCTGTTGGAAACCCCGTCTTATAGTACTTATTTTTTTAATACCCGTCTTTTTTTTTCAATCCTGCGAATTTTGTAAATTCTTTGGCATGGTATTTGTAATAAAAAAAATCTCAAATTAGTTCTGCGTGAGGAACTGTGTCTATTGTGCTTATATAATTGCACTCTGGAAATAAGTAAGACATTATTTTATGTTATTTGATTGTCACTGTAAACTTTTTAATTTACATGTTTGTACACGAGTGAGCAGTGCATCCCTAATTCACAAAATTTAATATGTGACGGAACAGCAACTGTCTTAAATAAGATTCATTTTGTAATTTAATAGTAATGCTTTCAAAAGAGTAGTTGTGTATTTATACTCTTTTGAAGGTATGTTTTGTTACCAACATATTCAAAAGTTTATTCAAAATGTGTGGTTAGATCTGTTGTTTGAAGCTGCGGTTGGTATTTGGCATCTGTAAAACAATGTGTACTGGTTGTCCCATGTACTGTCGGTGGGCAAAGTGCGTGGGCTGAGTTGGTCTTGGGAGGGTGGTTGGTTTGTTGTTTCATGGTGTGACGACAATTTGCAGGGCTCCCTCGACTTCTCCTGAACCACCATCAGCCACCCTCGACATCTTCTCCTACTTCGTGTTATGTCTCGGGGCCACCTAACAACCACCAACCAACCCCAACCGAGCAAATCTGCTAATCTGCTCTGCTCTACGCAGCTCCACGTCACTTGCGTGTTTTGGGCAAATCTTCTCGTCTGTTAGGCCAAACATGCGTGCGCACCAACCAACCACCGCCGCCTTCTTCTCCTCCTCGGGAAAAATAAATAACTAATAACAAATACATCTGAACCTTTCACCACAACCACCACCATCAACCATACCACCGCCCGCCAGGTCGCCGGCCCCCAACCCACCAACACCATCTATTGCCATCAGCACAACAATCGCCAGCCTGCTTGCTCCTCATCTGATACTCTCTTCAGTACACACTGGTATTTAAACTCATCTTGGGGACTACTCACTTGAATATTTGTATTACTTGTTAAGATATAATGGTTTTGGGAGTTTGTGTTTTTTTTGTCTGGGTTTGTACTTAATATTTAAATATATTCTCATAGCTCTATTTTTGTGAGTATATTGGTTTCAAAATAGATTTTAAATAATTCTATAGACATTTATTAATATCAATACTGTTTATATATATAGTAAGTCGGCAGTTAACAGATAAACATATTTATCAATTGGTAGAACATATTCACTGATCTATTAACTGCCACTAAGCAACTGTTCCATTTTGATTTCATAATTTTTCTTCCCTACCAAAACGATAAACAAATTTATGTTATTGAAAAAAAATTTTTACAGTACCCAGTACTACTTTATTTACTCTCTTGATATCTCTTGATATTATTAACAGTATTTTAATGATCATATAATCAACTTTTATTATTTGACCTAATTGAAACGCATGATTTTCCATAAACATATTTTGTCGCAAAAACAACTTTAGTAATTCGTGCCCAGATATAATGCTCATATTTATGAAATTATCAAGTCAACGCATGTGTCTTGGTGTCCTGCCTGTATACAATGTTTTATCATTAAGCTAAGTTATCTTAAAGTAGATGTTTTTGTACTAATCTCTTGTCCGGAAGGAAAATTGTTAATCTTACTGATAGAAAGGTAAGTCGACAATAAACATTTTATTGCACAATTTTAACATGTATATGAATAGTGATTCAATGATTTCAAGTCATCCCAGATCACAAAATATAAAAGATCAAACTTGATATTTTATGCTTTTTGCGTACAATTGTTAAGGTAATGCTTTCTCACCACTACATTTGGTAATAGTGATGGTTATGGTTATGAATAAAGTGGCCAGGAAAGAAAAGAATGAAAGCCATGGTGTTTGCTAATGACTTGATGGTATGGGGTGGTGGGTGAGGGAGGTTAGAGATGGGTAGAAGGAAGAGGAAGTACTGGGACATCTAAAGGAATGGAATGAGGAAGTGAGAGAGTGGAATGAAGTGTGTGAAGTGATGTTAGTGATGAAGAGAGTAAGGCGTAGTAAAGCTATAAAGTTTGATGTAATATAGCTGAAAAAGATACATACATAGTGTAAAATATCTTGAAAGCATGATTGTGGCAAGGGGTAGGGGTAGAGAGGATTTTATAATAAGGCAGCAGTGGAGTTTTTATATAGGTGTGTAAGAGTTCTGCTATGGAGAAGAGAAGTGCCCTTAAAGTGTAAGGAAGTGTTGTCTGTATAGGATGTAAATTTTATCCATTGTTACATATGCAGCAGAAACATGGACATTAAATGTAAGAGACAAGGAAAGTGGAGGCCTTGGGGATGAAATTGGTGAGGAACATGTTAGCTGTCACGAAGAGAAACAAGATTAGGAATGAAGTTATCTAGTTGAGAATGGGGCGTACAGGGAGTACACGAGAAGTAGAGGAAGCAAGGCTGAGAAGACTTGATCATGTTATGATGATGTTGGAGTACATGAGAGAGGAGAGGAAGCTAGGGTGAGATGGAATGGTCATCTAATGAGGATGGAGAATGATGGAGGTGAAGTAGGAAAAAGACCGCAAGGGATCCCAAGAAAGAGATGGGAGGAGCATATAGGGAAAAATGTGCAGGGGAAAGGAGAATAATAAAATGAAGATGGAGACATTTTAATAAACTGACACAGCCACAGGCTGGAAACTGTTGATTATGTTAAGGTAAGGTAATCAGTGTATGGGCTGATTTTAAGTAAAACTAGACATTCATCTGAGGCATACACCATGAAATATTTGTAATATTAATAGTATTAATGTTATAAATATTTCATTGTGCACACCTCATGAGGTGCTGTAGTATTAAATTTCAGCCCCATATATTGATTACTTTACCTTAACAATGGTACGGAAAAAGCAAAAATATTAAGTTTGGCCCCCAATATCTTGTGAACTATAGTGATTTTAAATCATTGAATCACTATTTATAGCCTATAATTATACACATGTTAAAATTGTGCAATAATATTTTTATTGACGAACAACCTTAAGTAAGACTATTTTTTTAAGACACATGTATTTTTATATGGAAAAAAAGGTAAGGAAGGTGCACAAGAAACAAATTAAAGGGGAAAAAACGTATACACACTTTTCACATGGCTCCCTTTTGAAGAAAATTGATCATTAATGCACAATCCATTGATCTAGGTTGCATGCTACGGGACTCATTGGAAGGAAGTTTAAAACATGCAATACAACTTTCTAAAATAGTGGTGAGAGAGGGGGTGAAATAAACAGGAAATCAATAAATAATTATTCCCTTTCTCTCTATTATGTGTTTTCGGTTTACTTTTTTAGAAAGTTGTATTATTTGTTTCCCACTTCTCCTGATGAGTTCCAATAGAATAAAATATAGGTTGAGTGATTAGGCATTAAATATGCTAACTGGGCGTTAGACCTCACATTAACTTTACGAAGATGCTAGCACTAGCCAAATATTGTAAAATCAAAAGATCTGGTCGTTATCTCTAAACATTATGCTAAGCCCTTACAAACAGAATAACATGATATTGTAAGATTCAGTATTAGTGGAAGAGGTAATAAACCAAATTTATATAATTATTCATTTTAATCTCTGTCAGGAATCAAACTTGTGACCTTTAGATCAGTAGATATATTTGTCACTAACTTAGCTAATGTGTCTTATTTTTTCATATAGTTAAGGCAATGAGTCGGTTTTAGAAGTTTGCTAACGATTTACATTTAACAATGTGCTTGATTCATCATCATCATCATCATGTTACCAGCCTGTGGCCGGTTCAGTTTAGTAAAATGTCTCCATCTTCCTCTATCCTTCCATCATTTATTTGCAAAGATTTTAAAAGTAATTACATTCTAATTTGTATCTAGAGCTTTTGACCGAAGTCATTTTTAGCTGCGTTAATTTTTCATATGTGATATTTTTTGTTAGCACTAAACGTCCAATTTGAACTACTTTACATGCACTCAATTAACTTAACTGTTGTTTAAAAGTAATATTGAACTTTGAATATAACAAATTACAATAAATTAACACTATGTTATGTTCAAATATTCCCCTTCCCCACACCTCGATTTAATAATCTTTCAGGTTACATACATACCTTAATTAAGGTGAGGGCTTAGAGGACACGGGAAAAGGTAGATTTTTTTTCAGTTTTTATATCAAAGCCTTTTTTTGGTCAAAATAAATCAAATATTGCTTGAGTACAAACATAGAGGCTAATTTTCTTCACCTCAACAATTTTTGAATATCTGTCAAGGATGTCCTGGAATTTCATGAGAACTTTTTTTTTATTTAAAAAGTTTGTCATCTAATGCGGCTATGCTCATGACAAATATTAAATAACTGTTGATACAACCATGTGAAGAAAATTAAGCTCTCTACTGAAGCAATATTTTATTTATTTTGGCCAAAAAAGTTTTGAAATAAAAACTATATAAACAATGGTTTTTTTTCATGTTTCATACATCCCCATTTAAGCTATGAGGATAGGGATGAAAAAGGTGCAATTTTTATAGGAAATTACCCATATTTGCATGGAGGGAGGGCGATAAACCATTTCAAAAATTCATCCTCAGTACGCCTGACCAGGATTCAAACCTTGATATCCCCATCCCCAGCAAACCTTTCTAACACGAGAGTGACACGCTAGACGATGCAACCACTAAAGCTAAAGGAATATTGATCAGGTTGGTTTTTGTTAGTGACTGGCGCACTTAATTGATAACACTAAATTGTATAGTGCTTTTATTTTCAAGAAATGTTTTGCATATGTGGACAGCTTATGTCATAACATGTTTGTCTTTAAAGGTCTCGCTCACCACGCAGACGCTCTCATACCAGGTCCCGCTCCAGGAGCCGTTCACCCCGCCGCTCACGTTCGGACTCTAGGGACAGGCGGTAAGTTTAATTGCAAGTTAGGTATTTTATGTTACCGTACTATAATATGGCATATACCTCCTAGTAGGAAAGCAATTGGCTGAAACAATAATTTTTAACTTCTTTAATAAAGAAATCAAAAGGCAAAAAAAAGGAATCAGAAACGTTTTAAGAACAGAAATATAAGAGGCTTATTTTAACACAGTATTTTTTCATCTTCTAGAAGCACTAATAAAGCTCATATTACTAGTCTTAAACCCCCTCAAATAATAATAATATATATTTTTTTATTATTGTATCTAGAGTACATATTTTTAATCAATAAACATGGCCCAGCTAAGTACAATTTGCTTGTCAGCTGGTGCCTTACCATAAATGTCATACATACATGTAATAGTGTAAATATATAATAAATACCTTTCATTCCTTTAAGTCTATTCTTACAACTAACATAATTCTAACACTTAATTTAGTTCCTTAAATATATTACACTTTATATTTTATTCATTATTCGAAAACCAGTCTCGAGTCCATTTCATAGATAGTTTGTCATATTAGTCAATCTAGTATTATTATTTCATTAAGTTTATGAGCCAATTAGCCATTTTTTTAATTTCTCTTTTAACGTTTGATTTTTTTTTATCTATTCCCAAAAGGGTACCCGGTATCATGTTAAAAAGTGTTGGTATTATTATTTTCATGTGTTGTTTTCCATATTTATTTATTTATAAAGGTATTTTGTATGGTCATTTTCTGGTGTTGTGACTGTGAGCCTAGCCTGTCTTACTTTATATGTTTCTGAGTTGTAGTACTGAATTATTATTTTATAGTTGTACTTGTTTTTTTACTGTCAATGGTTTCCACTCTTTATTAATGACTTTGGTAATATTGTTGTTTTCACACATTATTTTAAGAACTTTAATTTGAATGTTTCTTAATTGATTTAAATATATATCACTTGTCTTTCCCCGGGAAGTAGTACCATAGCCTAGATGTGATTCAATTAGCTCATTATATCTATGTGAGTATTCCATTTCATATGAGAATCAATCATTAGCCCAAGATAGTTATATGTCTTAACTTGTGTAAATGTTAAACAATTACACGTTTTTATATTATATAAACAGTCTAAGCAATTACCTTTTATATCTAATTTATACTTTATAACATGCGGTAGTCTAATATGCATTGTTTGCGGGTTTTTTTTTTAATGTTAATTATTAAGGTGACCTGGTGGTCTAGGGGTAAGGTGTCAGACTTCTGTGCTGAGGGTCTGGGGTTCAATCCTCAGTCCTGGCACAGATTTATCTGATTGCCAAACCCTTCCTTCACCTCTGACAAGATGTGTATTAATCACAAATTGTGAATGTGAGGAATGCCAAGCCTCCACCGTGGTTCGGATTCCACGTTAAACTGTAGGTCCTCCATTTCATCTCACAATCACCCTACCATCACACATTAGCGTAAGTACGTATAACCCGAACGGGTAGTAAGACGCGGTGCTAATAATAATAATAATAATAATGTTAATTATTAATTTAATATCGTGAGTCCAGTTTTGTATACTATTAAAGTCTTCCTGCAACGTTTGTTTTGCTCTATCTACATTTTTGTGCACCGCATACAGCATTGTTTCTTTAGTATACATAAATACACCGCAGTTCTGTATACAGTTTGACATGGTTCTTGTATAGATTAATTATAGTATTGGCCCAAGAATAGAGCCTTGCGTTACTCCAATATTTATACCCAATTCTTCACTTTCTATATTTTTTATTTTTACTCTTATTTTCCTATTTGTTAGGTAATCTTTAAACCATTCATACATATTACCTCTGATACCAATTTTATAAAGTGATTCTAGTAAAATATCTTTATCCAACGTATCGAATGCTTTCGACATGTCTATAAATGCTATAGCTATGCGTTTGTTTTCGTTTAATTTCTCTAGCATTTGATTAGTAAAAGTAATAATATAATAATAATAATAATAATCATCATCATCCTCCACTGAAATTAATATTGTCTATTACACTTTTTTAATATTCTTTATTTTAATCTCAGATATTAACTTTATTAGATTATTCATTCTCTCAGATTGTTTCTAAATCTCAAAAATGAGAACTTACCCGTTTAGTTAGTCCCTTTTATTTGTCCCCATCCCATTTTCCTATACCTCTGTCTTTATACCATCTTTCCAATGCTAAGGCAAGTTTACAAGTTTTTACCACATTTGGTTGATGTTGTCAATAACTCAACACTAATTAGGTGTCACTAATTAAGACAAATATAAATCATATGGCTAGCAATGACCATATTTAAATGATTTTATCATCATTATCATCATGAATTGTTTCCAGCCTGTGACCGGATCTGTTAAATAAAATACCTCCCCCTCCCTCTGTCCTTCCACAACTCTTCCTCTTTTACTCTTGTCCATTTTCTCCTTTCACTCGCAAATGTGTTGCTATTTCCTCCTACCATCTCTTCCTTGGTTTCCCATGTGGTTTTTTTTGCTTCAAACTTCAACGGTACTTTTATTGATACCTTAACTCTGAGAGAAACATGTACTCCTTAGTAACTTCCTGATGATGGTAAAGCTAATGTTTTAACTTATAAAATGGTTCGATTTTGAATTGAATGGATGTATTCAATGCAGTAATGCAATAACGTTGGTTATAATATGTAAATTCTCACTAAGTGATTTTTTTTTTTGTATAAGGTGCTTTTATGTTATTATTTATTTTTATTTTCAGATGAATATGTTCTTCAATGAAGTTTGCACTTCTTTGGGTGTGATGGGAACTCAAAATGCCCATTGACTGTTTATTAATGTCTATGTTAGGACTCCACATATCGTCAACCCCTGTGCTCGTTTAAACATGCTGATTAGTATCCCGTATTGAAATAATTGTGATGTTAACAATTAGCGTTTTATCTGTTTTCAATTGTTAGCTTTGTATAGTGAAAGTCCACTCATTTCTATATATGACATTTGTTGGATAAAACAATTTTCTTGATGCAAAAATTATTTACCTAGTTTTTAAATATAACTGCACTGCATGGACTTATTTGATTATGAGCAATATTATATTATTATTTTAATATTTGTAATAAACTTAGGTATCTTTAAATGTATTAAAAAATAAGGTTATAGAATGTGGGAAATATTTTGTAGCTTAGTTGGTACCATTAAAATAAACATATACCTACACTTAAGTTTTTTTAATAATATTTTAATTATTTTCCTTGGTTATATAATAATAATAATAATCACTGTCTCAGTAGAATAGAACTTATTAAATGTAATGTACTGTAAGATTACAAAATAAATTTTGATTATTTTGATTTGTTTACTTTTTTATTTTTCATCCGACTAAGGTTTTTTGCTGTTATTTGTCTCCTTATAACATTAAACATAAAAATGGTCATTCAATTAACTCTTTTGAATAAATTAATTAACATTGAGATGAGAATATAAGGGCAAGGGCTACACACTTAGCAGAAAAACTAGAAACAAAGTTTCACAATTAAAACAGACCACAGTAACGGTCAGCCATGTCTGCCAGGTGCTCAAATCAGGCCCGGTAACAACAAGAGGCAGAGCCCCGCTTCCTCCTTCTAAGACTTATAACCAACAGTATGAAATGTTGAATATAAAAACTTAATAGATTTCTTGTAATTTTGCTTTCCTTGGTCTCTGTATGGGTAAGTCAGTTTATGCTTAATGCTAACGAAGGGCAGCGAGTTAAGTTTCTCCTGGGCTGAGAGTGATACCCATCACTAAATTTTCAGCTGGCTGAAACCCCAGTGTGGTAATCTGAATCCCTGATATGGAAATGGCTAAGGTTAGGAGGGGCAGCCATCACATTAGATTAGAAATTATTAATTAGAAAACTAAAAAAATTAATTAAGGATAAGCTTTCACTGTCACAGACAGCTTCATCAAGTCAAGAGAGTAGACTGATGCTGTTGCTTGTCATTCATATTTTATTTTATCTACTAAAAAAAAGATTGTAACAGACCCGGGCCATGCACCATGGTACAAAATAATAGTCTTCCTTTCATTATGAACCCTCCTTAACACGATAAATAGAAAATAAACTGAGGTCCAAAACACAACAAAATATAGCAGGGCAAAAAACAGGGGCAATAGGAGCGAGTGCTTGGAGTTCTATGCTTTGATTGTCTTTGGGCAAACATTCAAAATCCAGAACCCGCAATTCCCACCAATTGCGGACTTAAATATTGGAACGGTCTATCTCGTAATATCTTTTAAAGGATGATATGTAATTTCTGAAATAGTTCCTCAACTGAAACACTTAACAAAAATGGATATAACATATAGTTAAAATTACCTAGGACAATTGGTGGATTATATTTACAAATAATATCATGAACTCTTTTCAAAAAGAATTTTATTTACCCGGGATTCAACCCTTAGAGAAAATATATAATTACAATTATATGACAATGTTGCTATTTGCAAAAAACACCGAGACATTATAAGAATATACAAATAAACTATTAGGGAAAACCTCGCAGGTTTAATATTATTTTAAAAATTTGACATGTAGTTTAATCGCCATTATCCTATATAAATCAAGAAGGTAACAAGGCGTTAACTCGCAAGAAAAACAGTCTTAAAAGGTTTATGTTACAAATTTATAAGTCTGAAGAGAAAATAATAATCATATTAGTTAATCTAAATAGGATGATTATCTAACACTACGTCTCTTTAATACTCAAGAAATTTACCAATATCACAATGTTAACAACCCACAAGATTGTGCAATATAATTATATAACTATCCCATAATAGCAATTGATTTGAAAAAATTTAGTGATGACATGTCTCAAAAAAAAACTATCAACTATTTTTTTATAATCTTGAAATTTCCATGAATATATCTACATTTAATATTTACAAAATCGAATACTACAATATTTGCAAGATTCAAGGTTCATTCTATCGATAACATATTTATAGTCGATCTCCCTTCTTTTCTCTTTTTTATTTTACGAACCAACAAAAGGATCGATCGTAGAACATAAATACCTCGACCGTGTAACAAAATATTATTAGAAGTGGAGACAAGTTCATCTTTGTTATTATAAAGATTTAAATTAAATTGCCAAAAAAGAATTTTGAATAAAAAGTTACATGATTCAAATTAAGAATTATTATCTATGCCGAAAAAGTAAATTTAGATCTTACATTTTATATATTAACTGAAGCTAGAGCTTCACCTGCTCTCAATCCGATCAAGTCCAATAGTGTCTCTTGATAGCACAGACGCCACTATATATACAAAATAACCCAGAAGATGGAACTACAGAAAGAGGGATAGGGGGCGGACATCTGGAATATTCGGGAAAGAAACATGCGCATGATAATATCATTCTGGAATCATCGCCACAGTTCTACCATCTTCCACACTTAGGGGCGAGTAGCACATCTTCACAACCAAAGTTCTTTGTCTCTAAGATCTTTGGCACGGACAGGATCCACAATCGACGGTCAGTATTAACTTCAACACGCGGCGGGGTAGTTATGGTTGATCGTGATTTATGATAGTGTTCCCTTTTGATGCCGCCGGCAGTATGGTGGGGTAAGTTTAATTATTTTTATTTTGTCCACTCATGTAGCTAAATGCTACAATTATTTCCTTTCCTGCAACAGAAGAGTATGGAAACGACCGGACTAGAATTCAATTATGTGATTGCCTACAAACCTGTGCCCTAATATTAAATGTAAAAAAAAAAATTGTTTTGTTTTAATAGAGATGACGTGTGAGCAGATTTACCTGTAAAAAGGATAAATAAAGGATTGTCGATCGAGAAGTTTAAATTAAACTAAACAAAATTAATATTTAATACAGTGATTCCCAATTACCTACTAGTCAAGGAGCCCCCCCTACCCCCCAAGAAGCTCTTTGAAATTGGTGGACCCCCTATTTTTTCTAATCATTAGAATCTAATCTATTCTATGTATAGAAAATAGGACCCCACCCCCCAATATTAATAATTAATGTTTGAAAACCTACTAAACTGGGAATTTAGCACAGTAAATCTGAGTTAAATGTGTTTTACATACTTTTATTTTTACACTAACTCTAGTTGTAATAATAATTAATATAATAGTAATAGTTAATACAAAAGAAGTTAGTTAGGCTTACATGAAAATTTATTAATAATGAGAAAGTTCAAATATCTTCATTTGGGTCTAGTAAAAGATAAGTGAAACCTCTTATTTTTTCCTATAAGTTTGAAGGCTGGACACTTTGACTTGAAATTCCGAATGCATGTGAAGTCTATTTTTATACTGGTTTTTCATGTAGAATAGTCTTGATTAATTATTATTTTAACTTTTTTATTTTATTAAATTTTGGCGTTGTCGCGGACCACCTTTTGGGAACCACTGATTTAATACATTAAAACATATAATATGTTGTGAAAAATACTTTTTGTTAAATATGTAAATCATCATTTTTACAGCCCCTTTTGATGTTAATAAATTAAAATATTTTACAAGGTGAGATAGGGAAGGGCTCTCAAGCATAATTTTGTGCCCCAGCAAACTTTAATTTTAGTCTAAACATTGTCTTAAGGCAAGATCGACTTTGGGGCAGGGTAGACAGTTGCCTAGAGTGCTTAAAGTAAGCAACCACAAGGATGCATCAGGCATCGCTCCCCTTTTACCCCGATAATTACTTTGTGACCATGTGACACTTTACGGGAGACATTGTGCATTAGTTTGATGTTTCTTTACATCTCTTCTTTTCACTCATACACTATCATTTTCTCTGCCTACTCGCTTTGTGTTTTCGTTCAATGTTTGGTTTGATTTAGATAGTCTTGGCTATCCACGCATTGCTTCTGCACTATTTCCAACCTCCCTTCTTCGCTGAGCTTAGAGAGTTGTCGTCATTCACGACTCTCTTTTCTCTATCGTCCATTCGTTCTGGAAAGAGTCAGGAGCTTGTTTCATTCACGACTCTTTTTTCGCCCTAGTCCATTCGTTCTGGAAAGAGTCGGGAGTTTTTGTCATTCCGCTCTCGTTAATTTGTTCTGAAAAGAGTCAAGAGTGTTTGTCATTCACGACTCTTCTGTCGTTATTCGTTCCTTACTACAAAAAAAAATCAACTATAGATGCTTACTATCGTTATTAGATTGCAGCACTGCCTACAATATTAAACTATTTTTCTTATCATCAATAGATATAATTCTGTGAATTATAAACTAAAGGCTATATGTTAAGGTTAATTATTATAAGTAATATGTGTAAGTAATGAAATTAAAGAATCAAACTCGATAGGCCTTGGTCTTCGGATAAATTACACATAAATCCTAAAGGGAAGGGACAGATATGCACGCCTGGAACGGGAATTGTGAGAACTATTTAGCGTTCGCTCATCAATTTAGGGAGGTGAAGGGGTGAAGGGATTGGGATTGAGCCATCCATGCGGTGAACAATATGAATCTTCATGAACGACTCTTTTGAGTGGGCGAGCTTAGGTGAGTGCTACGCCTGAAGACTGTTTTGACTTTCAGCATCTAGACTGATTTAAATCAATAATATAGCGGAGTAAAGGATGAGGAAAGTGGCTAAGAGTATGTGCACCAGTATTTTCCCGAAACTATAGAAAAATAGCTTGTTTAAATCTACCTCAGATAATTATTTTGTATTAGGTAAATGCACTTTTCGAACACGCTGATTATATCAACACACGACTTACAAACTAGCCTAATATTAAGAAAACACAACATCCAGTCTCCTATCCGACAATTTACCAAAGATAAATCTCAGACCATCCCAGGAATGTAACCCAGACCCCTATATCAGTTGGCTCACGCGCTAACGACTGTGGTAAAGTGTTTAACTAATGCCAGTGAATTCGACCAGGATTCAAACCCGGGCCTGATTACAAATGGTGGCAAAGTGTAAATGCGAGTGTAAAACTTTAGGTTGATCAGCCACTCACCTCTGTGAGTAGCTGGTTTCTTAATTCAAAAGCATATTAGTATAATAAAATTTGGAATTGCATATAAAATGTATTCTCAAATTTTTAACATTATCTCGGCAAGTACAATAAAACCTTGTTTATTAAACTATAATTACAAACGAGGACGAGTATAATGAATATATAAGTGACTGAACTTGTATTTTGTGAAACCGATATTATCAATTTTGATGTGAATGGGATGAGCTAACGCTTCAGTTCTCAACGGTACAACTGTATAACATTACTCTGCTCTTCAAGACCAGTAAAGTGAACTACAACCTCTTCAACTTCAAAACACTACTACACATAAATGGGGGCGCTATTGGCCCATAGTTTTTTCAAAAATAAATTTGAGCTTTTCTGATCATTTCTTAAACATAATGTAGCTAAGCAACATCAAAAGAAAACAGTTTCTAACAAGACAACTTTTTCATGTTTTACTTTAAATATTTCAGGAGGTATAATTGTTTTAATTTTTTTTTCAACATTGTTTAAGATATATTCCTTTCAGACTTTGCAGACGTTGTTTATAACTATTATAACAGCCACCATAAAATTACTGGCTTTTCCACACAATTGTAACGAGACTTATGAGGTGATATATTTGGAACTTCGTGAAACTTTGACACAATGCATATTTTCATATTTTGACAAAAATAGTGGTTTAAAAACATCTATGGCGGCTTACATTGATTTCACAAGATGCATAAGTGAATGTTCTTTCATATGCCATGCTTATTTAATAGAAATAAGGACGTTCAAATTTAAGATACAAAATGGCAACTTCGCTTGGTAGAAAAAGGACAGCGCTAACGGAGAAACCAATTGGTTGGAAAGAGATGATAATAGTCCATAAGAGCCTGTACTGCAATTTAAGAGTGGAACGGTCTATAGAGAGTTTGGGAAAATGCGACGTGATGGATCTGCAATATATTTGTAACAAAAACGCGATGTAAGGGACACGTGATGTAATGGATATGCGATGTAACGGTGGTCCCCCGTATTTCACACCTTCTGATATTTTGAATATTAAGCTGAAATACTCGTATCAAAGTTAAAATATCATCTAAAGGTACTCAATTTTCAAAAATATACCTCAAATTAAATTCTAGATTTATACAATTTTTCAAAAAATTGCTGGGAGAGGGTCACTATAAATAGATTCCAGATACATATAATATATCAAAAAAATTTAGGTGATGACATTTACAACTATCTTCTGAAAACATCCAATTTTCAAAAATATTCGGGTGATCTTTCCAAATAGCATCTAAAGATATACAATTTAAAAAAATTATTGAGAAGAACACTTCAAATAATTTATAGAAGCATCAAACTGTTGGTAGTACTCAAAGTTAAGTATCACTCTAAATACTTTGAGGGGCATGCAAATTTTAAAAATTTCTAAGGAAGGACACTTAAATTGTAGCTTCTATACGCGACAATCAAATAGTTCTAGAGGCATCTAATTTTCAAAATTCTAAGGAGGTCACCCAAATATCTCTGGAATATTAATTCAAATAATTCTGACTAAGACATACTACTCCAAATAGCTTATAAAAATAACTTTGTTTTCAAAACTTGATGACGTGAATCCAGGGTATGTTGGAGCATGGGGAGTAAAAGGCAAGTCTTAAAAAACTCATTTTTTTTGCTTGCCTCCTTTTCTCTTTCACAAATAAGGTTCCGCTGCCACTGAACATTGCCCTTTTTGAAATCCTTGAGGTATCTATGATATTGCACATACTGGTATTTAAGATATTTAAATCAAACCACTTAAAGTGTATTTTTTTGGACAATTAATTAGAAATAAACTTTCTAGGTGACCTACTTATTCTAAAATACTATATTATATAAATAATAATAATTTCATTTTTTAAAACTAACCCTAACTCGGGAAATTTGACTTGGAAACAGATTTCTTTCAAATCCACGCTTGTTCATGAGAATCCTTTTACTTTCACCATTAAAATTATTAGGTAGTTCATTCATATAAAATATATAGGTCTATTATGATCAAAATAGCCTTGAAATTGATTTGTATTATCAGAAAGTAAAATAATTGGTCTACACTCAAATTAAAAACAATATGTACTTAAACATTTCTAAAAACAACATTATTTAATATTAGTCTCGTTTACGCTATAAGAACAATGAGATGTGCAGCCATATCCATCCCCTCAGGTTTTACTCTCTGGTAGGTGAGAAAACTGCCACTCGCGTTTTTATCAATAATTTGAAAGTGGTGGCAATTTTTTCTTCCAATTATATATGGAGCTCATTGATGTTGATACATTAGTATCCAATATAAACCATTGATCGTTTCCATGTGTAAATGTCAACATGGGTAATTATTCTAGGACCCGTATAATTTTACAACATAAGTCAAGCATTATTAAGATTTGATTGCAAGGTTAATGTATTATTATATAAAGTGTTGTAAGAAAGCCATTGTACATTTTCATTTTTTACAAACAATTTTATTAATAGTAGATTATATCATTGTTATTAGCCACAATTATCGCTGTCTAACTTGAAATAAGCCATTTCAGGTATTACAACCTAGCGGATTTAATAGTTACTAATATTTTTGTTGTTTGAATTTAACGAGAACCAGTGTTATATTATCTTTGTCAAAACCATCTAAAATCTTGGAATTACAACCCGTTACTTTTCCCTTATCTAATATCTATGCGTTACTGTCTCTCTGTCTGGCACATACTGTACACAAATAACTAATTTATCATTAATATTTAATTGAGCTCTATTGTATAAAACTATACAGTAAATAATTTGTTAATTGTTTAGATAACAATTTATTAATATCACACATATCTAAACCAAAACGAGCTAAGTGTAAGTATTTTCTTTTTCTTTCAAATGAGTTAGGCCTAGCCTATTCTTGTTGTCTATTGATAATTATGTCTACTTCCATTTCATTATTACTCACTTTGTTTATCTACAACATAATTATATAAGCTGCTAAGTTCACTGACTTTTTTGCCAATTATATTCATTATATTTCTCCATAGCTTGAATAGGAAGAAAAATATGGCCACAAATTTGTATTTCTAGCTGTTTGATTTGATTATGTAGTGTCCGACTTTAAAATCTAATAATGAAGTTTACCTTTAATGTTTAATTTGCGTAACTTATTTGTTTATCAAACTAATCAATTGCAAAGTTAAAAACAATTTTGGTGTGCACTGTGTCTTGTCACCCTGGCTAGATCTGCATATTTTCGCTTGGGTAGAGATGCGGATTAGTTTTAATACATTATATTACACTCGTATGAAAATTATTTTCTTTGTTTTGTTACAATATATATATATTATTATTATTATTACATACTTAAGACGACAACTTGAATAATAGCAGGACTTTGATAATTTGAATAATTTAATTAGACCTTATAAAATTTTTTAAAGGGAAATATAGATGCCTAATTACCTATTGACTATCTTTGGCTTTGACTTAGATAGTGGGTAGAGAAGGTTTATGATTCTTTCCTTTTGAGAAAATATTTTCTTACAAAACAAATCTTACCTTACATTGTTATTTATTCCATAAGACACAAAAAAGCATCACCCATAGGAATGTTTGCGGAAGGTGTAACGAGGGGGGTATATCCCTGATTCCACACAATAATCCAAAGCATTATCTAAGAACAAAAGAAGAAACAGAAAACATGCAAGCTCCATGGTGCAATGTTCCTGTATGTACACACTTTTACAGATGTGTATTATCACATCTTGTGAATGTGAGGAATGCAGCTCACCGTGTTCGGATTCCACGTTAACTGTAGGTCTCCATTTCATCTCAATCACCTACCATTACACATTAGCGTAAGTGCGTATAACCCGAATGGTAGTAAGACGCGTGCTAATAATTAATAATATAATACACACTTTGTAATATGACATTGAAAGTGATTATGATATAGACGGGAACGTTTATTTAAACAAAGACTTTGTTCAACACCTGCGCCAGGGGGTGGTTGATATATCCAGAGCTTCGGTTATTAAATTTGATAGATTTTTCAATTATATTTATTCCTGGAAGCTGCTTGGCGGAAAACTATGGGGTGAATCAGGTGAATTTTTAATTATTTTTTTCCCTTAAGATTCAGAATCTCTTCACAATATTTATATTTGCGATAATCAGAAATGTTCTTCTGTTTTTGTATATATAAGTTCTAGGCAACATTATGTTTCCAAGTCTTATCAGAATATACACATAACAACTTTGCATGAAAATAACTTCTCTAGGCGTATTTAACCCGAATGAGTAAGTAAGACGCTGTGCTAAGAAAAAACTATTCTATAAATGTTTTAATCCACCCAAAATGGTATTTTAATTGAATTTTAATTCAATTCATTTAGATCAATCTTGGTTTATTAGGCCCTAATTTTCTTGGAAGGTTAGGTTAAGCTTGTTTGACTATTTTTTTTTTACTATAAATTCACAAACATATTTCCATGCATCCGACAACTTAGCTCAGTCGGTAGCATGTTTGAATACTCTGCTAGGGGTCCTGGGTCTGATTCCCAGCATGGCCGAAAAATTTATCATTGGTTTCAGATAAATTTTGTAAACCTTTTATGATTCAAAAACCTAGGCCTAAACCAAACCACATGTAAACATTAAGCTAGGGCTATTTTGGTTATTTCCAGTCTTGGCTGCAATATATCATAGGCCTACAACTCACGTTAGTGTGGAAAGTAATTACTACTGTATGTACGATTCAGTTTAAATAGGCTTACATTACTAAAGTTTTGTTGAGGCATTTTAAACAGATTAGGACTACCTTTTATTATCTTGTCAACTGGTCTGCCCATGTCCGTGTTTTACCCTAATAGGGTATACTTGGATGTTAAAGGTTGAGTTATAGAATTCGGATTTGTGTAGCGGGAGAGTGGGAAAACATTTAGAAAAATAAAATAACTCATCACACCCAGCTAGGATTCAAATCCCAACCTCCCCCCCATTGGAAAATTAAACCAAAGAGACTAACGTCTTGGTCAATGTTGCCCCATGAGGTGGGTCAACATACTACTACAATCCCAAATATGTTGAAGCCTAACTAACCTCCACCTACTATAAAACCTACAAACAATCAATATTAATGTTTTTGCCGCCAATCGCAACATCCCTGATTCAACCTATGGATCAGGGCATTATTGCAACTTTAAAGAGTTATCATCTTCGTAAAACATTTATTCAGCTAGTTGAAGATACCAATGGCGAAGATGAAATTTCTGTGAAAGACTTTTGGGGAAACTATAACATAAAAAAGGTAATTGACAACATTGGAGATGCATGGGCAGAAGTTAAGCGGTTCTGTATGAAGAGAGTTTGGAAAATGATTTGGTCTGAAGTTTCTGATTCTCATAATTTTAATCCTGAACACGAGCGTTCCCATTCAAGACATGACATTGTTGACATGACAAGATCTGTTGGATTTGAGCATGTAGACTAGGCAAATATGAATCAATTGCTCCAATCCCACTCAACAGAACTCGCCAATGAAGAGCTTCTAGAAATGGAGAGCGGCATAAATGTTGAAGAGGAACAGCCCTATGTTGTTGAGCCTATCAAACAACTTTCAACGAAACAAATTGCTGAATTTCTTAAGCACATTGACAATGCAGAATCATTGAAGAAAATGACCCTAACATGGATAGAAGTTCCAAAGTTGCCAGAGAGATTCAGGGTTCTTTGGCTTGCCACAAATAACTCTATAGAAGAGAGGAAGAATGCTGCCCATCAGCTGAGTCTTGACCATTTTATCAAAAAAGTTGAAAATCTTCAGTCTAACGACCCAGGGCCTTCACGACAGTTAGAGCCTACCGTCCAAGGGCCTTCAAGAGAGCAAGGAAGTGATAATCCAGATTCGTCAGATCCAATTCATTTATCATGTGATTGAAGATTGACAGTAAGTGTACCTGTGGCTTTCTACTAATTAAATCAATTGATTAAAAATTGCATTTGTGTACAAATTTCAGGGGATTGAAGATTGGCAATAAGTGTACCTGTAACATTGTAATAATTAGATAGATTGATTAAAAATTGCATTTGTTTACAAATTTTAGGGGACTGAAGTTTGACAGTATGTGTACCTGTAGCATTGTACTAATTAGATAAATTAATAAAAATCGCATTTGTTTACAAGTTTTAGGTTTTTTTTTACCTTTGAAGTAATTCCTATCTCACCCACATTAAAATCAATTCTTGTTACGCGTTTTCGTGTTAGGTAATTGTTTATCAGAACCAATCACTCGCATAATGCAAGCAACAGCTGTATTGGTTAATTTTTCTTTCATATATTGGTATTTTTAAGGCCATATATGCTTGCATATTTCACTATTTTTAAGGTCATAAACATCCAAGCCTTAAATATAACGTTCTTATATTCATCCCTAAAGCTATTTATTAATTTGTTCCAGAGGGCCTGACCTTTGCATGGAAGAAAAAGTGAACTAAAGAAATAAGCACACTATTTCATTTACACGTCTTAAAACCTAACTCCCTTTTTCGCCTTAAAATATTTGGTTAAATAGTAATTGCATGGATTTCCCCATCAAAAACAAATCATCCGAACACCAATGGCAGGACTTCACAGTAAACAATTTTATGAAAAAATTAGATTTCATTATTTTGTACTAATCTCTAAAAAAGTGTCTGGAAAACACAAGAAATGTTATTTTAACAAAATAGGGGCAGCCTTGTTTTTATTTAAATATAGGGTTTTGCATCTAAGTCTTACAGATAGTTAAATATATGTTGGCCCACCATAACCTGACCCTTTTCACATGAAAGTAATTTGATTAATATTATATATCCATTAATTCAGTTGCTAATCATTTTTCTTCATAAGTGCAAGATCTTTGCTTTAACTATTTGAACATGAAGTCTATTTTCATTTGTAGTGGTCTTTTATAATATCGGATTATTATATTAATAGTTAATACAATATTTTATGCTATTTCAGGATTTCTGATCTAAATCGCCATGTCCAGACATCGTGAATGGGACCTATCATGCAAAGTTTATGTTGGCAACCTTGGCAGCAGCGCATCAAAACATGAAATTGAATCAGCTTTTAGCAAGTATGGTCCTCTAAAAAATGTGTGGGTCGCAAGGAACCCCCCTGGGTTTGCATTTGTTGAATTTGAGGACCCTCGAGACGCAGAGGATGCAGTGAGAGGACTCGACGGAACGTAAGTACTATTCACCTAAGGTGTCTCATTTGTGGCTAGGAATTTTTTTTAGCTACTGTTATAATTTTTATTCTTTATATCCTTATTTTTAATGCAGTTGCTTTCTTTCATTGGCTTGTGGTATCCTAACAATGTTATTTCCAAATCCCTGTTTTTTGGTCCAAATTTACTCTGATCCAAACACATAAACAATTTAACTTGATTTAGTTAGTTATTCTTTTTAAAATAGTATAATTAACATTATATTTTGGTTAGTTGAGAAAAGCTGTACTTTATAACAAGCATTTAGTTGAAAACATATTTATTCTTTACATTTAGGAATAATTTGTCAAAAAAATACTATAACTAAAGTTTAAATTTTCTCTCTTTTGAAAATTACAGTTTCTGAAATCTAATTGAAACATTTACAAAATGCTGTTTATTGAAAAGACCACTTGGATGTCATTTTTTAACGTCTCATCTCCGTTCGTTGACCAAGTCAAAGTGAAAACTGTTTTTGTAAATCTAATTTATTTAGTACATGGTTATGAAACTATTTAAACACCTAGGCTAATCAGTCTTGCAACATTGATAAACTTTGTATGAACTGGAGTTAACACACATATACCCATGTATTGCTCCTTTTACATTTTGAAGTTGACTGCGAAGAACTGACACTACATCTTTCTCTAAATACGTATTTTTATACTATAGACTGAGGGATAACCTCACTCTTGCATGGCTTCCCAAACTTATTTCCTTTGTCTTGTAAACACCTATAGAGTCTGACCTTAAATTTCTTAAGACATTTTTTCATTATCACCCCCACCCCCACCTCTTACCCCCCACCTCTTACCCCCACAAAAGCGATTGTAAGATTTTCTGTCACCACACCTTTCTATCTACCATATTTTTTTATACGATTAGGTAAATTAGTTTAATTGTTTAATTTTTATTGTTAAAATGAAAAGTTACTTTTCATGTGTATAATTAACTATCTTTGTGCCAAATATGAATTCTCTTTTTCAATTACTTTTATAAAACAGTGAAAATCACTGATTAAAGTGTGTATATATATTGGGGGGGAAAGGATGATGAATGAAAATGAAACACTTAAAAATTTTATGGAAAAAAAAAATCTTTTTTTAGATATTCTCTCACAATAAAAATTGATAAGAAAACTCTTATGTAAGGTCGATTCTGAGCCTCCCTCTTTGTAAGAAAATACTGACCCCCCGCCCCCCTCAAACCCTTACATAATAATTATTAATTAATTAATTGCAATCCAATCCAATCCAATACCATACAAATTACAGACTATTACAATTATTTACATATTAATTTCAAGTCTAGAGATATTCATTATTATTACTGTTCTAGAGGCATTACACAAAATCTGCTTAATGTTTATATAGAAAATAGAGGTGAAGGATAATTGTAGATAAAAAAGGTAAATATATATAAATTATACAACTAGTTATAGGCTGTTTCATAAAATGAACAGTTAACTATATAAATAAGGTATTAATCTGACACAATGAGTATTTTTATTGTTACACCTAGACTAAAGTATACTTTTATAACTAGATGATAGTATCAAACAAATTGTGTAGTCGAGTATTACAAAATCATAGGGATCTTCTCTTATTATTTCTATTAATACTTTTAAGACAATTAGTATTATTATAGCTCACTTCTGGATCTCCAAGAATAATATAAGACAGATTTAAATTTGAATTTTGATTAATATCTAATATTTTGGTCCAATGAGTTTCATGTCTTTGCAACATTCCAATGAAAGCTTAATTTTATAAAACAACTAGTTTTAGCTTTTGACACTATTAGTTTTTTTATGGTCATATTCCTGGTCGATAAGCTTTGATTAACATATTTAAAATCCAAGAAAGTTGAAGTATTTATACCATGTATGATATCATACATAAGTATTAACACCTTATATTAATTAGCTGTCTCATATTTAAGAATCCAAGTAATATAAACAATGGTATAGTATATGTTTTGAAATCTTAAAAAGTTATAATTCTGACCACTTTTTTAAATTATTTTTTTCAATAACTGTAGGCTAAGAGTGGTTGAAGTTGGTTTGTGTAAGTGAATCCCCAAATTTCATTCCCCTAAAGAAGATGGGGGTAGACAATTTTGAAGTACAAATTTCTTATTATTGATACTGGGAAAATATGTTTTAGCCTAGAGAAAACACCAATATATTTAGAGAGTCTTGCTTAGACACCTGATGTGTGAGATCCATTTTAGGTTATTGTCTAAATTCATGCCCAGGTATTTGACACAATTTACTTGCTTTATTTTTTCTCCGTTTATTTTTATATTACTATTTTCATTTCTTTGTTTGAATGATAGTTTTGAAAAAGTTGAAGTACAATACCTCTTACGCCATAATATTGCATTTTATAAAGAATAGTGACATGATCTATGGTATCAAATTCCTTACATAAATCAATGAAAATGTCTAATGCTAAGTTAAGATCATCTAATTTGTCATATAATTGATTTGTCATTTTATCTGACTTTCTAACATTGTAGAGTTATTAAAATATCCAAACTTCCTCTATCTTTTCTGAAAATTTAAAAATGACACCTGTACATGGTAATTTAACTCAGGACCTTTGGCTTAGTACGCCAATGCTCTACCACTGAGCTATCCAGGAATTGTCCCGTGCCCAGGGTCATTCTTCACTCATATTTTAAGGGAGAATATATGATGGATGTGTGTAAATCGTCGGCTACAAATGTGTGATTTGATTAAGATCACGAGCTATTAGATAACGCAGAGCATTGGCATACTAAGCCAAAGGTCTTGGGTTCAATTCCCATGTCCAGGTGTCAATTTTCAATTTTCAGAATATGATATCTAGATGGAGAATTCCTCACTATAAAGCATAAATAATAGCTTCAGCTATTTGATTCTTCCTCTATCTTGTCTAAACTTACACTATGAGTTAAATCTAACATTGAGTTCATACTTTTACTTATATTAAAACCATTCAGGTTAAATGAAGGCTGCATTGAAGTTAAAACTAAACTTCAAAGGCAATATACCCTCATAAATGTGTTTAATTTACCACCCAACAACCATGTAACACCTCAAGTTGAGTGTAACAATGTTACTTTAACACATATTCAAATATAATCTGGTGTGTGTTTGAAGGAGATTGTGTGGAACACGTGTTCAAGTGGAGATGTCGTCTGGGCGCAGCCGCCGTGGTGGGGGTGGTCGCCGAGACTTTGGTCCTGGAAGGTACAATTTTTTTAGTGCTGTGCACTGCTTTCATTCTCTCTATGAGCCTATAATTTAGTGGCGATATTGATTGTTTAGAATAAATGTAGGTAATCATTGTCAGAGTTTGATTGATCTGATCTTGTATCATTATTAAGGAGGAGCTTGTAAAGTATTAAGATATTTAATTATGTTTGTGTTTCATGCTAATTTTTTCGGAAGAGAATGGGAGGATTTTGTTATTTATTAGAAAAGGTTTAAAAGGTACCACATTTTATGAATTTGATCTGATTTATTTATATTATTGCAGGCGGAGAAGTCTTTTTATAACATTATTTTATTCATGTTGGGTACAAATGTAAATCAGGTTTAACTAAAGTTGCAGAAGACCAAGGGGTTTAACTTCTTTCACTAAAATAATTTCATCAATGAAAACTGAAAATTAAACTGTATAGTACAAAGTTTAAGTTATTTTCAGCTTTTCTGAGCTAGTTATTTATTAACTGGTATTTTCAAAATAAAAAATATATTTACTCTAAATTGTTGTACGGTTGAACCTGAAGTTGTTATCTGACACATGTGAGACAATATGTGTTGAGTGTCTCATGCGTTGTTGATGATAAAGTGCGTGGGAAGGGATGGTCTTGGAGGGTGGTCGGCTTGTCTCATGGAGTTACGACAATTTGCAGGGCTCATTCGACTTCTCCTGAACCACTACCACCAGCCACCCATGACTTCTACTTCATGTTATGTCTCGGGGCCACCTAACGACCACCAACCAACCCCAACCAATCAAATCTGCTCTACGTAGCGCCACGTCACTTGCGTGTTTTGTGCACTTCTACTCGTCTGTTAGGCCAAACATGCGTGCGCACCAACCAACAACCATCGCCTTCTCCTCGGGGAAAAAAAATAAATAAACTAAACCAACTGAACCTTTCACCATGACCACCACCCCACCAACCACAACCACCACCATCAACCATACCACCGCCCGCCAGGTCGCCGGCCCCCAACCCACCAACACCATCTATTGCCATCAGCACAACAATCGCCAGCCTGCTTGCTCCTCATCTGATACTCTCATCAGTACAAGCTGGTATTTAAACTATCTTGGTGAATACTCACTTGCATTGTGTAGGTTTTTCTTAAGGTACTAATGGCTAATAAGAGTTTGTGTAAATATCCTTTTTTTAAATAGGTATTATTTACATTTTATTCTTAATGTTTACTTTACTAAAAAAAATTCTTGTAAATGTGTTTTTTAAATACGTTTTCTCTTCAAATTAAAAAAAATGTATAAACATTTAATGCCACAAATGGAGTTTGTTTTGGAATTTAATACTTGGCAGTAATATAATACTTTGGGGTATAGTTACATTAGTTTGTAATGTCTATAATATAAATCTACATATTATTTTTATGAAATATTTAGTATAGGATATTTTTGATAGTTGTTTAGGCTATCATTAACTCCACATCTAAATATTTACAAAATTGTGCACCGAGTAAATCACAAAGTAATACAATGAATAGATGGGTAGTTTTTTTTCCGTCTTTTGCTCTGGGGATTGGTGGTACTAGACTACCGTTGATGGGGAGATTGGGGTTAGAATCTTGGTCGAATGTGCCGAGGATGGTTTTTCCTAGATGGTTTTCCACTCTCCCTCCATGCAAATGTGGGTAAAATTACTCTGAATTCAACCTTCCTTCCTCCTCCAAACATATTAGCTAATTGATATATATGAATGTAAACAGAAGAGATAGTAATATGCAATGCTAAAATACAATACAGTGCTAAATTGTGGATAACTAATATGCAGTTAAAAACAACCTTTCCTAAAACTAGGGATGGGACCTCGAATCCCTCAAATCCTTAAGGAGATTCGAGAAAATTTCAGATTCAAGACTAAAATCCTTAAATATATACATTCAATTTTTCAAGTGTAAATTAGTTTTAAGAGCTTTAATACTGCTTATTGGTGGTTCAGAACTAACTATAATTAAAGGATGAGACCTAACAACCAGGCCCCAGACCAGTAATTTAACACTTAACTGAATGTATAAATGTTATAATGAATGGATTATAAGAAAGAATGCTAACATTTAGTTTCTATTTTTTGTTCTTTTATTCCACCCTATTTTGATTTCCTCTTTCGTTCATAATTTTTTCCAAGATTCGGATTCGAGATTCGGGATTCAAAAGTAAATTGGATTTGGACTTGTAAAATAGTGGATTCGACCCATCTCTAATAAAAATTGTCCTCCTTTTATACTGACCACACAACTGATTGGGTAAACATGTCGAGCAAGCTATTTGTTTATATATATTTATTTATATATATATATGCCATTTTAATGTTAAATTGTTAACGTGCTACATATCCTTACTATTGAAGTTAGTTTTGTGTTTTCTATAGCTTTAAAAAGCCAAATCTAATTCAAAATCGATCAATTTTTAATGCATTGCACAAGTACTTTAGTTATTTAAAATCAGCATTCATCCTTTTACAATGTTCACTGTGTATTATAAATAGTCCCCATTTTCTTAAAAAAAATTACAGGTTGAAGCACCCTTGGGACTTGTTTAGGTACCGGACGACACAAGGATAGAATAAAGCTCAAAACAGGAAATAAGCCACTACAATCACAATTTTTCTTAGTCAATAATTAATACAGCTAGAATACAAGCCAAAACAAGAATGTAACACCAAAACACTGGGCACAGATGTAAACAACTTTAGTGCCTTTGTACTGCCACCGTTTCAAGCTGTGTTTTCAAACTAACTAAATTCATTTCAAACCCCATTTTATAAAAGTTAATATGGTTTATTCCAAATGAATAAGTTTCTGCTGCTTGTAAATTGACCTACAAAGTTATTTAAATAGCTGGTTTATTTTTTTAAATATTCCTCTTCCTAATAAACCTGGTTTAGAAAATTTCCGTTTTAAATTAACAAAATCAGCATATTGCATGAATACTAAAAAAAGACTCTGCTAGAATTGTTTTTTAATTTTACACAAAAATGCCTTTCTGATTAGATAGACAAGTATATTTAAACATGATTATGTGTTCTTTTAAGTTTAACATCGTGTCTTACTTTCCGGTCGGGTTATACGCCTATGTACTATCTACTCTTATGTGTTAGGGATGAGAAAGGTTGAATTGATATAGTGTCCCACATTTGCATGAAGGGAGAATGGATAAACATTTAGAAAAAAAACTCCCTCAGTACACCTTATGGGATTTAACCTCGATCTCCCCATAATCATATAGATATTATTGATAAAATATATATATCGAAAATATAATAATATTCGAGAGTGATACCTTAGGTCATGCGGTCACCAAAGCGGGTGTTACATTTATTAAAATGTTAATTTGGAATAATAGCTATCTATTGTTTATTCATAATTATTATAATAATTACTGAGCATGATAAGTAGTTGAGACACCTCCCTTAGGCCTACAGTTTTTTTTAAGGTATGTCTCCTTTAAACACATAAAAATAAATTTTCTTATAAACATGGTTTTGTAAGCAGTGAAAACCAGGAAACGTCAAGGAATTTGATAAAAATTAGGAAAAATCAGGTAGTTAAAAAAAAGCACCTAAACACTAAAAATAGTGTTGGGCCGATACCTACTTTTCTTGATTCCTGATACCTTGCTCGATACTATCAATTCATCTCCTCGATACTTGATACCCTATTCAATACCATTCAACATGAAATTAAATAAATCCTCATTAGGTAAGCATAGAAACTAAGTCAAAAGGAAAATATTTAATTTGTTTCCATGTGTCAAAATATGGAAGCTAGTCATTTAGGCTATTTAAACAAATTATAACAAGAATCACCCAGACTAAAATAACATTTACAATGAATAGTAGGCCTACAATAAGAAATATTATTACTTATTAAGTAATGAAAGATCTTGAAAGTCTGTTTTTTCTTAACACATTAGCAAATCAAATTAGTAGGTTAGTTACAGAATTATAGAATATTATTATAAATATTTGTCAGGTTATAGATTGACATATTTGTCATTAAAATAAACCTACTAAAGAATAATAGTTCACAATATTTACACACACACAAGATAAATGTCATTTTTAGTTGAGTGAAACTAATAGCTTGAATATAAAATGTGGGGGTTGTTCTCTAAAATGTTAATGACACTGATGTTTAAAATCAACCATTTGAGGAGTCAACCGTGTTGAATACTGAAGAGTTGTATCGAGATTTTTAGCGTTTAGAATCGATTATTGCGATACTAGTCAATACCACGGGTATCGAGTATTGGAATCGGCATGGCCCTAACTAAAACAAAAGTGGTAGATTTTGTTTTTCGTATGTTAGTAAAATGCATTTCCAAGATATGACATTCTAACATGAGATAGTTGTACTGTTTTTGTTTACTATACCACATTTACACAGGTGGGTATTAATACTCGGAAAATAACATTAAAAAATGTTGAGGATTAGAAGCTTCTGGCATTTAAAAAAATATGGGAACAATGTAATAAATGTAAAAATTATCACCCACCAAACAAAACTGAAAAAGGCTAAGTCTAGGAAAATTAAAACAAATTTTGGGGGAAAAGTCAGGAAACTTAATATTATATTTAGCTCTTTAAGCAAAACTATTTTCGCTGAGCTACATTTTGTTATCAATGAAAAAGTCACTCGCACTCTTTCTTGCACCTTCCATATTTAAGTAACTCTAAAAAATAATTGCTTAGTGAGTGAAATATATAAATCATTTAGAAACTCTATAAACTAACGTAATAATAGAAATGATGTTACCACACTGATAGTAAACAATAAACTTGTAAAACAATAAACTTGATTAAAAAACTGTCTTCTCATATTGTAAAACTTTACTTTTCATAGCTTTATAAATACATAGGCCTATTTAATAATATTAATAGGATAATAAAGATCCAGTTGGTTTTTTATTAATTTATTTAAACCCACAAATAACCCTAGCTGGCTGAAAGAAACATTGGAAAGGGATTGCCCCATTGTATTGTTTATAGTGTTTGCAATAAGGGAATAGCTTATATTGAGATTACATTTTTCTTTGTAGATCTCGCTCGCCTCGTAGACGCTCTCGTACCAGATCTCGTTCCAGGAGCCGCTCAGCTCGGCGCTCTCGTTCAGATTCCAGAGACAGGCGGTGAGTTATGCTTATGCTACTGTAAAATAGTATAAAAGTAATTAATTTTCATTGGATTGAAGGAAGGAAAGTAAAAAAGTTGAAAGCCATAAGATTTGTATGTACTTTTGATGTTTGTAAGGCTAGATTCACTTTTTAGTAAATGAATAATTATTAAATTCATTTTCATTCACAAGATCAGGGCTATGGAGTCGATACACCAAACTTTAGATACAGACTCCTCTCTTTTTCTACTATCTGATTTCTTCATAAATGGCTAAAGTATATTAATTAGTAATAACACATTTACTGCAGTAACAGTCTCCAATATAGATACTTTATAGGAAACTTCTTTGTCATTAGAATTTATATTTGAATACATTTGTCAATCAAAATCACAAATATTGGTCCTAAATAATAATAAAGTATAAAGTTACAAATACATGTTTACCATAAATAGTGTTATAATTTTATAAGTTTTTATTTTGAAGTCTGGGTTTACATTTTTACCGACTCCGCAGCTCTGTTTAAGCTCAAACTATATAATAAAAGGAATGTTATATTTTTTTAGATATAGCTCTTAAACCAAATGGAAGTGGAAAGGTAACTTTGGACTGTAAACATATTTATTCTAAACTTAAATAATCCCTTAATGCATAGTCCTACGACTAGCAAGCAGACCATCACTTCAAGATGATGTATTCTCTTGTTTAACACAATTGAAATATATCATTAAATGGGAATGAATGGGTGGAATTCCATTGTGATGGGTCATAAACTTCACTTTTACTTGAACATTATATTCTCATGCACTTCCAGAGCGATTGTTGTTGGGGAATGGTTCCTATCTCTTTATGCTCATTGATCGTTCTTGTTGTGTGAATAATATATTATATATATATATATTTCATAATTTTTATTGTATTTAATATTTTCGATAACATACGAGCACAGCTTATAAAGTAAAGGAAATTAGTTTTTAAGCATCACTTCCCCAAATCCTTACCATGTACTTTATTATGGGTAAATTATATTTGATTTAGACAGTTTGGATTTATGTAGCCACTATCCAGAACACACTCGCCATGTTAATTCAGATCTAGATGTATGTGGGTGTGTACAAACTGACTGTGGAAATGATATATGACTGCGTTGTAATTGACGTTAGGCTTGAGGGTTTGGGAGCTTGGGGTTTTTATTGTACTACCTTGCTTTATTACAAAATGTGATGTTGATGAAAATTATTAAAATATACGAAAGAACTTAATGGAATTACTTAGGAGCTTGTGACAGAACGAAGTATAGCAAGGAATGCTTAACCAGCAGCCTGACTGACACTCTAGGTGCTCCAACACAGCTATGAACCCCGGTATCTTGGGACAAAAATTGCCCTCTAGTACAAGTACCCGATGACCCGGTGTTCTATCTCGTTCAGCCCCATAAACGGGCAGATTGACCCCCTGGAATTGTTTAGTTGTCAGCCCAGCTAGCTCGGAAACATGACTATTTATCCGTCCTCCTGGCCTGATTTACTGTAAGGAATGCTGAGTCTCTGTTTAATAGTCAGAGCATATTTTCTCTTGTTTACTAACTAATCAAAACACCTTGCAATACTCATTTTGTCACATACAATCCACAACACAACAAATGATAAATAACCAAATGCCTCAATTTATCTGCGATGATTACAGAGTTATAGTTTCTATTTGCAAGAAAGGAGAAAGAACAAGGTTTACAAATGCCCCTGTACAAAAATATATGAGAAGATATTGTAAAAGAAACTAAGAAATAAAATGAAAGGAGGTGGAAACCTGAACAGCCCAGATTTAGGGAACAGAGGCTTATAATAATAGACTTAATCTGTGCCATACAGCTGATAGAAAGAAGGTATGAATTTGGAAAGACTTGGTAATGGTATTTATGGATGTGAAGAAGGCGGCATATGATAACCTGGATAGAAATAAAGTTTGGAAAGCGATGGAGGAGGTCGAAGAGGATAGAGGAGTTGTAATGAGAGTGAAAAGCATGCATGAGGATAACAGGAGTTGTGTTAAGACTGCGAGTGGGAGACCGAGTGGTTACAAATAAAAAATTGAGTGAAGTAGGGGAGTGCCCCCTATTTGTAATGGTAGTGGAAATTGTCATGAATAGATTAGAAGGAAATTTAGTATGGCGAAGTGTGAAATGACGGTAATGACAAGAAATAGGAAAAGGCCTAGTAAAGCTATAAAGTTGGATGGAATAGAGCTGAAAAAAGTACAAAACATAAAATATCTTGGAAGTGTGATTAAGGCGAAAGGTGGAAGGGTGGAAGTAGATAGGATCTAATGAGAAGAGGACAGCAGAGAGAGTTGTTATATAGGTGTGTAATAGAACTGCTATGGAGAAGAAATGCCCTTGAAGTGTAAGGAAGTGTTCTACAGCTAGTACTTTGTACCCATTGTCGCATATGCTGCAGAAACATGGACATTGACTGTAAGAGAGACTATGGAAGTGGAGGTAATGGGAATGAAGTTTGTGAGGAGCTCTAACTTGGAGAAACAAAATTAGGAATGAAGTTGTTATTTACAAGGGAGGGAGGGGGCTAGATGTAGCACCCTTGTTAATTAAAAAGGAAAAAGAATGATTGGGGGTAGACTAATTTTTATTGGAATGATGGTGAGTATACTATTGGTGGGGTGGGTATGAGATGTGATGGTTGGAGCAAGTTGTGGGGAAGTTGATGGGGTTGTTAAGTAGCTGTGGTTGAGGGGATGGGATGGGCTAAGTCACAGGGTACGCGGTGTATGAGGCCTGCGTGTCTTTGTCCTCCAAGGAGTATTGCTTGAGGATATCCGCAAATCCCAGGTTAGATGTCCCGATTGGATGGTGGTGGAGGTGGGTTTTAAGGGGTGGCTAAAAGCATGGAGGGAGGGACCGACGTGTGCTGAGGCCGTGGGCAGGTTGAAGTAATGGGGGAAAGGAAGAGGGTGTTGGATGATGTCGTGTATTCGGCGTCTGTGGCTTTCTTGTTCTTTCTTCCCCTTATTCCTCTCCCGTTGGAGCGAGTTCAGGGGGAATCTTGCAATGGATGGTGAGAGGCAGCCGGCCAAGGCCACTACCTCATTGGTTGAAAAAATGCTTTGAACTTGTGAAGTATTTTTATTTTGCTATAATGATAACTATGACTATGAGTCTCCTATCAACCCTCCTCCTCCTTCTCTTTTGACAATTTGTTCGTTTTACATTTATGTAGGTGACTCTACAATATCCTAGTGAATACACAAATTATACAAAGTAAACAGTAAATACAATACATTATATAAATTATACAGAAGGTGTCCTTGGTCGGTCACCAGCAAATGACACATAACAAAGTTATCCGATAAAGAGTGGGGGTACAGGGAGTACATGAGATAGTAGAGGAAGGAAGACTGAAATGGTATGGGCATATAATGAGGATGGAAAAAAAAGAGGATGCCAAAGAAAAGGATGGAAGGGAAGTATGTAGGAAAAGACAGCAAGGGAGCCAAGAAAGAGATGGGAGTAACAGATAACAGAAAGTGTGCAAGAGAGAGGAAAAGAAAGTAAAGAATTAAAGGAGAAAGAATGGTGAAAGGACAGAGGAAGATGGAAGCATCTTATTAAATTGATCCGGCCACAGGTTGGAAACAATTGATGACAATTGTATTGTTATTGCAAATTTTCACACAATTGTGTTTATTTATAATCATGTTCATATAATATTATTTCATAGTTGTATTGTATAGGGGTTTGTGAAGCTTCCAAAACTTGATTTATCTTCGTATATTTGTTCGCTTCATTTAAATTTGAACGTGAAATTCTGGATTTAACAATACCATTTTTGCAAAAAAAAATATATATATATTTAAATCTAAAACACACATTTATGTTAATTATTTTTATTTTCATCATAAATTAATGTTCACATATAAAATAATTAAACTACATTTTGTGATAGTAACTTTATTTATTATTCAAAGTCAAAATATATTAATTGTATTTAAAATATAAAAGTTTGTAAAATTTATTTCAGAGCTAAATTTACATAGTTATGCAAAGTATGATATTTTTATCCAACATTAAACATTTTTATTATAAATATTCAAACGTCGATTCGCTTCGGGAATATTTTATATTATTTGATTTGACTTTTACTTTGAAAAAAACTTGAAAAAGTGGTCTTCACATGCCTCCAGTATTATATTTTGAATGTTCACCCATTATTATCTTATTACAATTTAAAACATTGTAATTAAGTATTAATTCATTTGTTGATTTGGTTGACTTTTTCAGGTGAACTCTTTCTTCATTGAATGCAATTTTTCTGTGGATGTGATAGGATCTGAATTTGCCCATTCACTGTTTATTCATATTAATATTAGGACTCCACATATCGTCAATCCATGTACACGTTTAAACCATGCTGACTAGTTTCCTAGTATATAAAAATAAATGTGATGTTAGCAATTAATGTTTTATCCCTTGTTTTAATCTGATATAATTAAAAAAGAGTTTCACTCCTTTGTAATTTCCACACAAATAATTTAGCTTTGACATTATATACATACATACCATTGCATAATTGGTATATTTGCTTGATCTATTATTATTTAAGGATTTGTAATAAATGTAAGTATTTTGAGGTGTAATATATAATTAACTCTTTGGGAAATATTTGGTAGATTAGTTGGTACTGTTAATACAAGTATATAATTATCTACTTTGATGTGGATTTTAAAAAGTATTTATTTTAAATTTTGCTAAGGATTTAAACATTGATAATTTTTTCTCAGCATTATAACACTTGGTCAGTAAATGTAATGTGATGTAAACTTACAAAATAAATTTTAATTATTTTGAATGTGTCAACTTTTTTGCCCCTTTATTGGTGAATGTTAGTTTTTTTTTTTAATTGGAGAGGTAATGTTTGGGCACACATGTGGAATGCAGACACTTTTCTATGATACTGGTACCTATTAGATGGGTGACACTTCTCTCGTGATACCAACCAGATGTGAGACAGTTTCTAAGTCTTAATTACAAGTGTTTGTTACAATGAAGATGTTACGAGTAGAAAAGAGCCTACATAGGTGGCTTTTCTAACAAATTCTATTACTATCAACAAAGTTAAATTCAGTAACTATCCACGTCTACCATGTGATTAGGGGTCAGGGATAGGCGATTACCTATTATACAATACACAAATAAAGGAAGATTGTAGCTACCCTGAACATAGTGTCATGTCAAGGTCACAATCTTTACAGGTTATGGTGCATCATCCCTCAAGTAAACTTATTTTATAATGTTTTTGATGCTTTAACTGTGTCAAAGATTCAAACTATACATCAAGTAAATATATATATATATATATATATATATATATATATATATATATACACACACACACACACGTAATTGTTTCAAATATTTAAAATATAACTAATGCCATAAAACCTATTATTATTTTTCTCTGACCTCACTTTCCCACCCTCACAGGTGAAAAACCCCCGACGAGATTGTTGATGCTTTACTGAAATGACTGACTGCTATGAACCAACAACTAATATCAAAATTGATGTAAAGAAGAAAATATAGCTGGTGAAGAAGTGACGAGATACACTCTGTCTTCCTTGCTTTGGATCTTTCCAATCATTCTTATTTTCATTGCTTGCTTTGGTAGTCTTTATCTTCCATCTTTTTAACAAGTCCAACCATCTCAGTTTATTCTTGTACATTCTCTCATTCAGCTTTTCCACTCCAATTTATTTCCTTACATCCTCATTTCTCACACACTTTTTGTCTTTCCTAAATTACTTTGAATGAGTCTAATCTCGGCTGCCTTGATTCTACTCTCATCCCTCTGTCATTTCCGTGTTCCCTAAGGCGTATGTAAATTTAGGTGTGTAGTATACTTTATGCATTAACTCTTTAAATTCCTTGGCATGTCTTGGTTCCAGATTAGCATGTACGCTTTGGTACAAGCGGTTTCCTTTATGTATCCTCTTAATATTCTCCATACATAATTTTGCAATTTGTGTCAGTTCACGCCCCAAATACTTAAAGCTCTCCTACTTAGAAATTTGTTCACTTTTTCTCTCGCACTGTCACCACAGTAGTTTTTTTCCCATAATTTTCTCTGATGTTCTCCCACAAACATCCTCTGCACTGTTTACCTTTATTTTTATTAGGTGTTCTGTCTTGTGACAGGTACATTCCTTTTGTCAGTGAACTTAGAGCGCCAATGCGCTCTGTCCTCTGCCTCCACCTTCAACTCCCAGCACCCTGTTTACCATATCATGTCTTAAGTCAGTCCACTTCTCTTCAACTGTTTATATTTATTTATAAGTATCTAAGAGACCATACCTACCTCTAGCAATGTTGCCAATTGTCCAGGCTTATGTTTTACTCTTCTGCTGAAGAAGGGAACTGATGTTCCCCAAAAATTACATAATTATATGTTTTGTTGTGCTTTAATTACAAACTTTGAGGCCTACAGTTTTCTGTTAAGTGTGTAGGCCTTGCTCTTCTATGCTACTTTCAATGTTAAATTAAATACAGCCGTTTGACGCCATTTCTTTATTTATTAGGTATTAATTTTCTCAGTTCGGCCATAAATTTCTCCTAAAATAATAATATAGAGTTTAAAATAGGTATAGATGCTCAATCCATCATTCTGTGGGACTGAAGTTTCACACACACTATTGCGCAGTATTGTTATGCTGTTTCAAACAAATTCAAAACCTGAAAGAATTGTAGTATTGTACCGTTCTTCACCTCCAATTCCAACAACTAGAGGCCACAATAGCTAGTAAGAGGGTGGACGGAATCTATAAGGAATTTAATATAACAAAAAATAGGGACATTTGCAAGTTTAAGAAACATTTGAATTATTTATTCAAGTTAAAACAACAGAGGTAAGTAAAGAACACATGGCCTCACAAGGCAAACTGAAGGGTGTTGAAAAACATAAATATGGCAGAGACTGCACTTGCGCAATACGTTTGGGGGTATATTTCACAATCTCAAAGTGGGTTATTTATTTATAGGAATTAGTCTGGAAGAGACCCAATAATAATCAAAAATTTGTTAATATAATAATAAAAAGCTTAAAGAACCTCTTTTAAACAGTTAACAAAGCGCCTGAATCACCATTGTGAATTCCTACTAGACAGATAGGCTAAACCATTAAACTTTTAATCCCTATTACAATAATAAAGAGCTTAGAGCCTCTTTTATACGGTTAACAAAGCACCTGAATCGCCATTCTGAATTCCAGCTAAAATTTAAATTTAAATATCAATTCGGATAAAAATAAATTACACAAAGGTTTGACTTCCTGGCATAACTCAAACTTCTGTGGGACTCTTTACTTCCACTACCTTTGAAGTAAATGAGAAGATTCCGACTTGTTAATACATAACATTATAATAGAAAACAAAACAATATTACAATAGAATACTGGTAATTTCTTACTAAACGAATCAGTAAAATGTTAAAGTTATAACTTATAAACCAACAAAAATGAATTACTTTTATAATTTCTCCAAAGAAAATACGTCTACAAAATATCACTAAATTTTAAAGTTCAAACAATTATTGGTAACCACAAGTGCAATAACAATTTATATTTAAACTAAATATCCTAACCTAGAAAAAGACTAAAAAAGTGGCTACCTATTAACCTCTCATAAAATTGCAAAGAGACTAGCGCCCAAGCGGCAAAATAAAAACATTAAGGCCCGTTACATAGTCGAGCGGATGCTCCGCTCTCCGCACGCGGATAAGCTACCTTGTTCTATAGTGACTTTACATGGTTCAACGGAGTGGCCCGCATGCTGAAGAACCCTCCGCGTGGCCCTTCCGTCTCCGCATGAGTTAGTTCCATTGAACAGGCTGTAACTTGCATAGTTGAGCGGACAACCGCGTGACGGATCATTCCATTTGTGAAGTGTGCATTATTAAGTCAACATGAATATGAATATCGACACTGAAATGGTAACTATGGAGGTCGAAATAAGACCTTATTTGTGGGATCCATCTCGAGATGATTATAAAAACTGGGATTTAAGAACACGTGCCTGGCAAGAAATATGTGACAAGCTTATTCCAAATTTTGATGAAATGGACAGAGAAACCAAAAGAAAATTGGGTGAGTTCTACATAGCCATTTATTTGAGTTTTAATTAAAAACTGTGAGGCAAAATTTGGGAATGGATTGTTTTATTTCCATGATTAATATCCAATATTTTCACCGGGGTACAGCTATTAATTTCAAAGATAATATTATCACTAATTAATGTAATATTTTAATACTACTTGGTGTTGTTCAATAATTGTTCAGTAACTTATTGCAGCTAATATGTTATTATGTAACCTATGTTGATTAGTATTAACTTTACCAATGTTGAAAATGTTTTTTATAAAAGCAATTCTTGGACTCATAATTACACACTGCATAAATTATACAACAATATTTTCACAAAATATACTTAGCCTGATTTAGCTTAAGTTCATCTTTCTAGTGAATTTTAGAATCCTGCCATGAAATTTACCAATGTCCACAAAATAATTGGCAAAACTGTCTAATAGAATTGCATGATCTTATGAATGGAGCGGTTGTCTCCAGATCTTCCAAACCAACCACTGTGAGGGTGTGTTGAAAATCATAACCATCTCTGACCAGTACAAAGTTACGTAAAATACAATATGCTTTGACGATGGATGCTGCGAGTTGGACATCTACATTTATAGGTCGATGAAAAATCCTCCATTTATTGCTACGAATCCCGAAGGCACACTCAATATACCTTCTAGCACGAGTGAGTTGATAGTTGAACATCTTCTTGTAGTTTAGATTTTTTCTTGCATAAGGTCTAAGCACATGTTGAGATATGCCAAACACTTCATCTGCTACGATGACATGGGGTAGAATTGGTTTGCTTGTTTTAGGTAACGGCCTTGCTTCAGGCAAGCCTAAATCATTCCTCTCGATTTTTTGCCAAAATACACTGTTTTTGAAAACATTTGAATCACAGTTTTTTCCAAAAGCACCTACGTCGATGAAAGAGTAGCAATAATTTGCATCACAAATGGCTGATAAAACTATGGAAAAGTAATGTTTGTAATTCAAAAAAAGAGCCACTCTTAGTAGGTTTTATTATCCTAATATGTTTTCCATCGAGAGCGCCGATGCAATTAGGAAAATTAGCACAAACTTCAAAGCCATCACGTATTTCTTGCCATTTTGTTAAAGAAGGCTCTGGCATACATTTCGTCTTCAACACATCTCATATCATTCTGAATATTTGTCGAACAATAGAAGAGCAATCGTTGAAATTCCTAGCCGGTAGGAATAGTGCAGATCCTTAAATGTATTACCAGTTGCCAGATACCTGAAAAAGATGAAAATATGTTAAATTATTTTGACTTTGAGATTATTCTGTTAAAAATGCTGATTGATTTTCTCTTGGGGGTCGTTCCATATGAGATCTTCAAATTAAAAAAATTTAACTACTATATTTGGTTTTGATGAAAATGGGCTATCATATTACCCCATCCTTTAGATGAAAATTTATATATATATATGTAAAAACATAATAATTTAAATATCTTAAGATTTAAAATGAGTTCTAACTTCAAAATTGGTAAACCACACAACAATTAAAATAAACTAATTTTTTCATTATGGTGGCCATACATTTCTGCAGTTCAAAATGCTCTTTTTTCCCTGATTTGTACATCACCCTGCTGCTCTTAAGCTAAAAAAACAAAACAAAAAAACAGAAAACGTCTGGATAAGCTGCCAGTAAAGTTTCAAAAAATACCTATCATGATCAGCCACAGTTTTTAGAAAAATTGCTAATATGCAACACACACAAATTTTTCCAACGAATCTCAAGAAATCCTGTGGAAGGTGCATATGCTATTCAAGATGATATACAAGAAGAAGAGCCACAATTATCTATAGATCTTGAAGAAAGGGAACAAGCTCCACCTCCAAAAATTTCAAAAAATAGTAATAAATTTGAGGAAAGCTTACTGAAGATGCTACAAGAAAGTAAAGAAAATGAAGATGATTAAGATCAAGCCTTCCTAAAATCATTATTACCAACTTTAAAAACATTCAACAATGATTAAAACAACTTTAATTTCGATCTGAAGTGTTGCATACACTTTAATCTCATTAAAAATCAGGACAGTTCTTTCCAGATTCCTTCACATTCTCATAACCCTTTGTTTCTAAATGATAACCAATACTTTACTTACCCGCAACTCAGACAAATTTATGTCAATTATCAACAAAAACCAACAAATTTTCCGTCCAGTACGTTCATCTTTTGATCAGCAGCCCCCACAAATTTCACCTCAGCCACAATCATCTTTTAATCAGTAGCCCCCACAAATTTCCCCTCAAAATTCATATTGTCTCCTTGCGAATGCAGAAGAAAACAGAGTATTACCATATGACACATTTTTATCCTAGGGTTCTACTTCCTTATCACCCAACAAGAGTGAATAGCTAAGATCATGAGCATTAACAATAATAATAATCTATAATAATGTAATAATTTTAGTAATACAACTTTTTAGTGATAATTGATTTTCTTTACTTACCTTAATGTGACAGCAAGTATTTCTGTTGGATATATAGATACCCTGTTCAGATTGAAAACACTTAGTTTGGATTCCGGCTTCCCTATTACTTCATCAAAGGATTTAATTGACATGCAAAAATAGTTTTAAAAAACTTGTCACTATCTCCACACAAATTAATGTACAATTTCGTGAAAGCACCTTTCACACTTCTTTGAGCAACTATAGGATGCACATAGTATCTTCTATTTTACCATTGTGTTCTCATTTTATACACGTAATACACAGCTAACTTTCAGTCTGTATCCATCCATTTTCTAAGACAAACAGATAAACCTCCGCGGCACTGTGTAGACTCGACTATCCGCGTGCGGAGGGCGGAGCGTCCGCTCGACTATGTGACGGGCCTAAGTGTTCCATAAAAAATTTTATTTTCAAAAATAAATCTTCTAATGAGAAATTACTGACGCATACACTGAACGATTATAATCACATAATTTACTTAGTGTTCAAACACCCAAACCCGTTAGAGGTCGTTTAAATTTTAAATATTTTATAAAATATATAGAGTTTATATATTGACATCCTGGAGCTATTATGCCCAAGTCCAGACCAGGACTTCTCGTGGAAGTGTCGGATATAATAGTCTACCACGTTAGCTGAGCACCAGCTTTATATAGGTCCAGTTGATGGATGAAGGGGTGGGAGATCTTCATGTTAAAAATACAATGCCACGTTGCGAACACGTGCTAACAGCATGGTTCTCTTGTTATCAACCGTCAAAACTTGGTACGTTCATCAAGCTACGTAGGCCGGACATCTAGAGAGTTGGCAGTTAAAACCTGGCACGTGCTCAAGTAGCGTAGGCCGGACACCTGGTGGGCTGGCTGTTGAAACTTGGTACGTTCATCAAGTCACATAGGCTAGACACCTGGTGTGCTGGCCGTTTAAGATTGTGAATGGTTTGTCTGTCGGTCGGCGGGGCCAATCAGCGCAGTCCTGGATATCCCTATTGAAGTATCTTTTTGACGCATTGTTCATAGCTTGTCCATCTACTCTTTATTATAGAATTTGGTGTAAAATAGTCGGGTTAAAAAACACGTGCTAAGCCAGAAGATACAATGAGTGAATAAAGCACATATTTTAGACATAGTTGGTTTTGTAATCTTTGATATTGCAGGATGTCTAAGAGTATCGGCATTATTTGGATTAGGTAGTATTAATGTAAACTAGCTAGTCTTGCTAGTGTTACTATAGCAGGATGTCTATATGTATTGGTTTATTTGGGGCGGGTAGTAACAATGTAGCATTAGCTAGTATCGCTAATGTTACAATTTATGCAGTGCTAGCGAAGATTAATTCACTTTTACAAGAAAAAACATATTTAAAAATTTTATAACACTATGTATGACAAATGTACACTTGTAAAAAGATCAGTCTGATTCATGCTTTAAAAATTAGGTGTCAAACTTGGTTCATGGTAAAAAACAAACAAAGACTAAGCTGTTGTTATATGTAAAACAAATTTCAAGTCAAGTTGTAAATGATTCATACTCGAAAATGTATATACGGTTAACCAATCATACATATCAGAATATATAATACCATTAAAAATCGGCTTTCAAATATAAATGCGTATTATACAAATCAAACAAAATATCAAGATGTCTAGTCGATAACTACTATCTAACTCTTATAATAGCTACCTTAGAGCTTACTGTGGTTGTTATAAGTACTAAACAAATAGCTTGTCCACAATCACGGCATTATTATCTACTATATTATAGTCGTCACAACAAGATCATCTCTGAACAAGATGGCTGAATTCAGATAGAAAAATATTGTAACAATTTAGAGATATTTGAATATAAAACAAAGTTAAAAAAGAAAAAAAGTTTCATTCTGTGATAAATATATTGTAAGTAATAATTGTAACTATTATTGGTACTGAAATTTAACCAGAATGGTATAAATGCTACAATTTTTGAGTGCTTTTTTATATTTTGGTTATTTTTTTTCTTTTTAATATATTTTTTATCTTTAAATTCCTTTGTTTGAACTGTGTTTACTATGATAAAACATTATGTAGTTAATAAGTAAGCTAAGCCTATCTCTTAAATGATTTATTAATTTTTCCTATATATTTTTGTTTTATTTTTTGTCCACAAATAGTTTTAAATAACTACGACCTACAATCATATTGTGTATGTAGGCCTACATAAATAACAAGTATAATTTTCTTTTTCATTTATTTATATTTCACTATAAAATCCTTTGAAAAATAATATCACATAATTACTAACTTTAATTTCCTTTCTGTAATATAATTAGTAGGCTAATCACTTTGCCTCTTTCATTTTGTCTATAAAATGTATAGTTAATAAAACACCTAACCTTGGTTTATACAATAATTACAACTTAATATTTTTCTCTCTATATAATTTGATTTGTTTGAATGATTTTCTTTTTTAAATTAACAGTGATGTGTAATTTTTATGTTTTGTTATAAATCTTTTACTATGTCTTTATCTTGTAAAAATTTACTTTTGAAAAATTAATTGTACTTATATAACTAAATTTCATGTGTACTGTAAGTATCCGCTACATTGTATCTAAATAGTCCCAAAAGATGGCCTAGGTTGTCAGGGATTTAAAATAATAAAAAAAAAGGTTTAATAGTTTCCTTGTATAATCCATTGAAGACTAAAGTTGTTTATCTGAAAACTCGTTACCACCTTTAGTTTTGTATGTTATTTATCTTGAATTGAATTATTTTTTCACTTTACAATGAAAGAGTTATACATATCATTCCCTAAGAAATAAGGAGAAAACTATCCAAAAATGGCTTTAAAAAATAAAATTGCTAAACAGAAAATATGAGTCTTTTGTAAAGGTAGTTAATTGGCTAAAGAACTTAACAAAGTTCATATAATTTTTTTTCACTAGGTAACATAAATACCTTGATGCTACATTTTTATGCAGGACAACTCTTGACATTATTCACCACCTTGTGTGTGTGACATGAGTAGTGATTTCAAAGTCTCAGCTTCAGTGCATGGCACACTATACCGATTTACTTAAATATCTAAAAAATGTTATTTTTTACAGTGATTTAGTGAATGAGATTGAAGACTTTGTAAAGAAATCCACTAATCCAGTTTATTTTAACCAACTAATAGAGAAAATTAAAGCACATACTTTAAAAGAATATAGGCACTTGTCCTAGATTCATTTATCATCCCTTTGGTATTGTTAATGAGCATAGCTATAATAGTCTATAGATTTAAAGTACATGTAGTAGTTTTGATATTATCCTCAATAAATAGACATTAGTTTACTTACTATCACTTGATTCTTCACTCCAACGCACCACCTAATCCTTAAGGATTCAAACCCCTTACCACTCGGATTACATCCAGACAATGTAACTCCCCGCGGTGCCACGATACCTAGTGTTATAGCTACAGGTAACTGCACCATCTATAAAGGGGAGCTAACATTACCTACAATTTTTTAACACAAAAGTTATTTTTCCAATTCGATACTAGCAAATGCCTTAGATAGCCTGGAGAGCTGATAGCACCCAACCATTAGCTTGCCTAGTATAGATCAAGGCCGCTCCGAGATATATAAAGCTGTCACAGACAATTACTACATGCCCATAATTTGTTACATACTATCTATGTAATTTTTAATTTTTTTGCGCTAATCAATACACTCATATTGTTGCTATTAATAAAGATAGTCTATTTATAAATTGCATAAAAACCTTGTTTAAAGTAAGTACAGTCAAAAATAGGGTTCCTACGGTCTGGAAAGTCAGGGAAAAAAATAAGTCAGGGAAAGTCAGGGAAGCTTAAGAAAAGTCAGGGAAATGACAATTCATGTCACACTTCAGTTTCATCGGAAATTGTAAAGCCGCAGAAGGAAGGTGTTGCCAAAAGTGAAAGTAGTGTAGTGGGTCGAAGAAACCCTAACACTTTTGTTATGAAAGATAATATAAATAAGGCGGAAGTCATTTGGGCTTTGTAAGTTGCTGACAATAAAATGTATTTCAATTCGTGCAATAATTTAAGTACAATTTTTCATTTTATGTTTCCCGAGTGTTCCATTGCCAGTGTCTCTACTCTTGTGGAGACAAGGCTGCATATTTCATTGTGGATGGCTTGGCTCCATTCTTTCATAACAATTACAATACAATCATGTAACAACTTTATTTGTTTTGATGAGGCATTGAATAAAGTTATTCAACGAGGGCAAATGGACATTGTATTCAGATTCTGGGACAAGGAAAATCATAAAGTTGTCAGTCATTGCTTGGACAGTGTTTTTTTTCGATAAAAGCACTGCTGACGAATTACTTAAGCATTTCTTTGATGGTATTTCTCCTCTTCCACTCTCTATGTTTATACAAGTGTTAATGGATGGCCCAAATGTCAATTTAAAGTTTATAACACTTCTTCAGGAACACATCAAATCTGTCACAGACAATGAAGTATGTATTTTGATAAATCTGGGGACATGTGAGCTTCATGTTGTTCATGGTTCCTTGAGAACAGGAGTTCAACCTGGCAATTGGGATATGAGTAGCTTATTGCGTCACGTACTACCTGTTCACTGACTATACAGCTCGTCGTGCATTGTTTACCCAGTTGACAGGGTGTACAACTTTTCCTTTGAAGTTCTGTGGTGTGCAGTGATTAGAGAATGCAATGTTCTTTCAAAAGCCATTACAAATTTGGGACCATGTTGTTAAGTTTCACAAAGAAGAAAAGCTTCCTAAAACAAAACCTGTAGGGATACTGAAAAGAGCAGCCTGTGATCCATTCCTGAAGTGTATACTAGCTTTCTGCAAAATAATTGCAGATGGATTTCAGCTTTTCCTTTTTGATTGGGTTTGATATATTTTGTTATTTTTCCATCATTTTCCCTGAACTGATGGCAAGACGTCTGCATTCTTATTCTTCCATGAGAGGTGAGGCAAAGTCGGCTGTAGGGGAAGAGGAGGCCGAAATAAATGTAATTAAATTAATATTTCCACATGAATAGTTCCATAAAATTATAGTGGAAATTTTGTGAGAAGTTGGTCAGGGAACTTGGGAAAATAGTCAGGGAAAAGTCAGGGAGAATTTTTTTTACAAATACTGTAGGAACCCTGAAAAAATTGAATGTAAAGTTTTCTTACTTGAGCAGAAATAATGTTTTTCTGTTGGTAGAAACGTATTATTGAATGAACAAATGGTATAAAGTGCTCGATAAAAATTTAGGCCTATCTTAATCAATTACTTTTCTTAAATCTTGTGTATTTTACCCCATTTTAAGCTGTCGCTTATGCTGAAATTATAAAAGTAACTTAGGTACAGGTAGCTAATAGGCGTATAACCTGGACAGGTAGTAAGACACTTAAAAAAAAAGGTATGGGTAGTAAGGTTAATTATGAGACACTTTTCTTAGTTAACTGTGACATCTATAATTTTTTTATTAGTTATTTGATTATTATAAATAAACTAATTTGAATGTCTGGAAAGTCTTCAGCTTTTCCAATGTAAAGATTAAATACGGTTAGATTTTAAACTGAAATTAAGTGTGTCTCATATTTTACCTTAAAATAGGGTAAAAATAGAATAAAAATAGGTAAAAATAGAATAAAAAACTTGAGAGTTTTTACCCAACTAGTAGGCCCCCTATTCACAACTCTAATTAAGTCTTGTCAGCCACTATTGTCTAATTAAATATCAAGGGTGAAAAATGAGACATTACAAGAACAATGCTAACATTGTATCCAAAAACATTTTTAGTGGAAAAAAATGGAATGAAGCGCTTAATACAAATAAAAAATTTATTTAACAAAACAAATCTGATTCTTTTGAATTATGCTTATTAGTTATAATTTGTAATTTTAAAGAGTTGATTAAGTCAAGATATTTTTCAGAAGTAATAATAACTTTAGCAGTTGGATCTACTCGTCTTTGTTTTATCTGAGTCAGGTCACTTCGCTTGGTTTTTTTTTTTTTTTTTTTCAACAGTAAAGTTTCAAACATTTCTTCTTGACCTTCTTTAATTTTACCTAGCTCTACAACACTAGAAGATGAATTTGGTAGATCATCAGGCCCACTGGATGAACCAGGTCTAGGCCCTGTAAAAGAAAAAAAACCCATTAAATTAAGTTTCTAACTTACATTGTAATAAGTAAAACAAAATATAATTAGGATACTTACCTGCAAAATGGAGTGTTGAGGTAGACCAATTTTAATACTTGTATCATCTGAACATGGCATGTTCAGATGATTCAAGTACTGAAATTGGTCTAAAATTGGTCTACAATGTTTTGCACATTGTGCACTCTTGAAGAAATTCATCAGGAAGTTGCTAATTCAGTCTCTCCAACAATCTTAAAATTTCCCTGTAAATATCTCATTTTTCCCCAATGACTTGTCTCATTTTTTATATTATTAATATTTTTTACAGTTTCTATTCAATTCAAACAAACTATACACTAAAAAGAAGCCATTGTTTTTCTCTATTTGGGCTATTGATATAGGCATACTTGATTTAAAATATATTGTTACCACTAACACAGAGAAAGTTGAAACTAATGTTTTGAAAATTTTTACTTAGATTTTTAGACATGTCTTTAAACAATGAAAAGATTTTTTATTTTTTTTGCTGAAACTGGATCTTATATTTTACTACACAAATTTAGCATTGATCAAGCTTCAAATTACCACTAGGAACATGAAAATTGAATTGTTATTTATAGGTGAAATAAGACTCTAATTTATACCCTTATTTTTAAGTGTCTCGCTTTTAGTTAATATCTAAATACGTAGACCTAATGTACATTGACATCACACAAAATTTCCCCTCAAACTTTTTATCTAACCTATGCTTACATTAGGCCTATTTAAAAAAGACTTTTTGTTTTGAGAATTTAAATTGCTATAATTCAACATAATGTTGTTTTATTAATAACTTGCCATGTTTAAAAATGTTCATTGGATAAATTATAAATGTTAATATCACAATTTTTCTCCTCAGGATTTTCTTTCCAAACCACAATGTCCAGATACCGAGAATGGGACCTTTCTTGCAAATTGTATGTTGGTAATCTTGGTAGCAGTGCATCAAAGCATGAAATTGAATCTGCATTCACTAAATATGGTCCCTTAAGAAATGTGTGGGTCGCAAGGAACCCCCTGGGTTCGCATTTGTTGAATTTGAGGACCCTCGAGATGCAGAGGATGCAGTGAGAGGACTTGATGGAACGTAAGTACTCCTTCCAGCCCACTGCCTGATGTGATTCATTTGACACCACAAATTTGTCAGATACCTACTATAGTGAAAAATGTCCTTGTTTTTTTGTTTTTATTGCAATTATTTTACTTAATTAGCTTGTAATTGTTAAAAGAACTACCAAGTTTGCTTTTTCAGCGGGATAAGGTGGGCTAACCAAGTCATTGTGATTGCTTAGGCCTACATTGTAGTGTTAAAAAAAAGTTTGTCTACAAAGACGTGTAGTACATATATTCAAGTGTTCCATGGTTGACACTATCACACTAATTTCCATTTAAAGAATTATTGATCTATGGCCTATAAGTCATACCTATGTATTTCAGCTCATTGGAGGGCAGTAAAGTCACAAACTAGTTAACTTTATAAAACAAGAAATTGTGAGAATCTCAATGATAATCTGACTTTGATAACCTATATTTAGGTACCCTGATTTGTGGTAAATAAAATGATTGAATATATAGCTAAATAAAAAGTTATATTTATGTTTTTAAAGTTGTTAAATAAAATGTCAATATTGGCTAAAGATGTTAAAAAAACTCAAATTTAAGTGGTATAGTGGTATCGATGGAAAAATTATGGCTATATTTCTCATTCTTAAATTTAAAATATTTGCCTTTGGTCACAATATGACTGTCATAAAAGCCATCTTTCAAACAAATGTTTTAATTCTTTACTGATGTGATGGTCTTTGATTGATGGAAATACATTTTCTAGAATGATAACTTTGATTGGTTACGAGAATATTGTGGGTGACCTGGTGGTCTAGGGGTAAGGTGTCAGACTTCTGTGCTGAGGGTCCGGGGTTCAATCCTCGGTCCCAGCACAGATTTATCTGATTGCCAAACCCTTCCTTCACCTCTGACAAGACTTGTATTATTCACAACTTGTGAATGTGAGGAATGCCAGGCCTCTACCATGGTTCGGATTCCACGTTAAACTGTAGGTCCTCCATTTCATCTCACAATCACCCTACCATTACACATTAGCGTAAGTGCGTATAACCCGAACGGGTAGTAAGACGCGGTGCTAATAATAATAATAATAATACAAGAATATTAAGAAACATTTTTGAAATAGTGCATTCATTTTTTTTTCCCTGCCAATTTCAGGCAAAGAAAGAAGGCATGTACCACTTAAGCCTAGGCCCTAAAAAAGTTTTTATTTTATTTTATTAACTCTCATCAAAATTGATCTAACCATTACTCGCATATAAAAAGCAAAGTAGTCAATTGTGTTTAATTTCCCATGTGTAAAATACACTTAATAATTCTTCAATGAACTTTAAAAATATTTTGATATTCATTTTAATGTGCCAGTAAGGTTTGTAAGAACATGCTCATGACATTTTGGTGTGGCTACCTGTTATAGTTTATTTCTCTTCTTGAAGTCTACAATGATTGCGCACTTAGGCTTTACTTTATAATCAAGATTGTTTTTCTTTTTGATAGCAAACACAAATTAAGTTTTCTAGGCTTGCTTAGTTACTGATAATGTAATCTTTTATGATGGGATAAAGGCAATGCTTGAATCACATTTGTACAGTAGCCCCATGGCTTCTTTGGTGCTGACTGACAACTCACGGCTTTGAAAAGCTACCAGATCAAATTATGTATCCCTACGCCAAACCGTATGATCTGCAAAAAACATGTGTTTAGCAGCTGTCACTTCTGACAGTCATAATTTAGGTATATACCTAAATGTTGACTGTCAGAAGTCAACTGTGAACTGTCAGTCAGCACCAAAGAAGCCATGGGGCTACTGTACCGGTATGTACCGTACTGGCCCAAATATAGTGTGATGTTTTTCTCCTAAAAATGTCCTTCCTAAAACTGTACTTGTATTATGAGTGCAGCCTAACATTTTTTACTGGAAAAAAAAACCCTACAAATTCCTACAGAGGTCTATTTTGTAGCTTACTGGAGCATATATCATTCTGCAGGTGCAAAACGAGGCACATTAACACCTTAAAAAAAATTGAATTGTGGTGATCAATCTTGTTTTACCTTTCTTAGTTCTTTTTTCATTGATAGGGTGGCTCAGTATCTCCTAATAATTGATGATTCCTTCTGCTTAACCGACCAATCCCAGGAAACTATAGCCAACATTTTATCAAAATCAATATCAATCACCAGCACTACATGTCACCATCTTAGCACTGACTGATAATTTTTTGTTTCCTTATGTTTTTGCTTTTATATATATATAGCACTGCGTCTTACTACCGGTTTGGGTTATACACTTAAGAAAGGGGCTCTGCGAATACTCTGATTCCTAGTTTCAAGCCTAGCTCGTCATTAAGGCTCGGAATCGAGATTGAAAGTTTTGTAGGCTCCTAATTTTCGAGCTTCATCTTGATGTGCATACAAGTCAATTTTTAAAATGCATTGGTTAGTAGAGGCTATTTAATTCACATGTTATCTGCACTTCCACTTATAAATCATTTGGTAACTTAACATTGATAAAACTTATATCCTATTTCAGATTAATAACATAATAGAGCTCTAAAGATAATTTCGACCGGTAAACTTATTCATTATTGTTGTCCATTTTGAATTATCCTTTATTGAAGTTGCATTGACATTAAAAGTTAATGAAAATAAAAATAGCTAAATAAATTACAAATTAATTGAGTAAGCATTATGTTTACTATTTTTTACATGGTCCCTTTTTAAAATTATAATTTCAGCTAAATTATAAATCTAACATTGAGAATAGATTTTGATTGTTTTGAAACTTAAGCTATTTAAAACTTGTATCAATACGTTCAACTACAAAATTAGCATTAGTTACTATATTTTAGTTTCAAAATGATTTTGATTAACCTGTATGAATCAGTGTTGATCAACATTACAATAAATATTTTACCAAATTTACAACAGTTAAACTAAAAAAAGCATTTATCGTCTAATATTGTTTTGACCCTCTTATTTTTTATTTTGAAGTATGAACATCAACTTTTATAAGTATTAAAAATTTAATTGAAATACATTTCATAATAAGATCATTTCTAGCGAGAACCCATACAAAGCGCATGTGCAACTGCACATAGAGGAATGAAATTGTATGTAATAGAAGAAGTTATCATGTGCGGTTATTACATTAAGGAGTAACTAATAAATGAAATACGAAACACTTCAAAGTTCTAACTGCTTGTGATTCTTATGTTTTCTTATAGGGTAAATAATGTTATGCAGGCTTATTTCGTGGAAATATTAACTTATTAAAACATCAATTTTATAAAAAAAAAATATTTTGTTAGTGTAATTTTTATGTATTTAATAACATGAGGGTTGAAACCATTTAAATTATCTTTCCTATTCAGCTTCTATTTTTATATGAGTGTTGTTTTTATTTTTGAATAATTTTTTTTAAAGTGTTATTTCAAATTTAAAAACCAATATTGTCATTTTCAAAATGAGTGTCATTCTTAATTTAAAAACATGTGTTGTTTTAATATATTTTTAAAATATCACATTTTAAAGATATGGTATTTAGTAAATACATTTTCATGTTTGCTTTGGTTGTTGACATTTTAAGATTTTATATGTACTATTTTACATTTAGAATAAATATATACTCATGATATTTTAAGTTTATGAATATACTCGAACTCTTCAGCTTTTTGAAATAGTTGACTCATATTCGCCTAGAATGAAAAAACTCGAGCTCGCATACCTCTACTTATTATCTAATTACACCCATGTGTTTTGGATTAGAAATGTTTGAATCAAAGGAATTGTACCCAAATTTGTGTGTAGGGAGGGTAGAAAACCATTTAGGATAAACCACATCCAGTACACCCGACCTGGATCAAACCATTATCTCCCCATCTTAGAAGTCTAACTTATTGCAAGAGTAATGTGGCCACCGAAACAGATTCATATTTTATTTAAAACTTTTTTTGTTCCATTATGTTTCGAAACATTTTATGTCATCCTGTGCCTTAGGGAAAAATTTTCAAAGGAACAAGATAGTTCACTAAGCATGTTATCAGATAGTCATGATGGAATTGTAGATAAATGGAGCACAAATAAAATTGCAAACACATATTTACAAACACTACAAACGATACCTGCGTTGGTAGCCTCACGGTCTAAGGTGTTACTCTCGTGTTATACTAGACTTCTCTATCGTGACCTGGCGGTCTAGGGGTAAGGTGTCAAACTTCTGTGCTGGGGGTCCAGGGTTCAATCCTTGGTCCGGGCACAGATTTATCTGATTGCCAACCCCTTCCTTCACCTCTGACAAGATGTGTATCAATCACAACTTGTGAATGTGAGGAATGCCAGGCCTCCACCGTGGTTCGGATCCCACGTTAAACTGTAGGTCCTCCATTTCATCTCACAATCCACCCTACCATTACATATTAGTGTAAGTGTGTACAAACCGAATGGGTGCTAATAATAACAATAGTAATAATAATAATATTAATAATAATAATAATTAATAATAATAATTAATAATAATAATAAACGACTTCAGATGATAGGTAGATCAGGGTTTGAATCTTGGTTGAGTGAACTGAAGTTTTGTTTTTCCAAAATGGTGTTCTACACTCCCGCCACACAAATGCGGGATACACTCTATAAATTCAACCTTCCTCATCTCTAACTCATTGGCATAATTAATACATTATGTGTATAGCCATAACAGTAAAAAAATTAAGACTGTGCTATTAAAAAAATAATATTTCGATGCCATAGGATATCTTTTGCAGGAAGTACCGGTAGTAAATTGTAATCTCTCTCACGGAAAGATCGAGATTTGAATCGTGATCAATTGTACTAAGGGTGGTTTATCCTAAATGTTTTCCACCCTTCCTCCACGAATATGTGAAAACCTTTGCTCAAAATGTTACCTTCCTCAACCTTACACCACCCTAAATGGGTAGTGCGACATAACATGGTGGACCAAAAACATTTACCATTGGGTTGATAGGTTGTTTTTCACACATGATTAGATACAATATGAGATCATGTGTGTTTAAAGGAGGCTGTGCGGAACACGTGTCCGAGTAGAGATGTCTTCAGGGCGCAGTCGCCGTGGTGGTGGTGGTGGTGGAGGTGGCGGCGGTCGTCGGAACTCTGGACCTACCAGGTAGTTTACCACATAGTCTTATATCTTGTTACTAATTGATACAGTGATCTCTCTTATAAAGCATCTGTTTGCCTGTATTTTGGTTTAAACTTTGATAGGTTTGAAATACATACAATCTTTTTCCTAAAACATTTAATCAAGAAAGACCTGGGTGAATTATTTTTTATTATGGCTAGTTTTTTAAAACCCTGAATTTGTCATGCAGTTTAGTTTGGAAAAGTTTCACAAGTGAGTATTAAGTCAGTAGATTGACACTAGTTCTAGTTACTAATATTTTTGTGTACTAAAAAGAAGATGGTATTTCATCCATATTGATTGTAGCTGTAAAGCAGGTCCAGCTAGAGTTGCGGAGCAGAAATTTTAGTCACATTAACATAAGAAAAGTCTTTTAGAAGATATAAATTATATTATAGGTAAGACTGTTGACTTAATATAGTATTAACCCTTTGAGTGCCAAGAGAAATTACAAAAAAATGTGCTAAAAGTGCCAAACTATTTTCCTGAAAAATGCAGGAGTTTGTTTAAATTTTAATAACTCATTAGTCTTTGAACTTCTTGCACTCAAATTTTTACATAAACTAGCTAACATGCTTGCCAATCCGAAAATTTAATTACACATATACTTTTTTAATTTTTAAATATAATAAAAAAATCACTAGCCAAGATATTAAAAAAAAATTTTTTTACTGTTTTATTTAACATTAATTTTTAAGCATTGAAAATTTAAATAGCTTGAAATAGAATAAATCACTGAAAACAACATAAAAAACTGAGTATATAACAAAGTTTACAAAAAAAACTAACTTTAGATTTTACGCTAAAATTGGGTTATGCATAGCAGCTGTTTCAGTGACCATCAACTTTATCAGGGTTATAGTAAAATAAAGTCTAGAATAAATAATTGGGTTGGAATCAGAAGGGGACGGTGAGAGGACTTCAAACATGGTACTTTTGCATAAATATGAAGAGGTTGGGTAGGATTATCCTGATCTTCAAAATTTATTTCGTCCCTTTAGGAATAACTAGTATTCACACTCGTGTTATCAATGTCAGCTGCCACTCCTACTTGATTCGATCTTTCAATTTCACTAGAATAAAATTCCTGTTCAATTTCATTATTTACAAATACAGAATCGGTGCTTTCAGAATGACAAACAAATTGATCACTCTGGGTTGAGCTGTCAATAAATATTGCAAGTATTTCTGTGTCTTGAATCACAGCTTTCCTCTTAGTAGCCATGTTTACAAACAAGGCCAAAGATAAAACTCATAAAGTAAAAAGTTATAAAATAATTTTCAGGTTCGATATATCGCAAAGACAAATAAAAGTAGCTTGAACATATGAGAATGCAGTGGAAATAAAATCTACTCTATCTGTTGACTTAATACTGAACTAAGAGCTCGAAAACAAGGGATCGCTGTGAGCGACGCTGGCAAGTTTAGCAGATATTTCGTGCATCGCTCTGAGCGACGTTGGCACTCAAAGGGTTAAAATAAAAACCCTTTGTTTAAATTAGCGGCTGCATAAAACACAGCTTAAAGTATAAAAACATAATAATAGTAATTTTATAAGATTTAGACTAAGAAAAAGTTCTTCCAGTGTCGATCCAAATATGGTCTACCCTCTTTTCACAATATTTATTGTGTGAGTTTATTTTAATTACATCAAATAAGATTATGTTTTTTAAATACCTTTATAAATGCATTTATTTTGAGGATTTTTTAATGTAATTATTTAAATGTGTAATAGGACCTCCATTCATTATTCAGCATGTAATAAACACTGTGTTTATTGTACCATGTGCTGTCAATGATGAAGTGTATGGGCCGGAATGGTCCTGGCTGGTGGTTGGCTTGTTGTTTCATGGTGTGACGACAATTTGCAGGGTTCCCTCGACTTCTTCTGAACCACCATCAGCCACCCTCGACATCTTCTCCTACTTCGTGTTATGTCTCGGGGCCACCTAACAACCACCAACCAACCCCAACAGAACAAATCTGCTCTGCTCTACGCAGCGCCACGTCACTTGCGTGTTTTGCGCATAATCTTCTCACCTGTTAGGCCAAAAATGCGTGCGCACCAACCATCGCCTTCTCCTCGGTAAAAATAATAACTAAACCGACTCAACCTTTCACCACAACCACCACCATCAACCATACCACCGCCCGCCAGGTCGCCGGCCCCCAACCCACCAACACCATCTATTGCCATCAGCACAACAATCGCCAGCCTGCTTGCTCCTCATCTGATACTCTCATCAGTACAAGCTGGTATTTAAACTCATCTTGGGGACTACTCACATGAATATCTGTAACTTTTTAAAATAGCTCGTGGTTATAACAGTTTGTGTTAGTAATTTCCAAATTTTGTGGTTGCAGCCATTTGCACTACTAACTATTCATTGTTTTAAAAACAATGATTACTACCACTATTTTTTATAAATTAATATTCAACCATAACAAACTATTTTATTGGTATTATTAAAAGTCACTATCGACAATAATTTTCTGTAAAATTTATAGCAGTTTGAGTATTTAATTGAATCCAGATATTAATTACATGGAATAAATAATAATATAGGATTGGGGACAGAATATACAATTATATAAAGCCATAAAAAGATGAAAACTCTTCTATAGGCATATACAATTTGTTTCATTAATCTATACATGTATTAAATAGGGCTGTAGGGTCAGTACGTCAAGCCTTTAACTCCTTCATAAATGGCTAAAGCATATTGATTAACTAAGTAGTAATAACAAATTTATTGCAATAAAATGCTACAATACAAAGAAGTCTTTGACATTGTGAATGTATATTTAAATAAATTTGTCAGTCCAAATTACAAAAATTGTTCATAAAGAATTTAAACATAATAATTAAAATTATATAGTTATATATTGTTATAATATTTTAAGTTTATATTTTGAAGCCGGAGTGTGTACATTTTTACACTTTCTGATTTCACCCAAAATTGCTTTTAACTCTGACTCCACAGCCCTGATATTAAATAGAACTACCAGAGCAGAAATCAGCAAAAAAATTAGCAACTTAAAAACACTCATATGGTTTTATGAAAACAATAAAATAGTAACCATTACAGGAAATCAAGGAATGTATGTTTAAAAAAATTACATTACTAACATTATATCTATAAGGAAAACCTCTTTTCGCTTTATGAGGTAATTGTATTATATTTAGAAGAAAGTACAGGAACGGTAGATAGTAACAGTCCTATTAATGAACTTTATGTACTTAATATGTATGTCCCTTTACTACCTAATGATTCCCATGGTGCTAACAAATAGTGAACCTATGGAGAAACTTATAAATATCGAGGAGTTTATAAATCATTCAGGGAACATTATTAATGTCACTGTCTATTGAAATGTCCTCATTGAATATTATCCAATCACGGTTTTAACTTAAACCTCTGTTTCTAAAAATAACATTTCAATGTTAAATCAATATTAAAAAACTGTAGAAAATTTAAGCACAAATTTAAGTAAAACAACTAAGGGTTGCAGCGTGCAGGTTCCTACTGCAGCGTGGCACTGTGCTGTGCACCTCCATAGCTTTTATTCTCTCTGCTGAATCCTTTGTGCGGAGGTGCTGTTTAAATACATGTGCTGTAGTGATGGGGCCTTAACAATTTAATGTTTGGATGCCACATGGCATCTTCATCAGCAGGGACTGAACAGGACTGGAAGATGATGTAATGTGGCATTGAAATATCGGGACTTTTATTGTACTTGAATTTCTACTATTTTACTATATTTATTATATTTATTATTTTGTAAAACATGCTTGAGACTAGAGTTGTGTCAGATCCACTATTTTACGAATCCAAATCCTGAATATGAATCTGCAATTTACCTTTGAATCCTGTATACAAATCTTGAAAAAGTAATGAATATAAGAGGAAACATAAGTATAGAATAGTAAAAAATACATATTTTAACTAAATGTTAAAATTCTTTCTCATAAACCATTCATTATTACATTCATACATTTAGTTAAGTGTTAAATTACTGGTCTGGGGCCTGGTTGTTAGGTTCATCTTATAATTGGTTCTGAACCACTAATGAGCCATATTAGAGCTCAAAAACATATTTTGTTTGAATTTTTTTTTCTTTTTAAGATTTGAGTTTCGAATCTAGAATATCTTTAAAAAATTAGAGAATCTAATTCCTACTTAATACATATTATTTCATACATAAAAATAATTATTTATAATGGAGTACTACGATTTTTTGAAAATCCTAAGTATAAAAGTTGTTAAATTCACACAAATGTGGGTACAATTCCTCTAGTTCAACCTTCCTTATCTCTAACTCCTTAGCTTAATTAGTATATATGCATATAATCTGAGTACGTAGTAAGGCACGGTGCTAAAAAAGTTACCATATCTGGTATGGACATCACAAACTTTTGGAATACTAGGCAATGATTGCTTTTTGTTTATTTTTTATGAAGATCTTTTAACAAAATGTTTTGAATATATGAAGGGTTTGTCTTATGATGCACTCATCTTTGTAGATCTCGTTCACCACGCAGACGCTCCCTCACCAAGTCTCGATCCAGAAGCCGTTCACCTCGGCGCTCACGCTCAGATTCCAGGGGCAGACGGTCAGTTGAGTCTCGAGTTTGATATTTTATGTTACTCCAAATGTATTAGGGATGTCTGATCACAAAAATAATTTTAGAAGTGTTAAGAAAAATTAGTGAAAAGAATGAACCAATTAGAAGCAAAGAAAGAAAGATGTTTACAGAATACAAAACCCTGAAAGCCTCACTTTATGGGTTTTAACATTGATATCCTCTTATATTTTGCAACTTTAAATCTAAACTGTTATCAACCAGGTTAGAGTTGTTCATACTAGCACCAAAATAACTGATTTGAACAGATTTGCCTTAAAACTTATTAAAACTAGGGTGTTTTCACAATTTTGAGTAAAATAAAGTAATTAAATAACCACCTGAAAAATAGCCAAACTAAACATTTATTAAATTAGTTATCATATGCCATATTTAAACAAAAATCCAATAACTTTGATTTCATAACCCTTAATACGACCAAATTTGGACATTCTTAACCTAATTAAAACTGGTTATAGGCACAAAATAATAAGATGATGTTCTTAGAAACTTATGAAATCAGATTTTATTTTTGAATTTGGTAATACTTTAAGGTGATTGGGCCAGAGGAAAACATTTACACTAATTTATGTGAAGTGTACCAATTGTTCCCGTCAGCCAATCATGTGGAAAGTAATGTCAACACAGCTATTTAGCATTTTTTGTTTGTTTTTGGTGTGCAGATGCCTTCTTTGATATAGTTTGTCTGTCTGTCTCATGAACACCAGCTCCATTTAGCTTATGTTGCAAGTAATTGAAGACTTATAACCAACTACACGAGTTCCATATTAGTGAACAATTTGTAATGTTCACATTTTGTTAAGTTGATCGTGATCTCAGCATTAGAGCTTCAGGTTTCATTAGCTTAACACATTTGAGCATATTTCCATGTTGATTATATGAATGATGTTTTTAACTGTGAAAGGGAACATATTGTAACTAAATTTTTTGTTTTCATTTCAGTTGAAAATTTTTTCCGTGAAGTTTGTATTGGTGATTGTGGTGGGATTCATCTTTTTGTGATCCAAATATACGCATTGATTCTTTTTATGTTAAGACTACATATCGGCAATCCTTGCTTCGTTTTATTCATAAATCATGATGATTGTATTTTGTGAAAAATAGCATTAGCAATTTTATTTTTATACTTGTGTTTCCAATTATTGACTTTACATAGAAATTCAATTAATTAATTTAATATCATTGTCAGTAAAAGAAGTATTAATAAGTATTTTTTTTATTTCGGAACTATATTTTACATTGCATTACATTGTTGATATGGCTGGTAGAATTATTCAATAGAATTATATGGAAATTATTATTGTTATTTGTAAAAGAGCATTAGGCTAAATCATGATTTAAATTAGGAGGGATAACCAGCACACTTACCTTGGTGATACTGGAGTAGAAATTGTGTAAATATAACACTAAAAAAAACACACAAACATATTTTTAAGGACAAGCTTTCACTGTCACAGACAGCTTCACCAGGTCGAGAGAGTAAACTGATGCTCTTGGTTGAACTGCAAGGTTGACTGTCCGCAGTTGAGTGTTTTTCAGTTATGATGATGTGGACAGTCAACCTTGCAGTCCATCATAACTGAAAAACACTCAACTGTGGACAGTCAACCTTGCAGTTCAACCAAGAGAATCAGTTAACTCTCTTGACCTGATGAAGCTTGTCCTTAAAAATGCGTTTTTTAGTGTTATATCTAAACAATTTCTACTCCAGTATCACCAAGGTAAGTGTGCTGGATTTCCCTCCTAATTTAAACCATGAAAATTATTATATAATTTTGTAGGCATAATTCATTCAAAGAACCGTGTGACCATCTACCTGGAAAACAGGGAATTTGATCAAATTTCTGAAATTTTCACATTAAATAATACAGAACTTTTATTTATAAAAGTCAAAATATTTTTCTTCCAGTTAATACTCAAAACAAATATCTTTTAGTACAGTTGTACCAGTTGAGCATATGAGCTAAATTCTCAGTCAATATTTTGTTTTCATGTCGTCTCTCCACTCCTCTCTCACATGTCTTTGACCTGAGTCATGGTTATGTGCATGTGCGAAAACTCGAACATGTTATAAAAAGAACCTAAAAAAAGAATGTGTCTCACAATTATTTTAGACTGTACTACTGTTGGGCGATCTTTTTAAGGTCTCTTTATGATCTCACTGAAATCTAACTGGATATTACTACCCAATAGCTCATTGCTTTGGGCTGAAATCCTTTGACCTCTTCATAGAGTGACACAACTTTAGACTGTGTATGTGTCTAAAATATAATTAAATTAAATTGGATCTTAATGACATTGCTTACTTGGAGATTTTGAAGCTATTTTGCAAAGAGGGTTGCATCTTAACATGACTCACCTAAACAGTCTAAGCATTAACTAGGGGTGTGAGAAGTCCACTTTTTTTTGTTTGAAGCGAAGTCGAGTTGAATATGGGAAATATTCTCAAAGCCGAGTATTTTTCTATTTAATTTTGAGTAAAAATATTATGTTAAGAATGAGTATATTTATCTAACATCAAACTAAATATTATGTTTATTTTTTCTTAGCACGATTCATGTAGAAAACAACTGAAATGGCTGTGTGTGAATTTTAAAATATAATAAAAAAAATCATTGTTCAAGAAACTTTAAAAGTTTGATGAAAGACATTGAAAAAATTTACACTTTCAAGAGGAATAAATTCAGCTTCAGTTGTAACTAATTAATGTTTGTAATCAAGGTGGTTAGAGGTTTAATGTTATGGCGGTCTTTAAATTCAAAGTGTTAAGTAAATTGTCCCAGTTCCACCAAGACAGTAAAGCAAACTTGTTCTAAAACGATAAAAATATATTTTAGTTCTTGGGGTGATTTCAGTTCACTTTTATTTGATGTAAATTATAAGTGTAATATAATCACCAAACTTTGAAAAGATGCCAAAGCTAAACATGGGTTCGAATCGAATACGAAGTACACCAAGATTTGATTTGGCATCAAATTTTTCGAAGCATCGCACACCCATAGCATTAACACTTAGACACCAATGTAAGAAAATGAGCAGTTCACCCTGAGACGGCTTTTGTTTATCTAATGCTAGCACTTCCTCTTTTCCTCTGACGATTTTACACAGTCACTATACTATTTGTGCTGTGACAACATTGACTTGCTTTTTTAAAAGTGTCTTATTCTTATTTTATATTTTAGCGACATATTATGCTACCACACTTTTTTAACCTACATCCTAGAAGAAAGATTCCTACAGGTCATTTCCTTGACTAAGCTAAATAGCCTAAGTTGTAGCTTTATAAAAAAAATGCATTCACGATAAAAATAATTTTGTGACACTGTAGGACTATTTTAAAAATTATTTAGGAATTTAAAGTTTTTGTTTCAACCTTTTGACTCTCTGATTAAAATGTTAAATTGCATCTTGACCTGCCGTGTCGTCACAGGTAGGCAACATTCTTAATGAAATAATGTTTGTAATATATAGTGACTGGAAAAGTTGAGAAATTTTAAAATTTACTTTTTTGGACACCCTGAAAGAAACAATTTGTATATATACCCGTTTTTAAAATTGTTGTTTTCTCCATTGTATTGAAACTGTTTTAAATGTCTCAGTAGAGTAGCATTTGTTGTAAGTAAAATTAATGTAATGTTTTGAAATTACAAAATACATTTTAATCATTTCGAATTTATTCATGGTTGTTGCTGTTATTCAACTCTTTTTGAGCACCTGTAACCAAATGACAAAAGTTCTGTAATTTTTTACTTCAATTGTTCATTTAGAAAAAATAATTTTTATAGAGATGTCACGATACACGATACCTGTTTAACTCAATTCCGATTCTTAAGTTCAATCTAGTTTTTCCGATTCTTGATCATTTCCTTTTTCATTATTTTTCCAAACATCATTTTATACTAAATCTAACATGCCTGACCCCCCCCCCCCCCTTCCCCCTCAATGTGAAATTAGGACTCGACCATTAAACATTGTTGCTTGAAACTTTACACAATTACATGGATATTTATTAATATTTATTAAACACACTAAAAGTCCTTAAAACCAAAAATCAAAACAAAAATTCAAAGAAACTCAAAATAATACAATTGCCGATTTTAAAACGGGAAGAAGAACACATCACATATTAAAAAAATTTAAACCCGCCGCGGTGGCGTAGTTGGCTAACGCGCCAGTCGTGTTGAGCCAGACCACCAAGGACGGGGAGATCAAGGTTCGAATCTCGGTCGGGTGAACTGGGGGTGGTTTTTCCTAAATGGTTTTCCACTCTCCCTCCACACAAATGCGGGTTCACTTCCTCTAAATTCAACCTTCCCAATTCCTAATCCATTAGCGTAATTAGTACTTAAGCGTATAACCCGAATGGGTAGTAAGACGCGGTGCTAAATAATAATAATAATAATAATAATAAAAAAAATTTAAGTCATCCGTCCGCCATAACTGATCTTATGGACGTTAGTTCGCCAGAAATTAGTGCAAGTTTTGGCAATAATATATTGATAATCTATTGAATTAAATACATATAACTTTTTTGCTCTATTTTTATTAACTATGTTGATTTTTTCTTATTTTTATTGAACCTATCTTATTCAAGAGTCTAAATAAAATATTAAAAATTGAAAAGTGACAAATAATATAATTACAGGAGAGCGGCCATTTTAATTTTGTAATGAAAGATGTATTGATATATTAAGGAAAATTACCATCCCTAGTTTATGAACATATTATATATTGATTGTTTGTTTAGAAACGATTCATGTATTCTGACAGTCTCACTTAACTTTTACTTTTACAAAAAAAAAGGGGTGTCAAAGTTGTTTAGTTCTCTTGCTACTGTCATAATTTTAGGTCGTATATTCAAGACCATTTATTTTACATGTAGAATACTTCAAAATGTTAGTCAATATATTCGGGTCTATGAGGTATATTTACAATTTTCCGGCATTTTAAGTGAAACGGCAACTAAACTAATATGAGAGATAATAAATTATTACCATTTCGAATGTTGACGTTTTGTTTAGTTACCAGTTTTATTGAGAGGTAAGAATCAAAGTAGTGAGAATCGTAATATTAAGATTGATTCTTGATTATTTCAATACCAGTAAGGATCGAGGGTATCGAGTTTGACATCCCTAAATTTTTATTTGATTTGCCAAAATTGATTGGCTGTTTCTTGTAAATGGCTCTAATGATGTTTACAAACAATAAACAATAGAAAAAAAACTTTCAAATCCTTGATTTTGTTTTTTATTCTGATACAGTAGTGAGGATTGGTACAAACATTTAAAGAATGTCTCGCATGCAGCAAAAACCTGGCCAAATAATATGTAAGGAATTAGGAAAGTGGAGGCCATGGAGAGAGTGCTAGCTACCACGAGGAGAAACAGGATTGGGAATGAAGTTGTCCAGGCTAGAGAGGGAGGTACAGGGAGTACTGTCAATTGGGGATACTTTGGAACAACCATTGTGTTTTTTTTTTCTAGTAACTTTTGAATACATTTTCATAAAAGTGTGTAAACTATTATAAATGATAGAATGAAATATGTTCTTTCAGGCAAGAAAATTAGAAAAAAATAATTTTGGTCTCATTTTGCAAAAAAATTTAATTGCACTCGAAGTATCCTCGGGTTCGGGCTACTTTAAAACATCATACCCAACTGTAAGATACTGTAAGAAATCTAGGGGTTACTATGAACATTGGTATGATAGGTGGGGCAATATTGAACAATATAAGTGTGTTATGACAAATTTATTTGATTTATTTATCACCGCGTCTTACTACCTGTTCTGGTTATACACTTATGTACTAATTACGCTAATGGGTTAGGAATTGGGGAGGTTGACTTTATAAGAAGTGAACCCACATTTGTATGGAGGGAGAGTGGTAAACTATTTAGGAAAAACCACCCTAGTTCACCCGCCTGAGATGCAAACCTCGATGTCCTTGGCAATCTAGCTCAACATGAAACTAGCGTGTTTTATGACAAATCAACACCAAACATGTTGCACATGGTATGGGCATTATAAATAATGAAAAATCACTAAACCAGGGGTTCACAAACTGTGTGTCATGACACCCTGAGGTGTCGCCGATAGTAGTCCGAGACGTCGCGGCTATAAGGAAAAACTAAACTTATAATGCATAGTGAAATGTAACGTGCACATTTTCAATAAGTGTACTAGTATATATTTTAAAGAATGACCCACCTCGGTGGTGTGGTTAGCTAACACGCTAGTTTTGTGTTGAGGGAAGACTGCCGAGGATGGGGAGATAAAGGTTTGAATTTCGCTTGGGTGAACTGGGAGTGGCTTTTCATAAATGGTTTTCCACTCTCCCTCCACGCAAATGCGAATTCACTTTTTTTATATTCAACCTTTCCAATTCCTTACCCATTAGCATAATTAGTACTTAGCATATAACCCAAACGGGTAGTGATTATTATTAATTAAACAATGGAATACATCATACAAGAAAACACTTTTTTTTCCCTTGGGAAAGTGCTCCCTTCATATGAGTTCTGGATTCTAATGCTCCTTGAAAACGTGGTGTGACATCATGCACAACTTTCTCCCCTACAATCTGAAAATGGACTGAGCCAAGGTCAAGCAATTTTTTTTTTTAATATTGAGTACAGGGGCATGTAAAGGGTGGTGCGGTCTCAAAAGATTTGTGAGCTCTCCTGTACTAATCACTCAGATTTAATAAAGGGCTGAACTCACACATTCAATTTTATAAAGGGAAACTAAAAACTACTAGTAAAGTTACTTTTTTATATTGTGTACATAAACTATAAACTTTATATGGATAAATAGCACGCCACTAATTTGGTAGCCATCAAAAGCTGCAGCAAATTGCAGTAATTCCCTTCGATTAAGTGATTGCTTTGGAGTCAATTTTACAATATTGCCAACAGTAATTGAATCTAAATCCTTTTTCTCTGGCCATTTGAACAGATTGTCTGTGCCTGGACATTTTCTTACTTATTGTAAGAAATGATCCGCGTCTCTATTTACAATAATGTCAAGAATTTTCCTAACCTAGTATCTCAGGTTTTTTGGTGGCATATTTAACCATGTGAGTCAAGCAACCACTTTGATGTCTAGATCGTTGAACATACAGACACGCCAACTCTCTGGATTTAGGCAAAAGACTCCTGATTTTCGATGTAATTTTCTCTGAGTTTGATAGTTTCAACCAGTGTCACACCAAAACTGATCGGCATATTTGAAGGGGAAAAAAAAGCGGCTTTGTTTGTGAACCTTTTGGACAGTTTTATATTTATCTAAACGTGCAAGGTGTTTAGCGAAACACATACAAAGACACATATAGATAATATCGAGTGCGTGGAAAATAACAGCAAATTGCATTTTTTTTTTTTTTGACAATAAAGATGGTGAAAACGTTACCTGCTAAATGTTTGTTCATTGCATTTATCAGTGAACATACCCTGCCTTTTACTTATCGTGAAAATTAAATTCAAGAACCTATGTTTGATATTTTAAAAAATCTGATTTTTCATTTTTGAAAGTTGGCAGGTCTGTACATATCTTCTTTATCTGATTGAAAGGCCATCAAGGTCAACATCATCTCTTTATCTTCCATATAATTTACTGATTCCAATGCAGAATAGGAATCTGAGTAATTATCTCTTTTGGAGTAAATTCTTTTTCTTGTGCGATTTTCCTTTAATTTGCTTGCAGGTAACTGTACTTCAGATGTACTAGTGACATGACTAGTAGAAGCTCAAGTAATGATGCCAGGTACACTATCAATATTAGTAAAGAGAGACAGATTAACAAAACCTTTAATGCTGGTAGAAATGAAAAGGTCTTTAGTAATACTCTTTCTAGATGTTACATTGACTTTTTCTTTTTCGCTGGGCTGTAGGTTTTGTATCGTGCTGCATTAAGAGAGAAATCAATGCATCTGACAATGGTACTACCATCAGCAATTTTGTTTAGAACGATGGAAGACAATTTTTTACTGTTGTCAAGTTTATTTATTTATTATTTTTTTGTAGTTTTAACATCATTTAGTTCAACAGGGTGGGAAAAGTATCCTTCGGGATTGTAGGTGCTGTCTTCTCAGGTCCTTCCTTCCATAACAGAATGCTAAACCCTTTTCATTGGAGCAAAAACAATGACATCCATTGGTTGGTTCAAGTGAGTCCTGTTCTTTTGCAAGCAAACAAACAAACCTGATGGATAGCTCTTGACACTGCTCAATAACTCTGTAGCTAAAATGGGAAGACAAATTATCCCCTGGAATTAATTTTGGCCCATCCTTTTTCCTTGCCCATGGAACAATAGTTGTTGCAAACCAGTCCTGAAAACATTGTTCATCAAACGAGCCAGATTTGGTTGAATTATACTGTGCACCTCAGGTCCTCCCTAAGTCCATGTAATCCACTATTTCTATACAATATATTATGTTAGAAGACATTCTCCATTGCCTGTGACAGCAAACATTGCTGATGTGGCAGATTTGGTAAATTTCATAATACTTTGATGTCTCTTTCTCTTTGATTTAAAAAGTAGTTTTTTTAATTTGAGGGTCATCAAAGAAATTGGTTTCATCATTGTTCAAAAGGTTATCCTTCAGTATACCCTTCAATGATAATTATATGTTTTCAAAGTATGGTATTCTTTTAGTGTTTCAGCTGATACTTGGGCTCTAGCTCATTTAATATTTAAGCATGAATGGATTTTTACATTTGCTCTCCAAATATGACTGAATGAACAGTCTTAGGGTTAAAATAACCAGGGTAAATCCTCATTCAGATAGTGTTGTTTATGATCTGCAAATACTTGCTCCACTTTATGTGGAAAAGCATTAAGATGAACAGGAGGTTTTTTAATTTGCTGTCCTGCTTCAAGAGTGTGTTTATATTTCACTAGTGTCACAGTACTTATACCATAAACCTTGAATGCTTCTCTTATTGTTATACGCTTGTCCCTAAGTTTCAATACTGCTTCTTTCAATTGATCAACACTTTAGTTGTGGTAGGCTCGGCAGCCTAATTTTCTTTTATAGACACGCACCATTGTTCACACTGGATCTGTTGTTCACTCTGTTAATATTGATAGGCCTACCTACTCAAACTGCAACAATGTCCCATGAACGCAAAAAAGTTGGTATCACAGCTACTACCAACAAACTAAAACAAAAATGAGATTTTTTTAAAGTAGTCGCAGAGTTTGAAGTAGCCCTATTTTTGTCATCAATATGTATTGAAATTAACTTTTCTTTAAAAATCGTTTTTACACATATTAAAAAAAATAGAGAAGCATGAAAATGGCGGAACGGGATTTTTTTTAAAGGAAAAAGTACCTTATAAGCAAAAAAGTTAAAAAATACATTCCATTGCAAAAAGTTAAAAGCTTTTACATTTTCTACCTTTTACTCGTCGTTTATTAAAAAATATTTGTGCTCTCAAATTAACCTTGGAAATAAAGTGAATGGTTGGAGTTTACACAATAAAGTTTGGAGAACACTTTTACATGCTTAAATTCCATATAAGCCTAAATAATTCCATTTTCAAGTAATACCTAAAACAAACTTTTTATAACTTTTGTTCAAAGTAGCCCCAATTGACAGTACATGTGATATAGTATGTACATAAAATGAGGATGTTGGAGTAGCCTAAATGAGATGATAAAGGAAGCAGCAGTGAGAAAGTATGGACACATAATTAGGAAGGAAAACTCCTGTATGTTTATTTGAGTCGTCATACCCAGGTTAAAAGTATCTAAAAGTCAACTTTCTCTCTTGCTCAAATCAAAAGGTTTGTATTAAAACCCAGTGACAGTTTATTTTGAGATTTTTATTCAAATCTACAGATCAACACTTTTTCTTCTTCAAGATACCGGGAACCAAGCTAGAATGTCCTTAAATTCACTAATTCTGTAAATTTAAAATAAATGCCTCTTGAGTCTAAACTATTAAACATCACATTAAATTATGGTACCAGATAAGATTCAACCAGAAATTGTAACATAATTTTTTGCCAATCTAATACCAAAATATTCTGAGATTCTGTCATGGATAAGATAATAGTTTATTATATCTTTGAGATCAAGAGATAGTTCTACATCCAAGGTAAAAATGGATCAAATATAATCCTCAAATGACTTTGTACAAGCTTGTATTCTACACTATTGATTCTTTGATAAGATAAGATTGTATTTTATAATCATTCTTATTTTATGCCTTAATAACTAAGTGATTGGATGCTGCATGACATGTCAGGTGAGCTAACAGTAGCTTTTTACTTAAATCTATAAACACAACATTCTCTAAGGTAAAACCACCCTCAGTGCACCCAACCAGGATCAAACCCCAATCTCTCCTTAGTAAGTAGTCTAGTCTACTGCAAGAGTAGCGCCTTAGACCATGCCTTAGAAGCGGGTTCTCATTTCTATTAAAACTCTTTAAACCCTTATTATGAATTATTTCAATTGGATTGTGTCTTTAATGGGTTAGGGTGACCTGGTGGTCTAGGGGTAAGGTGTCAGACTTCTGTGCTGAGGATCCGGGGTTCAATCCTCGGTCCCGGCACAGATTTATCTGATTGCCAAATCCTTTCTTCACCTCTGACAAGATGTGTATTAATCACAACTTGTGAATGTGAGGAATGCCAGGCCTCTACCGTGGTTCGGATTCCACGTTAAACTGTAGGTCCTCCATTTTATCTCACAATCACCCTACCATTGCACATTAGCGTAAGTGCGTATAACCCGAATGGGTAGTAAGACACGGTGCTAATAATAATTTAATGGGTTAGTACCAAATTAACTTTTTGTGAGAAACATTTTATTTTTTGAATACTGGTGCGGGCATACAATCCAAACGGGTAGTAAGATGGGGTGCTAAAAAAAATACTGGTGTAAGTCTATGTAGATTACGCTTTTCTTATCCAGAATGATTACTGTTTGGTCATGCATATCTTATTTATTAAATTTTTTGTTTTATTTGGGGCATTTAACCCGCACACATATTAAAGAAACTATCTTACCGTATTCTAGAAGAGAGACAAACACCGGTATAATGGAATTTGTGACTCTTTACAAAGAGACACTAGACAAAGACCATGTTGTGAGAACAAAGTCCTTATAAGCACAAACTTTTTCCTAGTAGAGTAACGCTAATTTCTGCAGCCATTTTAATTTTGCTTTGGTTTGTTTTATGAGGTTTTATTGATCTTATGTTTTGTAATTTATTAAGTGTTTTGTGTTATATGATTTAAACATGCATCTTATTAAAATATAGCAATTATAACATTGTTTTGTGGATGTAAAGTGTAAGTTTGTCAGGAGAAACACAAGAACAAGGTGAATATGACTGGAATGAAATATCTAAGAAATATGTGTGGAAAAACTCATAATGGCCAGACCCCACCGTGATTCAGATCTCATATTAAACTGTAGGTCCTCCATTTCATCTCACAATCACCCTACCATTACACATTAGTGTAAGTGCGTATAACCCGAACGGGTAGTAAGACGCGGTGCTGCTAATAATAATAATAATAATAATAATAATAATAATTAATATGGACAAAATCATTAATGAATGGGTCCTAAAGGAGTGACATTTGAAAGGTAATCCTAGAGATAAAAGTGTAAGAAGCGTCTTAAGTTGGTTTGGGTGTCTCTTTATAAATCAACACAAACTTAATCTTTGTTAATTTGTCATTTGAATCAACAGATTTTTCATCTGAAAAGTGAATGGATCAATTAATTAGAAGGAATCATTCCAATGACATAGTTATGTTGAAAATTTTCGTTTCAATCTATATGTTACCAACTTATCCCCAACTACAAAAAATGGTTTTGTATTATATTCTTGAATGTTCATGTATGCAGCACATTTTTAAAACAACTTATAAAATAAACAACCCAGTTCAAAAATGTAAATCAAAATTTACGAACTTGATAGTTTATTAAAAAACATTGGTACTAATTAGTAAATTATTATATTTTTAACTAAACTGTATATATTAAATTATATTGTTTGAATATTTTCATTTTAAACAAAAATATTCCTACTAAAAATTGATCATTTGTTTTATTATTCATACATTTTATTTTATTTAGGACCTTGAAAAATATCCCGTTTGATTAGCTATAAATAAATGCATGTAGATTTCATTTTGCGATTTTGATCCTGTTTATTTTTTGTGATGCCTAAATAAGGTTTTTTTTTATTTCTAAGTTAATTTAATTCCATAACCCTTGGCCATGTGGTAGATTTTGAGGACAAACTATTCCAACGTGATCCTGGTCTATTTCGTGTGATGTCTAAGCATAATAATAATAAAAAATATTTTTCTAAGTTTTATTTGGCACCGAGTCTTACTATCCATTCGATGTTTACGCTTAAGTATTTATTACAATAATGGGCTAGACATGTGGAAGGTTAATTTAGAGGAATTGGACCCACATTTGCGTGGAGGGAGAGTGGAAAATCATGTATGAAAAACCTCCTCCAGTTCACCCGACCGATATTCGAACCTCAACACAAAACCTAGCGCGTTATGGTATAGCTAACTACGCCACCGAGGTGGGTATATTTCTAAGTTAATTTAATTCCATAGCCCATGGGGGCATGTGATAGATTTTATGGGGCAACTATGTTCTAACCAGACGAAGTGACAAAAGTTGTGTGTTATAAATTTAGGTAGCATACATTATTTTAAACCAAGTTGATATTTGAATAAATCATTTTTCCCACACCAAATAATCATACATGGCTTTAATTTAACCCCATTACTTCTCAAATATGAAAGGTGTAGGCCTAAATGGTCCTTTAATAAGAAAAAATCTAAATAAATGAATATCAATACATGTAAATTATCTTCCAACGATATTCAGATCTGGCCCAGAACCAGCCAGATATGGGCAAGAACAAGTGAGACCTGGTCAGATCTGGTCCAGAACCGCCAAGATCTGCCCAGATTTGATTTTTTTTACACGTGGGTATTTGTTCGAATGACAAACTTTGTACAGAAGGCTCACGTTCAAACGATCATTGAGGTTATAGGCTTGTAAGAAATATTACTATATAAGCCTACATCAACTTATTTAAATAAACACGTGTGTCAAACTTAGTTATATTCTTAAAAGCTTTTATTAAAATGTTAATTTCATGTAACTAATCATACACTGATATATCTAATATATTCATACAAATGAGCATGTGATGAATGTCAAAATGCCTCATTGCCTTGTTTGTGTGTAGGATATAATAAAAAGTTTCCTTCTATCTTAAACAATGGTGTGAAGGCGACAGCTCGATAATTTAAGCCGCAGATGTCCACAAGTTATATTATAGCTCTATCCTCAACTAACCGTAATTAATTAAGGAAGATGATGCCTACAGTTACAAGGAACATAAAAAAAACATTAAATAAATATAGTAATTAAAGCTGATTTAAAATATGTACAGATTAAAGTAATTTAACAACGCGAAGTTTAGAGAGAAAGATCCTGTGGCTCTAAAGCTAAGGTTTACACAGAAATCATGACCAAAAACGCACAAGCTTTACTTGCTCGCTTCTAGAATATAACACACTAACTTTCCCGAAGGAGCAAGCACAATTTTATGAGACCGTGTAAAAAGGTGTTCCTTTAGGGTTCCCACCTACCATCTAGAGCGGGGGATTCCAACTGGTGGCCCGCGAAAGCTTTTTTTTTAAAATTAAATCTCAAGAAAAGTTACGAAAAATATTTCATAGCTTGTTCAAAAAATGTATTAATTCTCATACGGTAAAAAATGAATAAACGAAGTTGATAAAGAATTTAGTTAGTCGTTTTACAAGCAACGCACCGCATCACACAGTGCAAGAGTAGTTGGGGCCCCTCCAGTGACCTCTCTCCCCTTCACTCGCGTAACAATAGACTCGCCTGGGTAGGCTTGCTTGCTACTCTTCCCGTCACCACTCACGCTCAGTCGCGCTTGCTTGACGTGTAGTGAAGTTTCACAAGTTACTGTCCATTTTGGAGGCTTTGTTTTGTGTTGAGTTTCTTTTACGTGAATAAAAAATGAGCGGAAACTCAAAGAGACGCAAAATTGAAAATGAAAACAGAATTTACAAGGAAAGCTGGGAAAATGACTATTTAATTACTAAAAACGGTGGGAAGCTTCAGTGTTTGGTATACATGCAAATTTTGTCTGTACCGAAAGAGTACAATGTTAAACGACATTACTCAACAATGCACGAGAACAGGTATGCAACATATAAGGAAGAAGCTTGACACGCACTGGTTGCAAACTTCAAAAAGAAATTAAAACAGCAAACAGGTATTTTTAGTAAAGTCTTAAAAAACCAGTCATCTTCTCTGTACGCCTCCTACGCAGTGTCGTTTGAACTTGCAAACGCAAAAAAAAAAAAAACCTTCACTGAAGGCAGTTTGGTTAAAAAGTGTGCTATGGAATAGGGATGGGTTGTGAAATCACAACCTGCTCCTTTGTCACTGCTCCTCTGACGTCACATTCACAACCTGTTCCTGACAGACGAAAGGAGCTGTTCCTTTTTGTCACAGGTCAGTTTGTAACGTTAAACCTATTACTGTATTCCCATTTGTTTTCTCCGAGCTTCTACTGTTTTCTCTCAGTCGAGACTGCGTCGTTACAATATTGTACGGTAGATGGCAGCACAAAACAGCTACGTATTAGAAGTGTTTATCAACGCTTGGCATTGCTCCTCGTCTCTCTGTCACAGGCAACGCTGGAACAGGTCCAGAGGAACCTTGCTCCTCGTCTCTGTGACAGGCTGCACTGTAACAGGTCTGGCGTAACCTTGCTCCTCGTCTCTCTGTCACATGCAGCGTTGGAACAGGTCCAAAGTAACCTTGCTCCTCGTCTCTGTGACAGGCTGCGCTGTAACAGGTCCGGAGCAACCTTGTTCCTTTATGCTCCTGAGATATTTTGGAGCAGTCGTACAGTAGAAAGGAAGTGGATACGTTGTGTTCTTGTCATAGCGCTGAGATCAGGTCCAGTGCAACCTTACTTATCTATTATAGGCTTAGTTTAGAGATGGTTTGGGGAGTCACAAATGAGTTTTTAGGAGGAAAGCTTTTGTAGTAAAGAATAATATTTCCACAATACAAGTACAGTATGTAATGTATTCGCACAATAAATTGTTACGTTAATGTTGAACATTGAAAGGGCCCACTTGGTGATCAAATGATTCAAGGCAAGGTTTAGCAATCTACGGCCCACTGACTGGTTTTATTTAGCCCACAAAATATTTAGAAAACAATTGTGTTCAATAGAATTAATAACTAATTGCTACATGAAAAATGTAAAGTTGAACTTTTTGTTTCGAATAGGCCCAACAATTATTATTTTTCAAACACATATGGCCCACGATATCAAAAAGGTTGCAGACCCCTAGTCTCTGGCGTTACTCTTGCGATAGACTAAACTGCCGATATAGGGAGATTAGGGTTCGATCCCGGTTGGTTGCAATGAGGGTGGTTTTACGTAAATTACGTATATTCCACTCTCATTTCACACAAATGTGGGTGCACTTCCTCTAAAATCAGCCATCTCCGTCCCTAACAAATTAGCGCAATTAGTGCATATGGCTATAAACCGAACGGGCAGTAGACACGATGCTTAAAAAAAATTAGGCTGGGAGTAGTTTTGTATATAGGAGCTGTGACAAAAAGGAGCAGGTAAAAGGAACAGGTCCAGTGGTGGAGCAGTAGCAGATTGCTCCTGCTCCACTAAAGGAGCAGTTTTTCCCATCCCTACTATGGAAATGGAAAAGGTTTTTGGAGATGCTAAAATGTCTGAGAAATTTGAATCAGTGCGACTTTTCAACCAAACTGTACAGAAAAGAGTCAATGATATGGGAGAACAAGTAGAAAAATCGATGATTAGATTGGATAAAGAAAGCACGCATTTCTCACTATGCCTTGGAGAAAGCACTTACCAGTCAGATGTCAGTCAGCCCTTAATATTTGTATGCAGCAACTTCAAAGACTTCAGCAGTAAAGAGGAGCTAGTTGATGTCTGCTCTCTTCAAGAAACAACAAAATGGAGGATGGGGGGACATTTATGATGTTGTTAAAAAAACTGTTGACAGAGTTGGAGGCTTCAGTAAATGTTCAGCCACTGTGACAGATGGAGCGCCAGCAATGACAGAGAAGACAGGTCTGATGGGATTGTTAAAAGAAAATGGCGGGATGTGTCCTATGATCCACTGTCTCATTCACCAGGGAGCGTTATGTGGGAAATCAATGAAAAAACTGAAATTTTTTTAACTTGTGGTTAAAATTATTAATATGTTAAGAGGTGGAAATTGAGCGCTTTTGCATAGACAACTAAAGCAGTTTTTACTGGAAATTGAGGCAGAATATGGAGACTTGCTGCTGTACAACCATAAAAGGTGCTGAGTGCAGGAAAGTGCCTTGAACGGTTTTTTGCTATTCGCAAGGAAATCCCTGAATTTCTTAATAAGTTTGTCTCATCTATTACCACAGAACTAGAAGAAGAAATTCAAAGCCCAGAATTTTTTAAAGCAGTTAGCTTTCCGAACAAACATGACAAATCATTTTATCACCTTAAACCTGAGTCTTCAAGGAAGAAACCAGGTGGTATCAGAAATGGTGGGAATTTTATATGGGTTTCGTAACAATTTTACAAATTTCAAAAATTATTTAGAAAACAATGAATTAACACATTTCTCTTGCTGTCTACAATTAACGGTGGAGAAAGACCAGGAAACTATAGATTATTCATATTTCAATTCACACATTCAAGAGATCATTGAATAATTCAACACACGATTCAAGGAAACTGAAACACTGAAAAGCAGTGTACAGCTTTACATGAATCCTCTTGGTGCTACAAACGAGGAACAAGAACCACACCTACAACTTGAGCTGTGCGATTTACAAGCTGATACGTTCCTACAGACCAGACAAGAAAAGGGATCATATTTTAAAACTGATATCTAGTGAAAAATACCCAAACTTAAGACAATTTGGACTAAAATTGACTTCAATGTTTGGGAACACACGTACATATGTGAACGTGTTTTTTCTTCAATGAAATTCATTAAAAATCAGTATAGATGTCGACTTGCAGATTCGTCCTTGCTTCATCTTTTGAGATTAGCAACAACAGAGCTGGAAATGAACATTCGTTCATTGGTAGATGCAGCTTATCGACCACAATACTCCAATTAGATTGTCCTTTTTAAAGTTTTGTTTTGACTGCATTATTAATTTCAGTTTGTATTAAATTTTTATCTTTTTTCCATTTGGAAAATATTAAGTCAAATAAACTGACATCGTTGAGTGCTCTTCTTCAAAATTAATTTGTTCAATGTTCTTATGCGTAAACATGTCTCTGATGAATAAAAGTGTTAATGTTTGAAAATAGGGAAGTATTTACCTCACTTTCCTGAAGAAACATTTAGATTAAAGGATATACAATCCAGTTTTACAGGTAATAATGTACTAATATGAATAAAATCTTTAACATATCTAGATATGTAGTTATCATCAATGTTTTTTACAGTCTGCCACGACTACACTTAGATTTAAAGTTGATTATTAGCTTGTATATTTGTTTCAGAAACCATATTATATTGAAAGTTCGTTAAATATAAGGAATAAGGTATCATAAACCTTGATTATATTTGTTTGAATGACAAACTTTGTATAGTTGCCATACATTCAAACTATCACTTAGGTTATAGCCTTGTGGAAAGTATTATTATAATACCTTTTTTTTAAAGTTGACTCATCTCTTTCAGAAACCATATTATATTGAAAGTTCGATATCTATAATGAAACAAGTTAGCTAAAAACTGTATTACATTTGTTTGAATGATATACTTTGTGTAGAAATCTTACGTTCAAATGATAATATAGGTTATAGGTTTGTAGGAAGTACAGTATCTACTAAACGCCGATTTTAGTAATAATCCCAATCTGTAAGGCATTATTTCGTGCCAGGATACTATCATATATATATATATATATAATATTTTGTTAGCATAGACGGACATTTAGAACGGAAGTAGAAATTTCCTTCTGGAAGGTCTTTTATCCTAACTAAACACAACTATAGGGTAGATTTCTGGTAAGAGATAAAGCCTTACAAGCGAGCTTCCTTCAAATATCATCGTATATATTAGGCTACATCAACTCATATGAAGAAAAGACTAACAAGTTTCGAACTTTGATATGCTCTTCAAAGCTTTTACTAACATTGTAAGTGACTGTCCAACCGAGCCATCTATCTAGACCCCAGGATACACGGACCGGGCATTTCTGGAGGCTGCCATCTTTTGGAAGAAGAGGGAACTTCTTGGTGGAAGGAAGATTCATTCAAGCTTTCCCCAAATACTCTTGTCACCAAACCCCGGCCAGAAACTACCTTGGTGACTAGTGTGGTTTTATTTAGAGGAATGTTGATATTTTGTAAAATAATACACCTTAATTAATATTTAATTTATACTAATACCTAAGGGGAAAATTTCAAAATCTTACGAAATATTACTTTGCTTTTGTTTGGTTTGTGTTTATTTGTTTACTAACGCAATTCCCGCTTTTCAGACTGTTTAGGCCAAGCTTCGGGTGTAAGAATAGCCCTACTAGTTTATAATTACCTAAGTTTATGTTTCGTGTAATCAAATGTAATTAGGATTAAGGCATAAGATAGACATTTCTTGTTTTGAGGGTTGGGACACATGGAGGTCAAAGCGGAAGTGGCAGTTTTGTTTTTGTTTTTTTGTTTTTGTTTTTGTGAGAGTGAAAAGAGGGAAGAGAAAACGGGAAGCACGCGGTAACACCCAGGTTTGGGTTCGGGAAAAAGTTCAAATATTAAGTAATATTATTGCCACATAGTGTGCCTAAAGAAGAGGTGGGCGTCCCCCTGGATCGCCGGACAATCTGCATCTTGTTCCATTTAAAGGAATACATGGAAGTTTCGGCCACGTGGTAACTTGTGGAGTCATCTCAGGTTGAGTACAACCTACCAGGTACGGGTAGTACAAGACTATTATATTCCCCCAAACGGTAGTACCGGCTAGTAGCCAATCATCAAGGACTTTGATCCACGGGGTAATACGGCTAGACTATGCATATGATTACCCGGGTGACAATACAGCAAAGTAGCATCCAGCAAATTGTGTTGGGTGACATTGTAAATTAAACCAGGAGTGCCAATTGTGCGCGGGAAGACGAAAACCCTAGCAATGTACTATTCTAAGCTAGGTTAAAACAGTTGGACAAAGTTATTTGATTTGAGATCATAAGGTTGTATTGAAGTGTGTTTTACCCGTGTTGTAACCGTCACAAGTAGTTAGCGGTAGTGTGCACGACCTTTCAGAACAATCTAAAGACACCTAATTCCTAGTTTGATAATATTTGTATATGTGTTTTTTTTTATTGCTGGTAATTTACCACAGGTTAATTTTGTGTCATAATGTATGTGTCAACACCATAATCATTATTATACTCATCTTTGTTGGGAATGTCTAGAATACTAGGTTCTAGGTTAGAATAAATGTTAACGTCCCTTTTGAAAATTTTGAACTAGCTCCATGTGGTTAATCTATTGATGCGTCAATGTAAGATAGTCGTTCCTCCCTTTCAAGTTTTTTTTTCTTCTCCTTGCCACTCGAACCTAACTCAGAGGTCCTGTAGAGAAAGATAATCTGTGTTCCTATCTACTAAGAGAGCTAACAGTCGAGGTGCTCCCAGGCCCACCACTTTAGGAGGTTTCTTTCCTCAACCAACATTTGTTAGTAAGTTAAATGTTTATTGAAAATAAGAGTATAATTGAAAGTAGGAACCTTTCAGATTGGCGCCCAACGTGGGGCACGAGTCATAGGTAGAGTAGGTGAAAGGATTGGGATGTTTTAAATGAATTTGTTAGATTTTGTTATTGTAAAGGTTTGGCTATTACTGGATGAAAGGCGGGATATTTTATATAAATATTTATTTCATTGTGGGTGAAGTAGGTCACTAGGTAGTATTCGTGAAGAGGGAGACACCACGGAGGGGAACTATATATTTTGGAGATGGAAGAAACAGGAGATGGCAGCTTGATGGTGGGGGACGTGATGCTATTGGTGTTGGAGGATAACGTAGGAGTTGTCGATCCTTATGGCAGAGGATCGCAGGACCCCCCAGAAAACTCAAGTCAGGTATCATTAGAATCACACCATGATTGCAGTGAACCAGTGTCAGCAAACCCATCACGACAAGGGGATAGCTCTCGGGGGTGGGATATGACTCAAATGGTTGCATTGCTGAATCAAACCATGCAGACTAATAATGAGAACCTGAAGATGCAGCTGGAGTTGTCTATGAAGGCAAATGCTGATAACCTAAGGTCCGAACTTGAGAGGTCCAGACAGGTTGATCGTGAGGCTATGCAGGAAAGCCAAGAATTGTTGTCAAAGAGGCTGGAACAAGCGATAAAGCTAAACAATGAGAATTTAAGGGGTGAGATTCGGAGGATCGCACGGGAGAGCAGCGATGCACTCACAGAATTCAACCGAGTGGCAATGGCTAATCGTCAGGTGGTGGGGGATATGGTTGAAGGTCTGAGCTCCCAGGTGGAGACGCTTAGGTTGGAGAGTAAGGCCACAGAAGAGAGAGTCGCGCAGAGGCTGGAGAATTTCGAGGGGTTTATTACATCAAAAACAAAGGATCGAGTATCTAGGGCATTGGACGAGAAATTAGGTAGGGCTTCGGAGGAGACCATGAGGGCCAGAGCAGAATGCGAAGAGCTCCAGAAGAGGACTATGGAACTCCAAGACGAAGTGTCAGAACAAATGTCCAGGATTCCAGCCTTAGTTTCAGAACAGGTTCAGGGTGTACGGCCGGATCCAACGCTTGGCCCGCTTCTGGGTTTAAGTGCGTGGCTAAACTTTCAGGCAGTGGAGGACCGCTTGCCAAAGTTCAGTGGCAAATTCTCCGAGAACCCGATTACACACCTGCAGACAGTGAGGAACATCCTATCAGGTCAGGCAATGCCGGCGGGGGATAAGATCCGTCTCGTTGGAACCACTTTCCAAGGGGCAGCGGCACAATGGTGGCAGGCCGCGCAAGATGGAATAGATTCGTGGGATTCCTTTGAAGCTTGTTTCCGGCAAGAGTTCTGGGCACCTGAGAAGCAAGGACAGGCGCGTGCTAGGCTGCATGGCGAAAGGTTTAGAGAGGGAACTGGGTTGACGATGGAGGCCCATTTCCTGAGGATGTTTGAGAGGAGTAGGCATCTAGATGCTCAGATGACCGATGCGGAACTCATGAGCATGGTTGCGAGCCAAATGCCTTTCCGAATACAGGAGCTACTTGCATTGGGGCGCCGGGAGTCCATTTCAACCTTCAGGGAAGAGCTGCGCAGACTGGACCAGCTGGACTTAGCTAGGCGTTCGACTCGGGGAGGCAATCTGGGGCGAAGTCAACCCCAAATAAACTATTCGGGGACTAATTCAAGTATGAGGGCAAGATCTCCAACACATCACCATGGACCACCATCTCTAGCGGCTCGCCAGCCACAGTCTTTCCAACAGTTAAGGACTTTCAGACCTCAGCCCAGGGTGAGTGTGGCAAGATTAGAGCGGGAGGAACCACGGGAACTAGGGGCGGATTGGACTCCAAATCGTCAGGTTCCCACAAGCCGTAGAAGAAGGCGAAGAAGGCTTGGTCGAGTAGGAGTAGATGGACGGTACAGGCCATACCGATCTGACTCTGGTGAGGAGGAACCCCTGGAAACTGCGCGTACACGCCCTTGTCTGTACAGGAGCGAAGAAGAAGATGAGTTGAGAAACGATCGGCAGGAGTACGAGGATAGAACTGGAGGGCGCCACAGGAGTGAGGGTGAGGAGTTGTTTATGGGGCGGAACCAGGTTGGCCTAAACAATGGGACGTCAAACTCCAGACCCCTTTAGGTGAAACCTCCGAGCTGAAGGGTACGGGAGAGACTGTTGAGGAGGTTAGGGAAGTGAAACGCGTATTGAACGCATACAAGATGAGTACGGACATTCGGGAGGACCTCCTGGAGGAGGAAGCGTCCATAGAAAGGGGGGGTTGTCCCAAATGTCCAGAAGTTAAAGTTATGATTGAGGGGCTGGAGGTGCGTTGCCTGTTGGATTCCGGAGCGGATATCAGTTGCATCTCTGAGGAGTTGACTAATGTCATCTTGGATAAGAACCCCCAGGTGCCTTGCTTACCTTTGCCAAAGACGACTATTCTTGGAGTCACCAGCAGGAGGAGCCCGGCAATTACCAGGCAGGTGCAGCTGAGCATCGAGGGTATAGGCACAGTGAGGGTCGCCCATTGCTTCGTCGTAAAGGGGTTAATCAAACCTGTGATCCTGGGGATGGATTTTCTTTCGGATAATAAAGTCACGCTTGATTTCAGTAGGCAGCAGATAATTTTTGGGGAGAGATCACGAGGGATAGAAGATGGTATCCTAGAGGCTGGATGGACCTACAATCCGGATGCCTACACCATCCGGGTATTGGCGGTACAGATGAATAGTTGTTTTGAGGAGCAGGGTTTACCATCATCCCAGGGACGAGTATTGGTTGAGTCCAGGAGGCCAATGCCCACTGATGAAGAGCTGGTGGAGTTTGTAAAGGCGATACCGGGCCTGCGTGAAGACAGAAAACGCATCGTGCTGGATCTTTTGAAGGAGAACCGAAAGGCTTTCTCAGACCGCCCTGGATTAAATAATTTCTACCAGGCTAATATACAACTGACTGATGATAAGGCGTACTTCCAGCGGAGTTACCCATTGCCCAGAGCATACGAAGCTGAGCTGGATGCTCATGTGAAGGAAATGTTAGAAGTAGGAATAATCAGCCGGTGCTCAAGTCCATTTGCAAATCCCTTGGTATGTGTTATCAAGAAAGACAAGTCGGTACGGCTTTGTTTGGATGCTAGGCACTTAAACAAGTTGGTGGTCAAGGATAGGGAATCTCCCACTACTATTACCGAAATGCTCCATAGCTTCGGGGGTGTTCGGTATCTCAGTACGACGGATATGACGATGGGATACTACCAGGTCAGCTTAAAGCCTGAGGCGAGGTTATTTACGGCGTTTCTGTACAAGTCCAGACAATACTGTTTCAATGTGATCCCATTTGGTTTAAGCACCGCGGTGGCGGAGTTCACCCGCTGTATGGATTTGGTATTGGGAGAGGAGTGCGTCGGATATGCAAGAGCCTATGTTGACGACGTTCTGGTCACCTCGCCTGGTTTCAGGGAGCATATAATACACCTCCAGCACGTCCTTAAGAGGATCATAGCCGCGAACATGACCATAAAGTTAAAAAAGTCTTTGTTCTTTAGAGATGAGGTCCCGTTCCTGGGTCACGTCCTTACTCCCACTGGCACCCGTCCGGACCCGGAGAAGTTGAAGGTAATAAGGGAGTACCCTGTTCCCGGGAATCGAACGCAGGTAAAGGCGTTTCTGGGTGTTATTGGGTATTACCGGGGGTACACGGAGAAGCTGGCGAGGCGGGCATTGCCATTGTTTAGACTGTTGAAGAAAGAGACACGATGGAAGTTTGGTTCCGCAGAGAGGGAGTCGTTTGAGGAGTTGAAGGATTTGTTTGTCGAAACGCAGGTACTGCATCACCCGAAGCACCATGAAACGTATTACGTCACTACTGACGCGAGTGGCTATGCTTTGGGGGTGACGATACACCAGCTGGATCAAGAGGGTAACCGTAAAATAGTCGCGATGGACAGCAGAAAGCTGAATGGCCCGGAGATAAACTACACAGTTACTGAGAAGGAGTGTTTGGCTATAGTTTGGTCGCTCCAAAAATTTCGCAGTTTGTTGTTAGGAAACCCCATAGTCATCTTGTCTGACCACAAAGCGTTAGCGTTTATGAAAACTTGTCGGTTACGGAGTGGGAGGCTTACTAGGTGGATTTTGGCCCTGCAAGAATTTGACCTCAAGTTTCAATACATCTCAGGAAAGGAAAATTCGCAGAGTGACGCTTTAAGCCGTCTACCCATTGACGCAGAAGGAAATTGGGAGTCTGGTAAGATAAGGAAGCCTGAGGACTTCTTGGTCTTGGCGGTGTCGTTAAGAGGTGAACCGGGGGTGGAAGAGGCTCTGAGGGACTTGGCGTTCCTGCAGAGTATTGACTCCGCAGCAAACTCTATCCGGGAGGACTTGAGATCGGCACACGATCCAGGTTTCGTGGGAACAAAGACCCAACGGAGAAACGTCGCAATCTACAAGGTCCACAGAGAATTAATTTACCGTAAGTGTCAATCACAAAACCCTTTGGAACACACGTTGAAAGTCTACATTCCTGAAGCTCTACGGAGGCCATTGATACTACATGTGCATGCAGTGAAGGGACATTTTGGAGCACGCAAGTGTGCTTTATATTTGAAAAGGTATGTGTACTGGCCAGGATTAGATGGTATGGTTCGGAGTGAATTGAGTAGTTGCGGACTTTGCCAGCGAGCCAAGTACACGACCAAAAGCTACATTGGTGAGTTTCAAGCAATTATTCCGGAGGGCCCAAATCATTTGGCCGCGGCGGACCTATATGGCCCCCTCCCCAAAAGCAAAGGGGGAGTGACTTACATTTTCGTCATCTGTGATGTATTCTCCAAGCTCTGTCGGATATATTGTATCAAGAAAGCCACAGCGGAAGTATGCATCCGGAAGGTGCAAGCATATGCGCAGGAGGTGGGGTGCCCACTAGCCATGCTTACAGACCATGGAACGCAGTTCACATCGAAAAGATGGTACAATGCTTTAGTAGCGTTAGGTGTTAAGCCAACTCACAGTTCCATCCGCCACCCAGCATCCAACCCTTGTGAACGTTATATGAAAGAGATATCCAGGTTCCTCAGAAGCTACTGCTACGATCAGCACACGAAATGGTCGGAATACGTGGACGTTTTGGAAGCGATACTGAACACCCTAGTCCACTCTTCCACAAAACTCACTCCTAATGAGGTCCATTTCGGCCAGGTAGGAGTAGATGCGTTCGCCCAACTGTTCGAGGAACCTCAAGGACGGCCATTGCCTGAACGGGAGCTGATCCAGAAGGAGTTAACGATCCTGGCGAAGAAAAGGTTGGAGTGGGCTGGTGAGTTGAGGAAGAAAACACAGCGGGGGCCAGCGACACAGTTTAAGATCGGCGATCTTGTTTTACTTAAAGAGGCACCAGCTTCCAACTTTTGGGGAAAAGAGACCAAGAAGTTCTTTTTGGTTTACAGTGGTCCATATGAGGTTACCAAGGTTGTGAGGCATAACGCCTACGTTTTAAGAGATACCAACACTAACACAGCGCGGGGAACGTACAACGCGTATTCGTTGAAGCCCTGGAAAGAGTAAGGTGTTGAAGACATAAAGGGCCCTGGTCATCGTCTAGAAAACGTTAGGTGGAGAGTGATCTACCGACAAGTGAATTTCTCCCCAGCCTCAGCCACTTTCGAAATTATATTGTCCACAGATAGTCTGTCATATCTGTTAAATATAATTTGGGGGTCTCTGTAAGTGACTGTCCAACCGAGCCATCTATCTAGACCCCAGGATACACGGACCGGGCATTTCTGGAGGCTGCCATCTTTTGGAAGAAGAGGGAAATTCTTGGTGGAAGGAAGATTCATTCAAGCTTTCCCCAAATACTCTTGTCACCAAACCCCGGCCAGAAACTACCTTGGTGACTAGTGTGGTTTTATTTAGAGGAATGTTGATATTTTGTAAAATAATACACCTTAATTAATATTTAATTTATACTAATACCTAAGGGGAAAATTTCAAAATCTTACGAAATATTACTTTGCTTTTGTTTGGTTTGTGTTTATTTGTTTACTAACGCAATTCCCGCTTTTCAGACTGTTTAGGCCAAGCTTCGGGTGTAAGAATAGCCCTACTAGTTTATAATTACCTAAGTTTATGTTTCGTGTAATCAAATGTAATTAGGATTAAGGCATAAGATAGACATTTCTTGTTTTGAGGGTTGGGACACATGGAGGTCAAAGCGGAAGTGGCAGTTTTGTTTTTGTTTTTTTGTTTTTGTTTTTGTGAGAGTGAAAAGAGGGAAGAGAAAACGGGAAGCACGCGGTAACACCCAGGTTTGGGTTCGGGAAAAAGTTCAAATATTAAGTAATATTATTGCCACATAGTGTGCCTAAAGAAGAGGTGGGCGTCCCCCTGGGTCGCCGGACAATCTGCATCTTGTTCCATTTAAAGGAATACATGGAAGTTTCGGCCACGTGGTAACTTGTGGAGTCATCTCAGGTTGAGTACAACCTACCAGGTACGGGTAGTACAAGACTATTATATTCCCCCAAACGGTAGTACCGGCTAGTAGCCAATCATCAAGGACTTTGATCCACGGGGTAATACGGCTAGACTATGCATATGATTACCCGGGTGACAATACAGCAAAGTAGCATCCAGCAAATTGTGTTGGGTGACATTGTAAATTAAACCAGGAGTGCCAATTGTGCGCGGGAAGACGAAAACCCTAGCAATGTACTATTCTAAGCTAGGTTAAAACAGTTGGACAAAGTTATTTGATTTGAGATCATAAGGTTGTATTGAAGTGTGTTTTACCCGTGTTGTAACCGTCACAAGTAGTTAGCGGTAGTGTGCACGACCTTTCAGAACAATCTAAAGACACCTAATTCCTAGTTTGATAATATTTGTATATGTGTTTTTTTTTATTGCTGGTAATTTACCACAGGTTAATTTTGTGTCATAATGTATGTGTCAACACCATAATCATTATTATACTCATCTTTGTTGGGAATGTCTAGAATACTAGGTTCTAGGTTAGAATAAATGTTAACGTCCCTTTTGAAAATTTTGAACTAGCTCCATGTGGTTAATCTATTGATGCGTCAATGTAAGATAGTCGTTCCTCCCTTTCAAGTTTTTTTTTCTTCTCCTTGCCACTCGAACCTAACTCAGAGGTCCTGTAGAGAAAGATAATCTGTGTTCCTATCTACTAAGAGAGCTAACAGTCGAGGTGCTCCCAGGCCCACCACTTTAGGAGGTTTCTTTCCTCAACCAACATTTGTTAGTAAGTTAAATGTTTATTGAAAATAAGAGTATAACTGAAAGTAGGAACCTTTCAACATATTTATTTAATTTAACTACTCAAACATTGATGTATCTCATATATTTAATCAAATTAATGAACGGTGTCAAAATGCTACATTGCCTTTTATGGGTGTAAGAGACAAAGAGATACCCGAATATTTTTACCTCTCCTACACAATGGTATGCAGACGACAGCTCGGAAATTTCAGCCACAGATGTTCATCCAGTTGTATTATTGAGATCAATGAGTGGGTCTAATACGGAATGAGAAAAAGAAAAGAAGTTTGTGTGTGTGTGATTCATTTACTTCTAAACTGCCCCGCGCGTTTCAATTCTGATGGATGGATGAGAAGATTTAAAAAATTTCATATTCATTTTAAAATATTTTCAACGTTTTATATAAAATTTAATGTTATGTTGTATTTATCATGGGCAACCATTTTACCTTTGTTATGATGTATGAATATTCTCTTTGGACTTGGAATTAAATAACGTTTTTAAATTTAACTCTAGAATATGATTCTTGGTACATTGTTTGAAGAAGATTAGGGCCTTCCTTTTCAGCATCTTTAAAATATAAAACCAAATCTGTGCTGTTCCTCCTTAAATATGTTTTTAAAAGTGGAAGCCCAGTTAAAAAATGGGCTACAAGTACAACAATATAAATCTGAGGGTCCAGTGAAGATCTTGATGCTATTTATATCCAGCAAATGTGTAATATGTAAAATTCAGAAGAGGAAACAGATTTCCTATACTTTTACTCACTGCTTTCAATATGGAAATATTTTCTTGGTGAGATCCAGCCAAATCTTCAACTAGAGATAGTTTTTCATCTCTCTTGGTTATCAGTCATCCAGCATTTATTTCAAATATTCAGATACTTTATTCCAGAGCATCAATTAATTTTTTATAATATGTTAAAATATTAATACATCTATTGATTTCATTTTTGTCAACAGTACTAAAATGCTCTTCATTTTATAAAACATTCTAAAAAAAAATCTTCCGTAAGGAGTGTAGAATATAGTAAAATTTAAGACTTAAATACTATATTAATAATTTCAGATTAATGAGATGTATAGATTTAAATTGGGTGACAATTAAAGATATCGTGATAATATAATTAATCTTTAATTATTAATATTGTGACGTTTTCTCAAATATGAAAGAGAAAAGACTGTTTTGGCTCACCAATTCTGCCCCCATTTGGCTAGTCTGGAACATAGCATCAACACGACGTACGCTCCGCGGCCCAACTTGTATCAAACTGACTGTCCGTGGTTTAACGCTCGCCTCCAAGCACGCCTCGTCCGAGAGATACGAACAAGTGACTGTCTGAATGCGCAGATCTATGTGCGCCGACAAAAGTGTTTTGGTGTGAAACAGCCGACTGACCAGCGCGCAATTTGAATAATTGCCCGATCAAGTGAGAATTGTCTAGAACCTGTGCATTCCCCTCACCCCTCTTCCCGACTGTGCTTCCCGCGAAATGAGAACACGTGATTGTGACTTTGTGTATATAACGGCTGGACTCTATTGCCGAGTTACTCATTTCTCAGCACTCTTTTAGGTGAGACACTTAGTGTTCAGATTAGACTTAGTTTATTTTCTTCACTTCAAAGTTCTGTTTGGCATCATGAACTCTAAATTTAATGTTTTGGCGATATCTATTTAAAACTTGACTTAAAACTTAAATTCTTATGAGACTGCAGGATTTCCCTGGAAGTCATAATTGTTCTGTTAAACTTTTAACTATTGTTGTAATTGCAGACTCGTCTCGTCCGCTTCACGGATGGGTTCGGGGTTCCTTACGCCGCCATCTTGGTGCGCGAGATATTTTATAGGAACTTGTTGTAAATACGACTTTACTTGTCAAAGTTAAGAATCTTAGTCCTTTGAAATTATGTACTTGTTGTTCAAATCTGGGGCCGCGAGCCCGCACACTTAGCGCTTTAATCATGTTAGTGGTTAGGTTGGTTAACTTTATTGATGTTTGTTAGGTTTCTTGTTACCTTTTTGCTTCTTGTAATGGCTATTAATTATTGTTTAGCGTACTCATGTCTTTTGCGTTTCTTCTGAAGTATCACCACGGGCGAGTTGTATATATCTTTACGATAGTTCTTTTTATCGGCTGGTTATCATATCTAGTTGTGTTAGTTTGGGTAAACTTCGTTTTCTGGACAGGGTCAATTTAAATGTGTTTGTTTGTTATTACTTCACTGTACCTTCTTAGAGTCTTGGGGCCGTGCCCCATTATTTTTGCTTCGGCCAGTTTATTATTATTTTTAACGCCTTTACTCTGAGTATGTCTCGCTCTCTGTCTGCGCGAGTATTGTTGTATACTGAATAAAAGATAAATAAACTCTCTTGTAATTAACCGGCCTTTTATTTATGGTTGTGAATCATTTAAATTAAAGGGAGGGGTTACAATATAATATCTAAGTCTTAACTTTTACTATAAAATGCTCTTGTTTGTTTCACTTGAAATTTAAATAATAATATATACAATATGTTTATGGAGATTTTTCACTCTGGTATTAGATTATTTAAATTCCCACATTAAACTATATTATGGGCGTTTGTTTTTATTTATGATTTATTTTGTTCAAAAACAGATATAATAAAATATGTTCTATGTTGATTTGTAAGATTAGAATTGTGATTAGGAAAGAAAGGATGTCCATAGGTAGGATTCGGATGTGGACAAATTAAAATAATAATAATAACAACCCACATATAGCTACAATATTTTTTTTCGTTTAACTTAGCACAATTCATTCAGTGATTTATTATATTTATATAGTTCAATTTTATATTCTATGTATTCTCTCTAACTCTAGTAGAAATTTTAATCATACCATTGTTGTAGGTAGTATCATTATTAAATATTAATACAACATCGTCCATAAAGCGATCCCGAGCACACCCAGTAGTATCGAGTTTTAATAGTCATCGTGCCACATTTAGAGATAGCTGAGCAAAAGGTAAATATACATATATTATTCTCCTAAGCATAGTTCCTAGGAGTGGCCCCCACCATATATAATTCAAATCTCATACCCATCAATTTTACTACATATTATACTTTAATACATAGATAATTTTAAGAGTCATAGTCTTTTACCTCCGTTTTATGGGGAAATTGATTAAATCGTACAAAATGATTAACTGACCAAAAACCACACGTTTTACTAATCTTTCCGTTGACTTGAACAAATATACATCTGAACCTTCTAATCTGAAATATGGACACAGCTAGAAAATAAATAGGCTTAAAGCTTCCTTCTACTCCAATGGCTAACTTAGTTAATATAAATAGATTCATAATAACTGATACAGAAAAGCTTAAGGCTCCCGTCTACTGAGAACTGAGACAACAAATAATACAGAAACATATACTAATGAATAAGACAATACATTATAGGACTAACATTTAATAAAATATAGAGTAAGGCTAAAAATCCCAGTCCCTAACCTGACACCCACATTCTCGCCTGCACTGATCCGAACCATGAAAGTACCATTACGTGAATCTTCATTTTCTCGGAGAAACCCATTGCTGGCTGGGGGTCGATCTTTTTCTCTAATCTTCCTCAGGACGATTTGGTGTTCACTGATTCAAGTCGAAATGTAAAGTCACTTGTTGTTGAAGTAATCGAAAAATTAACTATGTGTGTCCTTTTGGGGATTTAGGTGGCGGTTTTTTTTTAAAGTTATGGCATTAAGGTCCAATCAACGTTGATAGCGATCGCCAGCAACAATCGAAATTTTTTAGCCTAGCCACGTCGTATTTTGGCCGACCACACTCTCCACTCGCTGTCTCTCTTGCGCAGGCGTGTCGTTCTCAAACTTTGTCAGCCGCTTGAACTGTCGCCATGGCAACAACGGACGGCTAGGCAACGCCCGTCCTTATTTATCTAAACGTTAGTTGTAGCTTGTTGGAGGCATAGATAAGGGAGTAAAATGACCATATGAGTTAAGGCCATAGATAAAGGATAGTTAAGTGCCAACAGTAATTAAATATCATATTGAGAGGGTTAACTGTAAATTCTCTGAAGTGATAGGACTATTGTAATTTAGGGTATCACGTAGTTAACTTTTATTTGGTGATCTGTCTCATACCATTGCTACAATATTATAGAGATCAATGGTCTTACATCACTGGTTTTATGTATCTCCCTAACTTGGTCGACGCCAAGCATTCACTTTAATAGTTCCTTCTATATTGGTCTGAAAAAGAGCTCGATGTCCCAATAACATAAAAAATTGATCTGGGAAATATAACTACTCTGTGTAAACTGTTGGCTATGCTGCTTTATTATTAAAATAATTAGTATTCTTAATTTTTTAAAGTCATGTAGGCCTATAACTTTGTTTTATAGATGTAACTTTGAATTTTAACTGATATAGCTACATCTTCCTAATGCACTATTTAAAGAAAATTACTTTTCAAGGTATCTTGGATGAAGTTCTGTTTTCCATTAAAATATAGCTAGTTGAACACACCTAACCTGTTTAACCTAGATTTTAATGTGTGTCTTGGCTAACAACTGTTATAATTCCTTTAGTTAAATAAATAATTGTATTAAAATATTCATATAATTTAAAACTATTTAGTCTGAAAAAATCCAGTTCACATGTTAATACATATTTTCCCTATTGAATTTTTTCTGTAAAAAAAATCACAATTTTTCCAAAGAAGTGAGAAAAATATATATCCCCTCAAAATATATTCACCCACTATAATCTTCATGAGACTTACCATGAATACAGCTTACTTTGCTAGATACACCTTAATTTAGCTTGACATAATAAAGTTGTATGTAGCTGTCATCTGAACTCTCGTACAATGCAGGTTCTCCTAAATAATATTTTGTGACACTTTTTTTTAGTGAACTTACCGCACATAAAACCCACCTGTTTTCAATTAGTCCATCAACATGTAAACACTCACTTCGGTGGCTGCATGGTCTTGCACCAGATTAGCTTGCCAAAAACAAGGATATCGGGATTCAATCCCAGTCATTATACCAAGGGTGGTTTTCCACTCTCCCTCCACGCAAATGCAAGCAGGCGTCCTCTAAATTCAACTAGTCTTAATCAGGTGGCTACTATTTTTTAAATTAAGTTAATAACAAGTAAATTAAATTACATTATGCTTTAATTAAATTTAATTATAGGTACAGGAACAGGTTTATCTAAACTTATTTATTTTTGTCTCATCTTATGGCAGATATTATAAGATTTAATGTTAATAAGAAATAATTAAAATGCTTGATAAATACACATCCTTACAATCAAACTTAACATATATATTGTAATATGTCTGACAGATTAATCCTGACGAGTTTAATGTTTCAGCTGTGGGACTGAGACCTGCTTTTATTAAGTAGCCTACATTTGTTTCAAGTTTATTGGCTTGACCACGGACTACCACATTTGAAGAAGGTGACACCCGGATTTGATTAAACTTCCTAATTGTATTTAGTTTATTCATTTATTAAGAGAAAATCCTCATGCAATGTACGTGGACCAGCATAGGCTTGTAAAAAGAACTGATTGAGAGATTTCTACCAAACTGTACTCTTTCCAGTGTGTAGTTATTTTTTACCTAATATACCTAAAACCCACTTTAAAAAATTGTAAGTCCTATTCAAATTTTTTGAATTTCTTATTTTTATATGATTTCTTCTCAAATTATAAATTTGAAAATTTGCAAAAGTTTAGCTATTGTTTTATTTCAGACCACCTACAAATAGGCTAAATGTCAGCATAGTTCTAATATGGTATTTTCTTGTGTCTTTGTTTGGATACTAACACATTTTTTATTTGTGTCATCCACAGATCAACAAGTAAATATCCAGAAATAATCTGTATTTAACTTATATAAATACAAAAAATAAATGTTTGGCAATATGGTGAAACCAAAAATCAATATGGTGTTACTGCCACTGAAAGCGCACTATTTTCTTTGGAATGCAGGTAACTTATTAACATTTTTTTTACAGCACTAGAAATAATATAATATGTTAGATCAATTAAGTAAAGTGTTTTCAAGTGATAGTTAAATATCTAAATTTCAGTAATTCTAGTAGCTTGAAAGATGTTAAAATAATCTAATATTTGACCCTACATAATTTCAGGCACATCACCTGTCATGTCCTTCCTCTCAACATATGCTCGTCAACTAGGCTTTTCCAGTCTCATCGTGGGCACTATTTTCACCGTGTTGCCCGTGTGCGGGATGCTAGCCAAGCCCATATTTGGGGCGGTGGCGGATCATTTTCGGCTGCAGAAAACGCTGTTTGTTGCATTTCAAGTGCTTACAGCGCTGGCATTCTTTATGGTTCAGTTTGTCCCAGAGATTCCAACTGAGTCTCAGGTGTCATTAGACTGTGATGGGTTGACGATATTCAAGACATGTGGTCAAGATAGTTTGGACCAGTGCTCCGATGACACCCTTTCTGCGCAAATTGGGCTTAAGACCATAGTTAAGTGTGAGGTATGTTAATGATTGGTAGTTGAAATAATTTATTAACTATCTGCTTTTCAATGTGATGTTAATTTAAGTGTGGAGCAACATAAAACCCTTTCAATAGACTTGACTGCCATAGACAGAGAGATAGGGGTTTTAATCCTTTTTGGGTGCACAGAGTTTTTTCTTTTATCGTTTTCCTTTCTTTCTACATGCAAATGTGGGTGCATTTAATCCAAATTCAACTTTCTTTATCCTTAAAACATTATTGCAATTTGTAAATATGTAAAAGTCCGACACGTTAGCTCAGTCGGAAGCATGTCTGCCTATTGAGTTAAAGGTTCCAGGTTTGTTTCAGGTATGTCCAAAAAATTTATCATTGATGAAATATGGGTTTACCCTTTATCATTGATAAATTAACGGCCGGAGACTGGATGTTCTACCTGTCTTAGTTTTAAGGTGCCCATACACGATCATTCCAGGCATGATGCCAGGAGTGTCATTCGAACGTTTCATTCCAAAACTGCCCGTGTGTGGGGGGATTCATGCCAAACATGATGGAGTGACACGCCACTTCACTCCAGTAATGAACAATCCAACCTGTTTGATTTTCTTGGAGTGATGGCGCGCCAAAACTGACCGTGTGTGGGCAGCTGCAATCCTGGACTGACGAACGCATGCGCAGTTAGCCAATAAATTCATAAAACACGTGGTGATAGTCGACAAAGCACCTGTTTATTTTGTATGGCATTGTTCAAGTCTTCCAAGGATCTCCCGATTGCGAGAAACCTAAGCGTTTCTATCAGTCTTTCCTCTACTGGGATGGCATCTCTCATCACTGTGTCCTGTTTGTATATTAAAGGACCAACTAGTGACAGAAGTCTTTGAAAACACTCAGAGCTAGTATGCAAATACATTTTAAAATCATCCTTAGAGTTTAGTTCAAGTTCACGCAAAAGAGAAATGTCTGAAAATTTATCTATTTGTTGTAACCAACATTTTGACCATAAGTTACGCTGTTTTTTTCTCTCCACTACTCTATCATCTGCCAATAATAAAACCAAAGCCACATCAGCACTTTTCTTATACATTTTTACGACCCCACGGGACAAATCACATCAGTAAACCGGTCTCGGTGTGACACGTGTGTGGACAATTCCTGACCCACCCGGAATGACACGCCTTGAATGACACTCCCAGCATCATGCTGGGAATGACCATGTATGGGCACCTTTAAGTTAGATTATAAGGCATACGAAGCTACGACAGGCCTAGCAAGTATGTAGTGGAAATTATATGGTTTGAATGAACAAAAATTGACCCAGGCCACAGGCGGGAAACAGTAATGGTTGTAAAATTCCATTTGCCTGTTCTTCATTAACATAAATATATTGACATCATTATTTTATCTTACAATGAGACTATTAAGCTCCAATGAGTGAAGTGATTAAAAGGTAATAAGTACTTGGTAGTATCTACTACACAATAGTAGCACTTTTTCAAAATCAGGTGAACAAACAAATTCTAGAGTTAGGTAGTAAATTACTTCATAGAAGTAGATTCCAGAAAAAAAATTTAAACACTTACTAGAGTAGTAAGTACTATGCTGGTAGTAGAGTTTACTACTCAGGATCAAAACATGCAGTTGTTTTCCTATATTCTCCTTTCCTGCCCCCTCTCCCCTCATCCTATGCAAATTGTTGCTCGTCACCTGCTATTTGCCTGAGGTTATTTGCCTGGCTAGCTGTTTTCTGCACTTTTAACAAATAACTATATTCTGAAAATGTCATCGTCAAGTGATGAAGAGGTCGGTGTTAAAAAGAAAACTGGACAGGGCATTGTTTGTTTGTTTGTTTGATTTGCGAACACTCAGTTATAGTTGATGAATCAAAAGTTCCTAATGTAATCATATCAAAAAAGAAAGTTTGGGAGTATATAGCAGAACAGTATTCTCACACAATCGGAAGAGAAGCCTCTCCTGTACAATTGGCTAAAATGTTCAATAATATAAAAACTGAAATTAAAAAGAAAACTTATGTAAAAGTGACGGAAATACACCAATAAAGTTAAATGATTAGTTAAAAAAAAAATTTGGGTTGACTAACCCAGGAAGAAAACCCTGTTTCCATGAAACTTCCAGGAAGTGTGTTAGTGGGTACAAAGCTGGCTGAAGCCGTGGAACCTTATGATGAATATGACACTGTTAAAGAAACATAGACTACGACTAAATCGGCGACCCTAAGAAAAAGCACTAAAAAGCTGATGTTGTCTGAAAACAATGACTCAAAGTATCTGTCCACCCCACAATTGCAGAGACAAAAGTGCTATTGCAATAAGAGGAACTTCAAAAAATCCAAATAGAGGGAAAAAAATTAATTGGAAAATTAAAGAAAATCGTCAATGTGAAAGCAACTTTAACTAATAAACTTCATTATATTTGGTATAAATTACAAGTAAATAAATATTGTGCTATAAAACCCTTAGAAAAAAACTTAAATGAGTTAATCTACTGACTGCACGTGACAGCCTTGACCTGGAACAGATACCCTGATTTTTACGAAGGGCCTGATGGCTCCTTGTTACACTCAGATTGTTTCTCTTAGTATTTTGTATTTTAAGGGAGGGGGGCTTGATTTTCCCTTTTTTTTTCACCTAATAAAAAAGGTTTTAGTCTTTCCGTTATTATTTCAATTCACATAAAATAATTCACAAATCTATTTAGCTTACTTTATACTTGGTGTTAACAATAATGAATCAAATAAGCTGTAACATTTCTCGACGCTTCTGTTCCTCTTAAATTCTGGTTGCATCATTATTGTGCTGCTGTTCACCAGGTGCTCCTTATTTTCCAAGCTCATCTTTTCTTGCAACATTGTGTAGTACTGTACAACTTACAATAACTTTTGGTATTCTTTATAAAGAGACCCAGACACATTTCACAATGATTGAGAACCTTTGTTTTAATTGGCCAAATGCTCTTTCTTTTACTACTCTTTCCCTAGCATGTGTTAAGATTAAAATTCATCTGAGCTCTGCCACAAGTGAACGGTATGATCAACCAGGGAGAGATTCCATATCCAGAGTCCCCAAGCAAGTAAGCAAGCAGAACCATCATACTATGAAATAATGTCTCTAACTGGACTTCACATAAATATTCTCGCATCATGCACACTTTCAGGCCACTCTGCACTAATTCTGGTAAACTTCACGCCAGCGTCACACGTAGCTTCCACATTAACACCAGGATCTCCTGTGTGGTTTATATATTCATCATCGAACAATGCTGGTTTCTTTATTTTTATGTGGGTGCAGTCTAATGCACCTTCTACTGTTGGGATGTGATAACCTGTTTGCCACAAAATCTTTAGATCATTTATTTTTCTGACTGTACTTAGAAAATATATACAATTATTACAAGAATCCATTCCATAACTAAATTAATTGTTTTATGAAAAGTTGAATGATCAACTCCAACATCCTCGACCACACCACTCTGGAGGTTCGCCGACAAATTTAAAAGTATCTCCAGTTGTTTTCTCAGCGAAAGAGCTCCTTCTCGTGTTCCTCATTTACAGGCAAAAACTCTGTTGTTAAAAACTCTAAACTTTCACTCTCAAACCCAGGGTGTCTACCAATACTGGAAATACTGGAAATATACGTGATTTAATTTTTGATACTGGAAATACTGGAATATGCTAGAATTTTGAATCGGATACTGGAAAAATATTCAGCTTTTTTACATTGAGTGAAATTTGGGATTAAGCATTTTGAGACCCCTGATATTATTTGGACTACTGATAGTTCTATTTTGACCACCCCTCAATTACACCCCCTCTGGTCTATATTGTTTGCCACACAATTAGTGGACCTTGTAGATGACCTTGCATGGGGATGTTTGCCTCACTTGCTGACCTTTCTATTCTCAGTCTTTACATAAGCGCTTCCCTCCCCCCTTACCCTTACATACTAGAGAAAGAAACAAATAACTGTTTTTGACTACACTAGCAGCTAATCTACCACCCCTTCTTCCCAAACTTTTTTCCAGCAGTAACCATTATGAGTGATGAGTTACTAGTAACTGCTCAAGTTCAAAACACCACTTAAACTATTGGTGTACCTGCCTAACCTTGACATTCCATTGGCACAGTACAGTATTTGTTGTGTTCTTACTTTATCCCCCCCCTCTCTCACTCCCCCCCTCTCCTCCACCCCCTCTATCCATCCAAAAGAAAAACTACTATCCTAAGCTTGGCCTGGTGTTAGTATTCTGCAGATCCCACTTGTTTATCTTGTGACCCTTGTGTTTAAGAAGAAATGAATAAACTCAGAGTAAAAACCTCTTTTAAAGATGATTGGTTGGACAGTATAGAGTTTAAAGATTGGGTGTAGTTACAAAAAGTGGATTGTGATAAAAGTAAAGTTCTTTGTGTAAAACTAACTTTAATATAAGTAACATGGGAATATCTTCAATCTGATCTCATGCCAAGGGAAAGAAGCATGTTGACAGAGTGAAGCTGCTGGACTTGGTTTCCTACGGCCAAAAATGCAGTGTCATCTGTAGGCCTTCATGAAGACGTACATTTTAGTGCTAATTACCATAAAGCATTTTTGAAAGCTGAAACTAGAACTAGTTTCTATTCAGAGCTTCCTTGTCAAAGATGAAGTTTCTCATGCTGAAATATTGTGGACTATTAATTAAGTAATGACACATTCTTCTGCTAGAAGTTTTTCTGCTTGTAGTGATCTTTTTAAAGTAATGTTTTCCGATAGGGATATTGCCCAGAAATTTCAAATGCATAAAGATAAACTTGGATATGTCATTGTGTATGGACTAGGTCCTTTTTTCAAAAGAGAGCTTGTGAATATGGCTAAGCAATGCTCATTTTATTGTATTTCATTTGATGAGAGCATAAATACTGTGGCTCAGAAGACCCAGATGGATTTGTTGTCCACCTTCAAATTTTTAAGTGATCTCAAAAGTTACTTGAAGGAAGATTCTCTACAAGATCCTGAGTTACTGGAATTTGAAACTTGTTCTTTACACATTGTCTATAGTGTTTACAAAACAGCACATGCTAACTCTAGTTGGACTATTAGCCAGTTTTTGCGCTTACTATATTATTTATTTAAAGATTTTCCAACAAGACGTGCAGACTATCAAAAATAACAGGATCATCTCATTTCCAATGAAGTTTTGTTCTATTAGATGGGTAGAAAACTCAAGGTGTTTAACTATGACAGACCTAGGCCTACCCTTACTTTCTATCATTTTAATGTGTTAGGGCTTAGGAAGGTTGAATTTGAGGAATTGTACCTGCATTTGCATGGAGGGAGAGTGGAAAACAATTTTGAAAAAGCCTCAGTACATCTGACTGGGATTGAACCCTGATCTCGTCTTTGGCAGCCTAGTGTATTGAGAGAGTAGAATCTTAGACCATGCGGGCCATCAAAACGGGTCCCTTAAAGCTACTAGATCTATTTTCACATCTTCATAATTATGTCAAGTCATGGTAGTTGTTACTTTTGATATATATCAATGGACCTACCTATAAAATAAAAATAATAAAATAGTAAAATGTTATAAATTTTGTTTACAAAAAAGGTGTTTGTATTTTCTAAAAGGCCGCTAGTTATTGAAATTGGATTGTACCTTAACACATTAGCTAATTAGTACATAATATTTGTGTAACCCAAATGGGTAGATAGACGTGGTGATACTACAACTATGTTTATGTTCCTCAATACCAAGGTTAATACCTAATCCGAGTCTTATAATTTTATTCATAACACTCAACCCCATTTTTATAGAAAAACAAAACTTTTTAAATTGTTTCAAGAGGAATACCAATGTTAAAGAAAATTCCTTGCCATCTCCTTTTGGGGACTTCATCACTGGCCCCCACAGGTAGAAGCACACCAATCCACATAAAAATAAAATCTGGATACAGTAATAGTTTGAAAAATCAGAGTAAGCTTTGGTAGCAACACACCAAACACAATTTGATGTAAAACTACTTTGCTCTAAACTAAAATATCATTTCTTGTCGCCAAACAGGCACCTTCGACACCCAAAAAAGTTAGGTATAGTAATATGGGTACTGTCACTTGAATGAAGCCAAATTATTTAGGGAAACTCTGCCACACACTTCTTTTAACATCATATTGGATCAAACAGAAATAAGACCATTTTATATATAAAGTTATGTTGAATTCAACAATAACATCTTATGATATATCCTTACGTGATATTTATATGTTACATATTGACTTCATTTTTACCCATGGATGCTATTTTTGATTTTAAATTAGGTAGGAATATGTGTTGGTATCATTGCCTGATCTCTTTCAGTTTAATTGTGACTTGAGGAACAGTTCATTGGTTGAGGAAGTGTGCAAGACGTGGAATATAACCAAATATTGTCGAAACAACGAAGAGTTCTTCCCTTCTCCAAGCAATGTTCGACAAGAGTGGGACTCGTCAGACTTCACCTTGCATGAGATGGATGATGAGTTCTCAGAGACATTGACATTCACAGCGGATGTTCCAATGGAGCATGTACTGTGGGTAAGAATATTGGTACTTACTTTCTTCCCCCTAACTGTGGTTACTCTTAAGTAATTTTTTTTGTTTTAGTTATTTAGCCATGTAAACAACTTAAATTTACTGTTTGTTTAAATTGACTGTCTCTGTCATCTATGGTCACAGTTCCTGGCTACATATTAAAAGGTCCCGGGATCGATCCCTGTCGCTGCCAAAATATTTCTGTAAAGTAATGGGCTTGAAATGGGATCAAACTCGACCTCGTGAAGACAAATGAAAAGCTACTTGACTTCATGACACCCTCTCTCCGCAAATGTTGGAAGTATCACTGATAACTGCGGGGCTGCTTGGTTGTTATAGTTTGTTAGTGGTTCATCCCACTGGAGTTTTTTTTATTTGTTTAAATTAAAATATTTTCTAGGGTATGCAAGCTAATGTTAATTCATTCTGAGTCAAGCTCAAGCAAGCTTCTCAGATAGTTTCCAGTATCAATACGAGCAGAGCCATGCTTGAATTCAATAGGTTGTACTTTAAAGCTTATCTATTTAAATAAAAATCAACCTATTTCAGTGGTTGAATGGTCTCGCAATAAATTGAACTGCCTTCGACAGGGAGATTGCTGTTCAAATCCCTGCTAGTTGTATTGAAGATAGTTTTTCCTAAATTCTTTTTCTTATTTCCCCCCAAACACATGCGGTACACTTACTTTAATTGCAACCTTCCTCATCCCTAATACATTAGCTTGTATTAGTACATAAGTGTACCACCCTAATGGGATGCCTGCCTGCGTCCAATGGGTCCTGTGGCCTCCCCTTCCTCGCCTTGTAAAGACTTTGGCAGCTGGGAGGGACAGCCAGAGGCAGACAGCACTGGCGAGCGAGTAAGCGAGTTAACCCCTACCCTGATTTAATAATTACATCTAGATAATAAGTGCTCTTAAAAGAAAATTCAGGTGCTGTTTTTGTATATTCATGAAAATCTTGGAAAGTGGCCGTTCAAGAAATTGAATCTGGTAGATTGCATGCAGAAAGTGCCCAGACGACATAAGGTGGCTCGTTTCTGAAGAAGCCCATGATGTGAAGTTATGTCCAACTGAGGTCTAAGTTATTAAAGGCAAATCCTTTCCCAGAGGATATACCATGGAAAACACTGGTGTTATCTTTTCTCAAAGATAACAAGTGGTGACCTTCTGTACCTAAGCGATGGTATTTATTTAGCACCGCGTCTGTTCGTTTTAAAGGATAATTAAACCTAAACAGGTTCTACCTTGATGTAAGAAAACTAATACATACAGGTCTACATATTCACAAAATGGTGATGACGAGGGCATGGATGTATATTTTATTACATATTTTTTTATAATATTCTTCAATTTGACCTCAGGGGTCTTGGAGTAAAGTGCTCGTCGCAGGACCCAATATTCTTGGGTTCAAACCCAGCCATGGTCTCTGGATTTTTCTTGAACAATAAAAATCCATATCACAACTTCCTTCTGATGGGAAGTAAATCCTTCAGTCCCATGTCGATTGTGGCATGTAAAAAGAACTCTGAAAGGTATGTGAAAATACCTTTCCTGGCAAAATTGATAGGCCCTTTCGCACTCATTCATATAAAATTTTCGTATGTTGATATAATCAGTCAGTTCAGAAAGTGCACATTAAATATTTTATATAAATAAATGCTCTTTAAACCTAGGCCACAGACAAGGAAAGAACAGAGCCACAACCGCCTGGTTAAACGTGCTGCGCTCTTTTTCGAGGCTTTACTCCTTCAACGTTGGGTTCACTAGGTGCAATCCCCAGTGACTACAGCACAATCAAGTGAGCATTTTTCAAACGACTCACTTTAAACTCGAATTTACTTGAATATGAGCTCCTCGAGTTAACCCGTCGGCTGGCTGTCACCGAGCAAGCTTCAGGTAGCACCTCCCCCATCTCTAACCCCAACCTTGTCCCTAAGCTACCCTAATACTGCCACACATATAAAGTTTACTCATGACTGCACATTACAAAGAAAACTTGAAACACAATGGACCTTTTATTTTTTTAATTAAGGGACTGGTTGTCTGCTGCAATTATTTGTTAAGGAGCACTGAGTAGAATTACAAATGTTTAGAAATACCAATTCATTTAAGAAGTGGTTAGATATTTTTTAATTTTGTTTTCACCAAAATGAAGGGGAAAGTTCTGACTGGTTAAATAGTTTAAATTTTAGTTCTAAAGATTATTTTTTAATGCGTGATATCGTATATAGAATCATATAAAACTATCCCACACATTGTGATGCTACCAAAACATTGACTATTTGATAGAGAAAGGCTAGATACCATACCGCGTGGCCACGAATGCAGGTCTATAATAGCTATTTGATGCTATGTATTTAAAATCATTAATGTATACTTGAAATAATTTAAAAACTGGTATTTTCTGTTATAAATTAAAATTCCCACACTCAAGTATCTAAAGTTAAAACAAAAATATAGTGTGGTTTTTAATAGCTTTAAGGGTTTCTGTTATTTAAAATTACGTATAAACACTAAAGTTAAACTATTGTATTTTGTGTGAGTACATGGATGCAGGCCGATAGTAATATAAGATATTGCAGACAAACGGGCCGGTCAGCTATGTCTGCGAATCCTACCTTATCATTCGACCACTGAAGGGGGCTTTGTCTCTTAGTAAAAGTTAAATCAGTTGAAATTTTAATTAATCATATAGGGCCCATACGTATAAATAAAATTATGTACAGTTTATTGAAGCCTTTATTCAACATATTTATATACCCTACACTCCATTTAACGTAAAAGTTAGCAAGCTCTCTTTAATGAATTACTATGATGTAGCATTGTGGCCTATAAAATACGACTATAGGTTAGGCTAGTCTAGTCTAGTCCAGTAAAGTATTGATGTCACCTTTCAGTGTAAACTACTAGGCTACATAAATATTATTTTAATACATGAGATAAAAAATAAATAGGCATTTTAAATGCTTTCTTATTTACTATTTAACATATTTTGTTATTAAATGAATGGCATTTTAAATAGGAACTAACGGGCATGAAACTATACACATACACTTTTAATGTTATTTTATCATAAATTAAGATTCGATATTTATTTGTTTTACTGTTCGATCTTTTAAATGTGTTGCTGGCTATCTTGCATACAAGATAGAACAGAAATTTCACCGTAAACTCTGCATGAATACATTAACAAAGTGTGATGCCAACATGGAGTCATGACATGATTATCTAATTTTTCATAGAGCATATCTCATTAAAGGGCATGATAACCTAGGGAGTCTCAAATCATACACATATCCTAGAATCATTTATTGAGCAATTTCCTCATGTGTAACACAAAGAAGGTATTGTGCATATAATGTTAGAAAAGGCATTATAAGGTTCACCCAAGGAATTTTTTGAATTAGATATCTTACCCTAAAATTGAGGGTAGTATACTAAAGGTAAAAAAAGAGAGAAAACAAGCTATTTTGAAATCCGCTGTAACAATTTTTATTAAATTTCGTATCTGGGCATTGTTTATCATTATAAACTAAATGGCTGTTCTAATCATCCCATGAAAATCATTTTAAGGATAATTTACATAGGCAGATATTGCCAATTTTAATAATATTTTTGCTAGTATTTGAGACACAAAATAAATCATTATTGTAAGGTTGAAGTAAAATTAAAATTAAAAATAAACCTTTACTTGAAATATATTTTTATAAAACCAATAGGGGGGCTGTCCATAAATTATGTAAGGATTTTTTTCATTATTTCAACCCCCCCTGACCCTCTAAAATCTCCTTACGAAAGGGACCGTGAGATTTTTTGCTCCCCCCTCTCCTCTTACCGATCTTACATAATTTTCTTACGATTTGGTAAATTATATTATTTTAGACAAAAGGATTGGTGATGTGAAATTATAGAATACTTATCACAGTAAAATTAGGTGTAACACATAATAAGTAAATGACAGTTTATAGTTATGTATAGCTGTGTATGTATAGTATAGGCTACGTTTTAGCGCCATCTCTCATCGCTAGGCGCAACCATTTGACCGCGCACCGTCATAAGTGTTTTTTTAGATTTTGTCTCATCATAAACATTGGTAAAATCATTAGTTAAGATGGATTCTGCCCACCCCCACGAAAAGGTAAGAAAATACTGATCATCTCCACCCCAAAAAATCATTACATAATTTATGAATGGGCCCTAGCTTCCGAGCTATTTGCAATCTTTTTTTTTAAATTGAGGTCTTGGAAATCAGGAGTTGATAACTATGCTTTTTGATGAACAATATTTTTCTGTAAAATATGAATAATGAGCAATACATTTCTTTCATTTATGCCTCTTGGTGGAATATGATGCTCTTTTTTTCCATCATATTTCTGCAAAAATGTCTATTATCTGGTTTCACAAATCTTACGAGTTTTAATTAAATGACCCGCCTCGGTGGCGTAGTTGGCTAACGCGCTAGTCGTGTTGAGCTCTACCGCAGAGGACGGGGAGATCGAGGTTCGAATCTCGGTCGGGTGAACTGGGGGTGGTTTTTCCTAAATGGTTTTCCACTCTCCCTCCACGCAAATGCGGGTTCACTTCCTCTAAATTCAACCCTCCCAATTCCTAATCCATTAGCGTAATTAGTACTTAAGCGTATAACCCGAACGGGTAGTAAGACGCGGTGCTAAATATTATTATTATTTAATTAAATGTTTCCATTTTTAGACAAAGGAGAAAGAAAGTATGTGTAGTGCACCATACCATTTATTTATTGAGGTAGGCCTGGTTATTAGCCTTAATAATATGGAAACATGTTAATATTACACAACTTATGAACTAGTTTGTAGTTTCGTCTTTATTACAACATTATTTCTCACTTAGTAGATACCAAAACTGATATCATAGAAGTTTTATCTATTGAAAACAATTATCTATAGTTAATTTTGGCCAAATAGTCCATTTCAACTGCTATTTAAAATAATATATCTAAATATTACAAGTATAAAGCACAAATTTGAGGATTTATTATGTTTTCTCTCTTACATTAAACTAAATATTGATTCAATGATATTAACATGAGTGTGAATAAACAGGGATGAGACATTATTGCTTAAAATTCCAAACTACAAAGCCAATTTTGCCCGTAGAGACGATAAATGAGGTGGGGGAGTTTGTGGTTTAGTTAAAAGAGCTTAATGGTTTCAAACATGTCAATTTGAAATGTTTAGTAAAAGTTCCTTTTTGGCCCTAGACCAGAGAGAGATAGGACCGAATTTTGGGAAATTCATCAACCTGTAAGAGATGAAAAGGGGGGGTTGAAAGTGTTCAAAATTCACCGACCGTGCATCTTTTGAACTAGTGGACATAGAGCCTTGAAATTTAAAATGAATGTTTCTTTATAGAATTGGGTGAGACATTTTTAGGGTTTTTCAAATTTTATTGCCTAAAGGGGTGTAAAGGGGTGTAAAGGGGAAAAAAGGGGTAGTAAATTATATGTCCTCCAATCAAGATGAAATTTGATAGGGGGGTTCACGAGTCGCAGAATAGTAATAAGAAATTAATTTATGTATGGCATCCACATGATGGGTCCCTAGGTGCGTTGGTGAAAAGTGTGTTCAAGACTACCAAAACTATATATAAATAAATACGTTCCAGATTGATATAAGATTGAAATTTTGCAGACAACCAATGGGACCACTCCAAATAATTATAAAAGTATGAACATTTTTATCTAATAAGTGGGACCCTGGGACATAAAGAGGGGGATATAAACAGAATAAAAACGTCCAATGTGTGCTAGAAAATTTAAATTTGACAGTTGTTTAGGAGGACAACTCCAAATAACTAAATGGGTCTTAAAAAATGGAAATTTCTAAATGATAGTTAGAAAAATGCGCTTAAATATTTACAAAACTATTAGAAACAACTAATTCCCAGTGTGGTAGAAGATGGAGATGTATAAAAAGGGACATGTCAAATTACTAAAAGTCTGTACATTTTTAATTTTAAACAGGACCACGGGAAATAAGGGGGTGGGGGAGAGGGTGAGGGGTTATACAAATAAAAACAACTTTTAGCTATGATAGAATATTTAACTTTGGGATTTAGGTAGAACTATGTTTCAAAATAACCAAATAAATCTTAATATTTGAAATTTCTAAGCAGGAGTTGAAGAAATGGTAGGGGAAGGGAGCGTGCTCAACATTTACAAAATCTAATACATTCAACTACTTCTCTGTGTGGTAGAGAACTTATATTCATAGGTATAAGGACCACTCTAAATAAACAAAAAAAATAATTATAATTTTAAATTAAAATTATGGAAAATGGGGGAGGTGGAAGCTACAGCTAGAAATAACTTTTGAGATGAGGTTAAATATTAAAATTTGAAAGACAGGTAGAAATAAAACTCCAGATAACCAAATAAATATTAGAATTTAAAATTTCTCATAGTGGGTTGGAAAAGTGGATTGAGTGGTTAAAAACTAACAAAACTATTAGAAACAACCTCTTCTCGGAGTGGTATAAAACTAAAATTCTGCATATAGGCAAAGATACCACTCCAAATAACTATAAAAGTCTGAAAATTTTAAAGTTTATAATGGGAGTCCAGGAAATAAAGGGGAGTTTATACAAAAAACATTAAGTATGGTAGAAAATCTAAATTTTGCACGCTGGCAGAGGTACGGCTTCAGATAACCAAATAAGTCTTAAATTTGAGATTTTGAAGTGGGAGTCATAGAAATGGGAAAGGGGAGGCTAAAATTCTCAAAACTAGTGGATAAACTACTTCTATATGTGGTATAAAACTGGAATTCACTCAAATTAACTACAAAGTCTGAACATTCTAAACTTCAAAATGAGACTACAGGAAATAGGAAAGGCGGTGGGGAATGGGTGAAGGGGGGTAGGGGGAGGGGGTATACAAGTAGGAGTTAAAAAAAAATTAAATTTGTCAGGAATATAGAAGGATAACTTCAAATAACCACAAACGCATTTTAAATATTAGTTTTTTTCTAAGGAGGCTGGTGATATAGGAGGTCTCCATTTTTTAAAACTTAAAGACTAAACTACTTCTCAAAGTGTTAGACAATTGGCATAAGTCATGTGGGTATAAGGACCAACTCAAACTGTATCAAGGTTTAAATTCTTAAATTTCAAAATGAAGGCTCGGAAAATAGGGAGGGATGGTCCCCTTAAAATGTTTCCAAAGCTATATAAATACAATTTTTGTAGAGGTAAAAACTTGAAATGTCACCATGTAATTTAATAATAAAATAGGTTTAAGTCACTAGACAGAGATACCTTGTTCACGTTAATTCATTTAATAAGTTTCTCATCTAATGCCGCTATGCTCATGACATATTAAACAACTGTTGATATCACCAAGTGACGAAAATTAAACTATAATGTTTCTACTGGAGCGATTGTAATGTAATTGAGTTGACCCTAAGGAGTATTTGAAAGCATTGACCATATTATCGTTATAATTATTTATATATTCAAAACTTTTTTTTTATCATCCTAATTTTACATATAATTAAACATATTTTACTTTATTTAAATTTCGTAATCTATTACTTGGCGCTTAAATCACGTCTTCCTCTAAATTATTTACTAGTTAGTTCTCACCCCGAGGTCAGATGGCAGCATCTACTGGAGCCAACCTCACTTAATGCATTTCAACGTAATCTAACCTAGTTAAGATCTTTTAGAGTAATTTACTGTCTGAGAATGTTCTACAAGTAGTAGGTATATATTTTTTTGAGTTTGTAGGTGTGTAATTCACCGTTAGAAAATGTCCCTTCAAGAAGCTTCTATTGAGCTCAGATATATACAGTGATTTTGAAATTTTTCTTTACTGTGAAATCAGTCGTGGTCACAGACAGACATGTGTTCGGTCTTGAATGGACGTATTTTAAGCGCTCGGTGATAATTAGTTGCTAGGCCCTTGACATGATCGTATTTCGATTTAAATATTAATACAAATATGTTTTTCTTTTAATTGAATAAATTGACATCAAACTTTATGTAACGTGTGATCATTTTTAAGTTTAATGATAAGACAAAGGTGGCATTATAAGCAAAGCACACTGTTGCGCAATAGAAATGACGACTTACTGTGGGGCATAATATAATCTATAATAAATGGCTTCCAACTGAGGAGCTCTTAAATGATTATATAACAATTGGCGTTCCAACGTGGTGCATTTATCTTGGACGAAAGTTAGGTAATATAACAAATGGCGACACAACGTGGGGCTTGATACGTAACTAGTAACACTTGCTATAAATGAATAACATAACACGATATTTATTTATTTTGGCCAAAAATTATTTAGTAAAAAGCTGCAAAAACATTGGCTTTTTCTTATGTTTCCTATACTCTTAAACAAATGGAATTTCAAAATAGAAGCCCAGGAAATGGTAGCGCTTAAAATGTATACAACCAATAAATAATATTGAAATTTGGTAGCCACGTAAAATACCATATAAAATAACCAAATAAGTCTTAAAATTTCAAATTGGAATTGTGGAAGCTAAGGAGGGTGAGGGGGACAGGGGTTTGGAAATGAGAGTAAATTGCCATCTTTCCAAAGAAAATATACTTTTATGCATGAAAGAAAATTTAAATTCAACAAGTTGATAAAAGGACCATCTCACATAACCATAAAAGTAAGAAAGTTTGTAATTTGAAAATTTACTGCTGGGAAATGGGAGGAGCCCCAAAAATTTCCTAAACTATAAAAACTCGATAGGTTCCAAATGCGAGTACACTTTATACTAATTTTACCTCCCTCATCCCCAACACAATAGCGTAATTAGTAATACATAAGTGTATAACTCAACAAATATTAAGGCAAGGTGCTAAAAAAAATAACAAAATAGAAAATGCTATCGATGTTGATTGCAAAAAAAAATCTACTTTCTAAAAGGTTCTTTTTTATAAAAATTGGACTGTAGTAAGATATTTGGAACACTAAATTTGTAAAGGCAGAGGAAAAAAGTTTTAAGTACTAAAAGTAAATCAACAACAAACTAAAGACTATCTTAAAGTGGATACATTAGATATACAAATACATAGCTATTATTACATATCTAGGAGTGACATAGGAGTTAAAATAAACCATTCAGGTGACATAACTTGGTGACCATGATTCTCTTTGGAAAATCATGATGCTTCATACTTAATATGTTTCTGTAATAGAGTCTTTATTTAATTTATGCTCGTTGGTGAAATGTGATGCTCTTTTTCCAAACATGTTTCTATGATCGTGCTTATGTAAAGTTTTGCGTTGTCAATGAGTGCAACGGCTGCCCTGTGATTGCGCTCGTTTGTGCACTCAGTTTGTAAACTAGGCCGTATTTTCTTTCTAAGGTTTTTTATTTATTAATTGCCAAGCGGGTTTGTGATTGCCATGGTTAGCTTAGGATTGTACACGAAGGAACTTTCAAAATTATGGCAGCTGGATGTTCACCAATAAAGCAAGAATGCTATAGCTAAATACATCAAAGCTCGATCTAGTACATTACGAAATCAAAGTGACCAAATATTATGAAATATATCAATGTCCAAATTTGTTTGACACATATTGTAATCACATTTCTGTTAAATCTTATTTCTGTATTAATATTGTATTAATTTTTTTATGACAATGATCATAATTTTAGTTTCAAACCTATCCAAACTACATAAACAGAACTTTTTTCTTTACTTTAATAGATTTTTTCATAACAAACACTTAATAACTATAGCTGTGATTAAAACAATATTGGTCTAGCTAAGAGTATTTTTTCATTTACTTTGTATTGTCAACAATTTTACTCGCTTTACTAAACTCTATTCTATTGTGATATAAATATTTATTTTTTAAGAAAATCTGCAATTATTAATTATATGAAAATATTGTTCTATCATAGTAAAACAATCTTATACTGAAAGATTTTTCAGTGTAAAAAAAAATTTCTATTCCTCTTTACTAAAATTAAGATATGTTTAATTTTCCATACAGACACAAGAAGGTGTTGGACGAGTGTAATTGGACAAAGCATTATAAGCATTTTATTGTGTAATCCTAAAAGTGTATTTAGGGAGATAAGCATCATTTTCAGACTTTATTTTAGTGTAAACTGATTTAAAACCAATTTGTTAACTCCCATTGCACATTAGTATAAAATAATAATACTAATACTTAGTACCGCGTCTTAATACCTCTTCGGGTTATACGCTTAATTACGCTAATGGGTTATTGAGAAAGTGAACCTGCATTTGTGTGGAGGTCGAATGGAAAACAATTTAGGAAAAAAACCTCCAGTTCAACTGAGTGAGATTTGAACCTCAGTCTCCCCGTCCTCGGCAGTCTAGCTCAACACGAAACTAGCGTGTTAACTAACTATGCCACCGAGGCGGGTATTAGTATAAAATAATGTTGAATATAATCATTCTAGTGTTTAAAATAACGTATTACCGATACCAAATATATACTTAAGAAACTCTTTTCATTGTATTCTCCATGCATTTAACTTTTTTTTAGTTAATAAAATAGCATATAACTTGTATATTTTGTTTGTATTAATTTTACAGTAAAATGTAAACAATAAATGCAACCTTTGCAACATAAATATTTAATTTTAATTAATATATATTTGGTGCGTCATGTATTACTTCCCATTACAGCTATCCGTGTATTTACTCCAATGGATAGGGAAATGAGGAAGGTAAAATTTTTGGTAAATGTGCCCGTATTTGCGTTGAAGGAGAATTCTAAGCATTTTAGGAAAAAATACTCTCATAATCTCTTTACACCCGATCGGGATTCGAACATTGATTATTGTGCCAATCATTTGCAGTACAGTCTAGTGAAAAATTCTAAAGAAATATTTAATAATAGTATTTAATAACTCGTTTACAAGTACATTTCCAAGACTGCGTGTGTCTGTAGAAGCACTGACATTGTATATTTGGGTCCAACACTCAATTGTTTGAAAAGTTTTGGTCAGTGAAAAGGGGGGGGGGGGGGGGGGTGAGGCAGTGTAAGGGATTACCGCTACCTGAACTGAACTTTTGTACTCGGAGAGACAGACAGCGACAATTAGCTCTCACTCTCTCAGCTTGTCTTTCTCATGAGGAACATTTTGAAAGTGAGTTGGTTTAAAGAATTCTCACTTGAAAGCGCTGTTATCACTGGATATTTTAAGTTGTACCTGACTCAAGGGGCGCAGTAAATCTCCCATAAGGCTGTGTATCTGTTATTTCCTTGTCTGTGACCTAGGCCCATGTTTGTTTTAAAGGAGTGTGTAATTTTGAACATTAAGACATAATTTTAGTCAAATATTGTGTGCATGCATGCACATTTGTGTGTGTATTTGTGAACAAAAACATCACCTTTAATGTGAACTTGTGTTTTTTCAGGAGAGCTCTTGTTTAAATTTTCGGATCAATCACACCTATTTCGGGGACCACACTGCGGTGCCATATTGTAATAAACTCAGTACCGCAAAGTGTGATGTGAAGTGTGACAGTGAGGCAGTGAATGAAGTGCTTACACGGACAACTACGAATGACTCTGAGGTTTCCTCCTTGTATCAGTTCTGGACGTTCTTTCTGCTGCTCATTCTCAGTTGGGTCGGAATGGCTGTTGTGGTCAGCGTAGGGGACGCTATCTGCTTTGGGATGCTAGGTAAACTAACATACTTAGCACAGCACCTGTATTATTGTCATAGTTCAGGTGATAACATCTTACATTCATATTTAGAGATTTAATATTATTTATAGAAAAATAAACTTCTTTAATCTATTTCATCTTTAAAAAACAGCTGTTGTGGAAAAAAATTTTAGTTGCTATATTTACATAAACTTTAAATGTTAAGGAGGATAGAAAGTCAAAACTTACTCACCTACAAGAAAAATACAAGCCTCAAAGCTCACCACATTAACACAACAAAACACATCACAGTCATTTTTGCAGCATGTATTCTGTCGATGAGAGTAAAACACTGACTGGCCTATCTTCCTTTCAATGTTTATTAAATATATTCATTTGATGCCATTTTTTTCCTGACACCAGGTGACAAGCCCTCACAATATGGGCGTCAGCGACTGTGGGGCGCTGTGGGCTGGGGGATCTTCTCGGTGCTGTCAGGGGCTTTGGTCGACAGGTTCAGTCAAGGACAAGTGAAGAAAAACTACACCTCTATATTTTATCTCATGCTGGTCATGATCTCTCTCGACTTTGGAGTCTCCTTGAAACTTAAGGTCAGTGGCTTCTCTGCCAAGTTAATACACATACAATTGTTTAGTATTATTAGCTTTATTAAAATTACTTCTGATTATCTTTTGTATTATATTTTCAAATAATAATTAAAACTGTAAGAACGTATTCATTTAAGTTTGATTTTGATAAGATGATATTCTACACTCTTGATTATTTTCTTGGAAGTCAATATGTGTTGGGCTACCATCCTGCTGAGAATATTATATTATATCCTGTCAACGAGTGGGCATCATACAATCAATGGACTTTGCTTGCTTGATAATAATAGGTTGGTCAGCAAGTCATCATCAACTGTTTCCAGCCTGTGGCCACGTCAGTTTAGTAAAATGCCTCCATTTTCCTCTTATCCTTCCACCACTCTTCCTCCTTTAATTGACTCAATTTTTTTCCTCTCACTTGCAAACTTTCTGTTATATGCCCCTCCCGTCTCTTTCTCGGCCTCACTTGTGGTATTTTTACTACATACTTCATTTCTTTAATTTTCTTTGGCATCCTCTCCTTTTCCATCCTCATTACATGCCCATACCCTCTCATTTTTGCTACCTCTACTACCTCATGTACTCCCTGTACCCCCACTCTTTCAATGATAACTTCATTCCTATACCTGTTTCCCCTCGTGACAGCTAACACGCTCCTCACAAACTTCATTCCCATAGCCTTCACTTTTCTAGCCTCTCTTACATTTACTGTCCATGTTTCTGCTGTATATGTGACAATGGGTACAAAGTACGCCTTATACAACACATCCATACACTTCAAGGGCACTTCTCTTCTCCATAGCAGGTCTCTTACCCACTTGTAGAACAATTCTACCTGTTGTCTTCTTCTTATTATAGCCTTTCTACTTTCACCTTTCTCCTCAATCATGCTTCCAAGATATTTTACATTCTGTACTTTACTCAGCTATACTCCATCCAACCTTATCATACTACAGTAGAGTCTCAGAAACTCGACCTAATGTGGACTGAGACGGTGTCGAGTTTTATAAATGAACTTGCATAAGATGCATGTTTACTAAACAAGGATGAATCACAGTACAGTATCGAATATTATAGGTACAGTTGTACTGTAGTATTGTACGGTAAAGTAACATTAATATAGGTACAGTACAATATATAACGTGTTAATATAATGATGTATATACATACATGTAATATACAGAAATGCAGTACAGTACTGTACATATAATATTGTATTGATTCGAATAACACGTTACTGAATTGGAAAACAAACACACACAGCACTTGTAAAAACACCACAGCAAGACTGTTCCACTCGAGTTACACAGACAAACTGAGAGGCTATAAAGTTGAATGACCTTGGATTGTGATGACTGGCGCCAACAACTGTGTCCACGTCGAGTTATATGGAATGTGAAGTTATCGATTGTTGAGTTTCCAAGACTCTATTGTACCTGGAAATAAATTAAGTCTGACGGGTAAAATTTGGGGCTCCTCATTAACAATGCTGTATTAACATGCTGTGTCACAAAGTGGGTAAACCAAACAAGCTTATTACCATATCAAATTGGTTTGTTAAGTATTGAACTATTTTTATTGACATTTTCAATTTGAGGTATTTAATGTAGACTTTCTTAAGCTCAATTATTTTGATACTAGTAATAATTGAGTGTATCTATGAATGGAATTTGATATCCTTAATACTACTACAACCTTAACATGATTAGGAATGAGGGGGAATTAGGTTATCTGGGAAAGAGTGAGGGTACAGGGAGTAAATGAGATAGAAGAGGATCAGTAGCGTACGCAGGATTGAGAATTAGGGGGGTTCAAGAGGTGTTTGGAGGAAGGACGCCCCACCAACCGATGGAGGCAAAGTTTTTGTTACCATTATATACACCTAGAAGCTTTTTTGGAAGGTTTTTTAATTGGTATTTGCTATCTTGATCATTTATATTTTTACTATTATAAATGTGATAATTTAACAAAATAATAAATAAATAGGCCTAAAATAAAGTTGGCTTAAGCATCACATAGACCTACTGTCACAAACATCACCGATTATTTATAATAATTAATGTGCATGTAAAAGAGAAAAATTGTTGAGTGTTGTAAACAATAAAATTACAAAAAACGCTGGCACTGAAAGAGAGGTAAGGTGTTAATCCTACCGTCCAAAGAATAATATTTTCAGAGTGTGAAGATGTACCACTTCCATTCCATGAAAGAGATGGTCCACTCCTATCAAATAAATGCATTTGGTGATTGATATAGAGACTATTTCTGATCACTTGGTCACCTGGTCTTTTCTTTGCTCACAATGTTTGACTGCTCTAACCCCCTCCTCCCCTCTCCTGTCCACCCTCATTTTATTTTCTCTTTGGATCTGCGTGGATCTCTGGGCATCCCCAAACTACGGTAGGGGGCCCTCAGGCCCCCCATGGGTACACTACTGAAGAGGAAATAAGGCTGAAATGGTACGGACATGTAATGAGGATGTTGGAGTATATGAGATAGTATAGGAAGCAAGGCTACGGTGGTATGGACATGTAATGAGGATGTTGGAGTATGTGAGATAGTAGAGGAAGCAAGGCTACGGTGGTATAGACATGTAATGAGGATGTTGGAGTACATGAGATAGTATAGGAAGCAAGGCTAAGATGGTATGGACATGTAATGAGGATGTTGGAGTACATGAGATAGTATAGGAAGCAAGGCTACGGTGGTATAGACATGTAATGAGGATGTTGGAGTACATGAGATAGTATAGGAAGCAAGGCTAAGATGGTATGGACATGTAATGAGGATGTTGGAGTATATGAGATAGTATAGGAAGCAAGGCTACGGTGGTATGGACATGTAATGAGGATGTTGGAGTATATGAGATAGTATAGGAAGCAAGGCTACGGTGGTATAGACATGTAATGAGGATGTTGGAGTATATGAGATAGTATAGGAAGCAAGGCTAAGATGGTATGGACATGTAATGAGGATGTTGGAGTATATGAGATAGTATAGGAAGCAAGGCTACGGTGGTATGGACATGTAATGAGGATGTTGGAGTATGTGAGATAGTATAGGAAGCAAGGCTAAGATGGTATGGACATGTAATGAGGATGTTGGAGTATGTGAGATAGTATAGGAAGTAAGACTGAGATGGTATGGACATGTAATGAGGATGTTGGAGTATATGAGATAGTATAGGAAGCAAGGCTACGGTGGTATGGACATGTAATGAGGATGTTGGAGTATGTGAGATAGTAGAGGAAGCAAGGCTAAGATGGTATTGACATGTAATGAGGATGTTGGAGTATGTGAGATAGTATAGGAAGTAAGACTGAGATGGTATGGACATGTAATGAGGATGTTGGAGTATATGAGATAGTATAGGAAGCAAGGCTACGGTGGTATGGACATGTAATGAGGATGTTGGAGTATGTGAGATAGTATAGGAAGCAAGGCTAAGATGGTATGGACATGTAATGAGGATGTTGGAGTATGTGAGATAGTATAGGAAGTAAGACTGAGATGGTATGGACATGTAATGAGGATGTTGGAGTACATGAAATAGTATAGGAAGCAAGGCTAAGATGGTATGGACATGTAATGAGGATGTTGGAGTATGTGAGATAGTATAGGAAGCAAGGCTAAGATGGTATGGACATGTAATGAGGATGTTGGAGTATGTGAGATAGTATAGGAAGCAAGGCTAAGATGGTATGGACATGTAATGAGGATGTTGGAGTATGTGAGATAGTATAGGAAGTAAGACTGAGATGGTATGGACATGTAATGAGGATGTTGGAGTATGTGAGATAGTATAGGAAGCAAGGCTAAGATGGTATGGACATGTAATGAGGATGTTGGAGTATGTGAGATAGTATAGGAAGTAAGACTGAGATGGTATGGACATGTAATGAGGATGTTGGAGTATATGAGATAGTATAGGAAGCAAGGCTAAGATGGTATGGACATGTAATGAGGATGTTGGAGTATGTGAGATAGTATAGGAAGCAAGGCTAAGATGGTATGGACATGTAATGAGGATGTTGGAGTATGTGAGATAGTATAGGAAGTAAGACTGAGATGGTATGGACATGTAATGAGGATGTTGGAGTATGTGAGATAGTATAGGAAGCAAGGCTAAGATGGTATGGACATGTAATGAGGATGTTGGAGTATGTGAGATAGTATAGGAAGCAAGGCTAAGATGGTATGGACATGTAATGAGGATGTTGGAGTATGTGAGATAGTAGAGGAAGCAAGAATGAGATGGTATGATCATACAAGAGGATGGAAAAGGAGAAAACACCAAATAGAATGATGGAGATGAAGTATGTATGAAAAAGACCGCAAGTGATACCAAGAAAGTTAGGGGAGGAGCAAATAACAGAAAATGGGCAAGTGGAAAGAAAAGAATGGGGGAAGGAAAAAAGAAGATGGAGGTATTTTACTAAAATGACCCAGCCACAGGCTGGATACATGTGATGATGATTATTATTAACTTAAATTGTTTATGAAAGAACGTAATGTCTATCATTTATAATATTATGTATTCCAAATGTGAATAGAGGTTTCTCTCGTTGAGTATTATGACTTTGAAACATACGTTTGTTTACACCTCAGCACAGCCAGACAACCCTATCCACCAGTATCATGCATGATATATGGAAGCTCTTGAAGAATGTGAGGATTGTGGTGTTCATGCTGTGGTGTGTTGCTGTCGGACTGTCCACCGGACTACTCTGGCAGTTCCTCTTCTGGTAAATATATACTTAGATCATCACAAATAACTCTACCTCAATGATTTCTGCGAGATTAACACGTTATTAATATGGAAGTAAGCAACGCTCTTCAATTAAGTTTATATAAATGGTGAAGTTTAGAGAACGAATTATTATACTTACAGAAATGAGCCGGATCTCATTCATAATCAAATAAATTGAAAAATAACCCTGGATATGGGAATCAAGCACTGAACCTTTGGCCCTGCAGGCCACTGAGCTATCCAGGGGTCGTATCATGCTCGTGGTCATTCCTCACTTATGTTTTAAGGTTAGAGTCTGAGTGAGAAATGACCCTGAACAGGTGAAAATGCCTGGATAACTCGGTAATCAAGCATTGGCGCACTAAGCCAAACGTGCCGTGTTTGATTCTCATGTCCATAGAGTACATTATTAATAGTCTGTGATCATTGCTTTTCTAATTAAAATAATTTAATTCAAGTCAGGAAAGCACTCTAGCTCAAAAATACTTTTTATAGTTCTCACTGATATCCTCATAAGAGAAAAAAATATTCCTGTTATTGTCTCGTCTTCCGGCAAACTTAAGGCTTATTTTTAATATCTTTCTTTGGATTGTACTCTTATGGAGGAAGTGTGAAATGTGCAACGCAACTTCGTAAAAGGGCAAACTAAAAAACACAAAAAGGGATAAAAAGGAAATTGGTAAAGAATTAGGCTTCTGTTAGAGATATATAATATGTTACCTGAAAATTTAAACTTGGTTTTAACTTCTTATAATATTTTCAATCGGACTTGAATTCAAACTGAATAAAGTGAGCCACCCACTAACTAGGAGTTTGTAATTGTGTCAGGCACTTGGAAGATTTGGCCTCCGCTAATGAAGGCTGTGAAATGCGAGCATGGATCAAGACTTTGCAAGGTCTGGTCAGTGGCGTGCAGTGTTTTGGAGGAGAGCTGCCTTTCTTATTTATATCTGGTGAGAGCAAAACACCCTGGTATCCTAAAATAATGTACTTTATACAAGCATTGTTCTCCCCAGGGATTTTACTGATCACCTAGCTAAAATCATAGTTTGTTGCACAGATCATCAGATATTGCACCAGCTTTAGTAGCCGCGTGGTCTAACGCTCTATTCTTGTATTAGATTAGACTGAGGAAAACGGAGAGATCGGGGTTCGATCCTGGTCGAGTGTACTGAAGATTGTTTTCCTAAATAGTTTTTTCACTTTTCCTCCACGCAAATGCGGGTGCACTTCTCAGTTAAAACTTCTTGATCCCTAAACCAGGGGTCGCCAAACTGTTAATCGCGAGCCACCGGTAGCTCGCGGTGACATTTTCGGTAGCTCGCTCAGAAAAAAAAAGTTTCACTTTCCAAAGAAACTTATTGTTGAAGAGTGTTGCGCCAAGTTTAGGATATGTGGCCTCTTTTCTCTAAAGAAAATTATCAAGTTCTGGTTCGTATTTCACTCCGAGTGGAAGTGTTTTGCTTTACCAGGCTTTGAGAGTCATCATTCTCAACTGAAGGTCCTTTAAAACAATTATACAACTAGGCTCACAGATGAATAATTTGATAAATGAAATTGAATGGGAGTAAATTCATCATGATTTATAGAATTATTTATGAAAATCAATAAAAATTTTCTCAAAATATGTATATAAAAAAATTTTACTATAATTTTGTTTAAAGAATGAATGTATTAATTGTGTTTTGTAGTAATAAAACATGAATATTAGTACAAAATGTACTAACATTTTAAAATTATTTTCATTACAATTGCAAATCCAGGCCACAGAGTCTACCCCCGATTGAACAAAGGTGTGCTGGCAAACCCTCTATATAATGTTACAATAACAGCCAATACGTGAGATAATGCAAATTTTTAACCTGGGTAGCTCGCAATACAGTTTGAAAAATTGAAAGTAGCTCCAAGACTTAATGAGTTTGGTGACCCCTACCCTAAACAATTAGTGTAATTAGTACATAGGCTTGTAACTCGAACGGGTAGTAAGATGCGGTGATAAAATATATCAAATATTGCAAAGTATTACACTGCCTGAGCCCAGCTACTTAATAATGCTACCCGGCTAGAAATTTTCTGTAGAGAATAATGATTAGTTTAATTTATTAAAAGTAAAAATGTTACTATTCCTGTTTTTCTAGATTTCGATTACTGGATTTTAACCAAGAGTTTTCTATTATGGATTCTCTTAGTATTTACAATTTCAATTTTTTTAAAAATTTACTACTATTTCAATAAGGTGGAATAAAAAAAAAACACTAGTAATACTTTAATACTCAAAATGAAAAATTACTTCATTCATAATAATAGTTTGGTTTAAAAACCATAGCTTTCACTCTCTGGAATTTGCGGGCTAAAATTGTGATATTAAAATTGATTCGCAACTTTTTACATACCAGCAATCTTTTAAAATACTGAGCTATTGAGAACATATCTAATAGGATGTATACTTTAGTTTGATGTTAATGCATATTCTTTTAACTTTGTGTGGACTCATAATATTTAATCCTGAGCGGAGCTTCAAAAGCTCAAATGCTAATTTAATAATGATGTGGCCCAATGGCTAAATAATTTAATAATAATATAAATTGATAAAAATAAATAAAAAGTAAAATTAAACCAATAAGAGTAAATTTAATGAAGACAGCCCATCTAGAGAGAGAGTAAAAACTTGGGAAGAATCCAATGCACAAAGGTGACATCTTTTTTCTTTCTTTTGCCTTCTCTAGTATAAATAGTCAAACACAAATTTATATTTTATTAATATTACTCTTTTCCAATTGAGTATTACATATTTATATTTAACTTAAATTTTTTTATATTGGATAAACACAGACAAAGCTTTGATAAATTTACTTTTACTCGTACAACAGTTGGCACAGTGTTTGTTTAAAATTTATTCTTTCTTCTCGTTTTGTTTGATAAAGACAACTATGCCAATACATTACTCAATTTGAGTTAAAATTTGTGTTTAAATTTGTGTTTGACTATTTCTACTATAGAAAATAGAAGGAAGAAAGATAGAAAGACAATATCACCTTTGTACATTGGATTGTTCCTCCATTTTTCCTCTTTCCCTGGGTTGGATTTATTCATAAAATTTATTTTTATTATTTTATTTTTCCTTTTTATTTATTATAATCAATTTCCATTGTTATAAAATGTGAATTTAAGTTATGAAAACAATATGGAAACACTATAGAGTAATGTCATGTAAGGGAGGGGAAGGAAGCAACCTGAGAGGAGGGTTAAAAGTTAGGCCTTGAAAGAAACAAATACACTTCTCTTTTCATTTGTTCACACACGCTTCGCACATCATCTTCTGATCATGTTCACATAATCTACAGTAAAACCTTGGATTGCGAGCATAATTCGTTTCGTAAACGTGTTCGTAATACAAAGCACTCGTATATCAAAGTGAATTTCCCCCATAAGAAATAATGGAAACTCAGATGATTCGTCCCACAACCCAAAAATATTTTATCTAAAAATGATTAATACCTTTTTTTATTTTCGTTATTTAAATGTAACTGTACTGTAATCAAATTTATTAATTACATTTAATGGTGGCTGGTGTGAGGTGGACGAGAGAGATGAGAGGAAGGAGGTGTGTTATTGTTTAGGACGACTTTCACTGTCACTAACGGAATCACCGCTATATGTTGGATCACTCAAAAAAATTTCTTTTTGTGCGACTTTAACAAAGAACCTATCCAATGATACTGCTCGGCAGACAAAGCATAACCATAGTACTACTCGTATTGCAAGATATCGCTCGTTTATAAAGTTAAAATTTATTGAAAATTTTTGCTCGTCTTACAAAACACTCGCAAACCAAGTTACTTGCAATCCAAGGTTTTACTGTATTAAATCTTTTTGAAACATTTCTCTTTCAAGCTGCTAACTTTTTTTTTACTGTTTTTTCTTTTGTGTGTGTGTATGTGTGTGTGTGTGTGTGTGTGTGTGTGTGTGTGTGTGTGTGTGTGTGTGTGTGTGTGTGTGCATGCACGTGCGTGTGTGTCATTTAGCATGCACTTTCCAAACCAAATTATTATATCAGCGTATGACTTATTAACTTATATATAAAACAGACACAACTCACAGTCCTATAGCCATTAATCATCACTGTGAAAGGGAAATCCAAATTTCATTGATGATACATTTTTCGCCCATCCATAAATGTTTCCGGCCTGTGGCCTAGGTCAATTTTTTATTCGAGCCATATATTTTCCACTACCAGCTTGCTAGGTCTGTCGTAGCTTCATATGCCTTATAATATAACTTAAGACTGGGATAGGCACAACATCCAGTCCCTGGTTGTAAATTCATCACTGTGAAAAGGTAAACCCACATTTCACAAATGATAAATTTTTTAGCCATGCCGGGAATCAAACTTGGGGACCCTTAGCTTAATAGACAGACATGCTACCAATTGAGCTAAGGTGTCTGATAGCTAAGATGTTGGTCTTTCTTTCTTAATATGAAGAGCAGTTGGGCTAGCCGATGTATACTCTCTTCTGCTAAAGAAGGGGACTGATGTGCTCCAAAAATTACTGTGGCATGTTTGGTTGTGTTTTAATTGTGTACGTTGAGTGTTATATTTTTCTGGTAAGTGCTAGGCCTTGCCCTTCTATCTAAATCCAGCTGTTCACAACCTCTTTTCAGGACCCAATATTTGTGGGTTAAAACCCAGCCGAAGTCAACAAATTTTCCTTGAGATATAAAAATACATAGCACAACTTGTTTCCCATGTTGATTGTGGCATGTAAAAAAACCCTGGCAAATATGTGAAATACCTTTCCCAGCAAAATTGGTGGGTCCTTTCGCTCTCGCTCATAGAAAATTTTATGTGCTGATATAATCAATCAGTTAGTTCAGAAAGTTAAATTAAATTACTAAATATCTCAGATAAATAAAAAATATTTGACTCCATTTTTTTTATAACACTAATTTAATACGAGATGGTGTTATTAAAATTACCAAGCTGATAAAACGCCCAATAAATGTCCAAAATGTTTGTTTTTCAGGAGCTGTACTTAAAAGGATTGGGCATGCCCATGCCATGTCTCTAGTACTCGGAGCGTTTGGCATTCGTTTCTTGCTTTATTCGTTCCTTTACAATCCATGGTGGTGTCTGCCAATAGAACTACTTCAAGGGGTGACGTTTGGCCTGTTCTATGCCACAATGGCATCTTATGCCAGTATAGTGGCTCCACCTGGCACAGAAGCCACGGTGCAAGGACTAGTCGGCGCTATTTTTGAGGGTGTAGGTAAGTTAGTCACTTATGTGTGAACTAATCAAGTATGAGATATCTAAATAAAATAACCTGCTTTGGTGGCAACATGGTCTAAGGTGTTGCTCTTGCAATAGACTAGACTGCCGATGACAGAAAGATCGGGGTTCAAATCCCTGTCGGCCTAAGTGAAAAAAGCATAATAATAGCTTTGGCTATTTGATTCTTAAATATGCAATCCCTTACAATTATAATAATTGTACAAGTGGCAGCAATAAGCCAACTACCGAGTCGAAGGTGGCTGCGTTAGCGTGATAGCTCGTGATCATAATAATATTACACATTTGTAGCCGACTGATTTCCACACGTCCATCACAGACTCTGCCTTAAAATATGAGTGAAGATTGACCCTGGGCCTGGGACGATTCCTGGATAGCTCAGTGGTAAAGCAGTGGCATACTAAGCCAAAGGTCCCGGGTTCGATTCCCATATCCAGGTGTCATTTTTCAATTTTCATAATATGTTACCTAGATGGAATAATTCTCACTAAAAGCATAAATAATAGCTTTGGCTATTTGATTCTTAGTTTATATGTCTCTTAAGATGGGAGTGTAGGGAATATGAGAAAAAGGACAGTGTTTTTGCAGTTTTTAAAGCAAAACATTTTTTTTTTGGCAAAATGAATAAAATATTCTCTCCAGTAGAAAAATAGAGTTTAATTTTCTTTGCTTGGTGATATCATCAGTTCTTTAATATCTCTCAAGGGTATCCTGTAATTTAATAACAACTTTTTCTCTTTATTTAAAAAGTTTCTCATCAAATGCCGTTATGCTCATGACAGATATTCAATAACTGTTGATATAACCATTTGAAGAAAATTTAACTATTATGTTTCTACTGGGGAAATATTTAATTTATTTTGGCCAAAAAATTCTTTTGCTATAAAAACTGCAAAAATACTAAACTTTTCTTGTGTTCCCTTGCGTAATGGAGATAAATCAACTTTAGTATAAATTGGGTACTTTCAACTATCTTATAGTCCTCTATAGGTTTGTATTATTTAATAGTAATCTCTCAATAAGTTTTCAAAAATTAACTCAAATTGTCTATCCAGGTCTCTTGATTGTCCTCCATCTTGTGTGTTGTAGGAGTGTCCCTTGGCAGCCTAATAGGGGGTACACTGTACGACCAACAGGGAGGTAGCTTCACCTTCAGAATGTTTGGGATTGGCTCCCTGGTCTTGTGTCTCCTCCATTTCATTATACAACACTTACTCGGGAAGAGTCTTAACTATGTGATTAAAGCCAAAGGTAGGAGATATAATTTTATTTTATTCACATTTCTAGCTCGGATATAAAAAGCATGGTTTTTTTAATTATCTTTTTAAAAATCTCCCCATTATAAAATCTATTTTTATGTTAGTTTGTGCTTTGCACTTAAACTTTACATGACTTTACTTTAATGTTGTAAATATATTATTAAAATGTGTCTTGTGGCTTGGTTTGACCCTGGGTGATCCAATCCAAAATGGATCCAGTTTTCATCGTCATGGGTCTTAAATGACCCTGAGTTTGTTCATCCAAACATCAACATTGTTCCAACCAGCAGGTCTTTTGCATGGTTGATGTCATTTGCACTGTGGTATGCACAGTCTAAAGTGCTTATCTTCATTGCACAAGAGGATGTTCAATGGATTTACAATTTACATCGGTTTTGTAATGTACTTTTCATGTGTGGTTTTCCCAACATTTTTTTTTCCTTGTGTATTTTTATTTTCCTTTATGTTTTATCCTTTATCATAGAATGAACCTATTTATTATATGTGTCTCTTTAAACATTCTTTTAGCCATAAATTTATTGATTGTTCCTTTCATTGTTTTTAATCCACCTTTCCTGTACGTTCTTTCAAATATAATTAGATTCATATTAGATAAAAATGGTTCGAATCCTACATTTATCAAACAAATCCGTTAATTTTCTTTCGAATTTCAAATCCAATCCAATTTTAATCATTGAATCTTTATATACAATTTTAGATAAAGTGAAAATATTTACAATATAATTTAAAAAAAGTTGTTTAAGGGCATGACAAATGCTATTTTTGTTTATCAGGTCCCTATCATAAACAACTAGAAAACATTCTTATTTTAGTAAATTAATAATTATATTAATACAATGTTATCCTTTTTTTGTGATTTTGTTACTCTCACAACCACATGAAGTCAAGTCCTCATAATTGTATTCACTATTCTTTCTTGAGATTCTTACTAATCTTGAATATCTCAATTACCATAGGATGCGAGTGTCCCATATATAATTAATATATATTCTGTCCATTGCCTATCATATCATAATTTTGTACCAACTCTATTTTCCCTAGAGTGGTTAGCAAGCACTCTCCAATTTGGCCTGTCTTTTTTTTTACAATTCCTCTTCATGAATAGTGTTCCAGTCCTTTCTTCAATCTCCCACATCCTTTTTTACTTGCTCTATCCAACACCTCCTCAGTCTACCAACTAAACTTCCCATTTCATAGCACTGTCTTTCGTTCCTTTTCGATTCCTACATCGCACGTGTTAATAGCAGTTTAGTCAAGATTGACTTATTGTTTATAGCACACTCCTTTCACTCCTGCATCTTTCCTGTAGGTTCCATTCCTTGCCCTGCCATCTTTGGTTCATTAAATCTAGTTTTATAAGCTAAAATTCATGTTTTAATTCACTATATTAAATAAATATTGATTTCTCTCTTGCTTCTCAGAGTATCTGGTGAGTTAAGTTGATGTAAGTTAATTTAAATCACAACTTGTTTTCACACTAATATAGTTTGCTTTATTTTATAATAAAGGGAATTGATAAAACTAAAGAAATGGGAAAAATAAACTACTAAGAGTAAATTTTATGAAGAAAGCCCATCTAGGGAAAGAGGAAAATGTGGTAAGAATCCATTGCAAAACGTGACATCTTCTTCCTTTCTTCTGTCTTCTATAGTAGAAGTAGTCACACAATAGTAGTCTACTATAGAAGACAGAAGAAAGGAAGAAGATGTCACCTTTGTGCATTGGATTCTTCCCACATTTTTTCTCTTTCTTTAGGTGGGCTTTCTTCATCAAATTTACTCTAGTAGTTTATTTTTCCTTTTTATTTAGTTTTATCAATTTCCTTTATTATAAAATTATTTAGCCATTGGGCCACCTCAAACAGTTTACTTTATTTGTAAGCCTTAATATAGTTTCTCTAATTCCAACTAATCTATAGTAGCTAAGCACTAATCTAACAAACTTTTTTTAACTGTTTCTTTATCCCTTGTTTTCACTTGATTAGTTGATTAGTTTGTTAAAAGCAGGGGATTAAAAGTGCTGGTTTATTTTAAACACTTCTCATAAATTTGGTAAAAATTTTGGCTTTGCATTATTAGGAGCTAGCCTAATTTAGTATTTTTTTAAAATTTCTTTAGCACCCTACCTCTAACTTTTCCTAATTTAGTAAATGTACTTGATTTTTCAAAATGAATTTGAGCACACATTGTCTCACTTTTTTTATGAAAATATATTTTGGTAGCCAAATATTCTTTCATCTTCTAATCGTGCATTTCCAAAGTTTTATAAATTTAATCTAACTCTTTAAATTTTGACCGTCATAGCTAGTATTTCCTTGCTCTTCCGTTGAGTGCTATTTGGTTTTTTTGGTTTTGCATGAGCACTTGACTGCCTCAATAACAAAGTTTGCATGCCAGGCTTCTAGTTTTGAAAAGAAATTGAAGCCGAGTTCTTGAATCTCATTGGACGGAAACGTGAGCGGGTGAGTACTAGAATACTATTCAACCAACATCGATTGAATTCTTTTGATTTTATTTAAACATCGTAGGCTTATTAGGGGTGTTTTACGATTTCGTCCAAAATTGATAAATTATGTTACTACTACAACATGTTATTCACTTACTACAAATTTTAGTCATGGACACTCCATTTACCCTGGAAGGTAGCAGCATTACCTTGATGAATTACACTATGACCCTATAGTATAAGCTATATCATAGTGGAATAATGCAAGGTAAGCTTGCTACATGACATTGTAAATGACGGGTTCATAACAACAGATTTTTTTTAAACAAATATTTATATTTAGGTGTCAAAATTTTTATCGGTGAAGCTTTGTGAATTTCAAAGCTTCACACATGCCTAATTATTGTACTGTACGAACATTCTTTGAATTTTTAAATCTACTTATATATATATCAAATAAAAAATGGATTAAAGCAGGGGAGTGGTGAAGAATGAGAGTAGGGAGGTTCTAATAAGAAGAGGACAGCAGGGGGATGTTTCATAGGTGTGTAAGAGACCTGCTATGAAGAAGTGAAATGCCCTTAAAGTTTAAGGAAGTGCTGTATAGGGCGTACTTTGTACCCATACTCACATATTAGCAGAAATATGGAGATTGATTGTAATAGAGTCTAGGAAAGTGGAAGCTATGGAGAAACAGGATTAGGAATTAAGTTTTTTTAGCACCGCGTCTTAATACTCGTTTGGGTTAAAGGCCAGGGATGAAGTTGTCCAGGCAAGTGGTACAGGGAGTACATGAGTTTTTTTTAGTAGAGGAAGCAAGGGTGAGATGGTATGATCATATAATGAGAATGTTGGAGTATATGAGATAGTAGAGGAAGTAAGGGTGAGATGGCATGGGCATGTATTGAGTATAGAAAAGCAAAGAATCCCAAGGAGAATGAATGAGATGAAGGATGTAGGAAAATGACTACAAGGGAGACCAAGAAAGAAATGGGTAGAATGTACCTAATTGGGCAGTCTCACACTGATTATTGATATTTTACCTTATCTTCCATCTCCATAATATCGACTGCAGTCATTCAATTTTTATAGCAGAGGCTGTCCTTCATCCACGAGGTGTTTGCACAAGATGGGGGTGAAACAACCAGGAACAATTTACGGGAAAGAATACTCGGCTTTAGTGGATTAACATCAACACATTATCTTTAACTTAAAAAAGAACAAAACACCAATAGTAACATAATTTAGATTAATCAATGGAAATTACAGAACCCCAAAAAGGTCCCCACTTCTTATGCAATACTCCCATTGTGTCTGGAAGCTTTACTATAAAGTTAATTTAGAAGCTATCAGATTCATGTCTATCTAGTGTGGTCGCTTCCCAAGAACTGTTATTGATCAAGCCATGTTATCACACTCTTCTCCTCCACTCACTCTACAGAAAATAGAGCTTCTCTTTGCTGATTGGCTGGCACTCACAGATTCCCTCTAAACTTGCCTATCCCACGTGATTCTAAAACTCCCCTTACATGATAGATTAAGAATCAAACAAAACAAAACAAGCCTGATTCTTCCGGGTGAAAAGTAATAGTAATAGATTTAGACAAAGCTATATTCTAAAAATGGCTTTATAAGAATGAAAACTACTTGATTGAAAAGTTAATTGACTAAAAATAACATTAATGAATTTAAATTTGGTACATATGGTGCTTACAACTTTGATTAAGATCAGGGATACTTAAAATTAGCATGTAACCTCCCACTTTCTTATAATCAAACATTTTATTAAGAATAAGCATAGGCCTAGAATAGACAAATGGATGAAACATGCTGAGGTTTATTAAGAACACAATAGACCTAATTGGTTAGATAGCAATACTATATAATTAGGATGTTTCCTCATCATACTTACAACGACAACATATAACTAACCATAAACTCGAGGGAAGAGAATTGAGTAAAATGAAGTATAAACTGGTCCTTACAAATATATGCAATGGGCACTTACAAATATATTATATGAACAAATGAATGTAGGTGTTTAAGAATGTATTAAATTAATAAACTAAACAAGGGAAAATAAAATTAATGGTAAGATGGTCGAGATCTAAAAGCCTAAAAACCCTGACCACTTTACAAGAGCAGATAACAGAAATTGTGCAAGTGAGAGGAGAAGAATGGTGGAAGGATAGAGATGAAGGTATTTTAATAAACCGACTAATCTACAGTTTATGATTATGATGAGTTATTTATAGTCAAATTTTATATATTTGATAACGTTTTGAGTTTATTTTATAAACCTTAGAAAAAATTCTAACCACTTGTCCAAGAGTTTATTATAAAATTGTACATGCACTTAATACACACATCTGCTGATTTTGCATTATGTTATATTTAAATTTGTCTCCGCCTAGATTTGAACCAACATTCTGGACACATTGCTTCAATATTATCTACACTGGCTGTTATTTCAAAAATTATTTTTGTCTCGTTTTTCTTCTAAAGATTGTGTGTCCTGCGCCTAGTAAAAATATAAACAGGCAATTTAAATAAACCCTCAATGTACTGTAACACATGTTTTATTGTTGACAGGAAGTCAGAGCATGCCATTGGAAGTACTTTGCTGGTTTTGTGCACCTTAATCACCCTCATAGCATGGTCTTGCATGTCACTAATGTGGGAGATATGCATGTTTATGGTACCATTCTTAGTTACAGATGGAAAACAGAAAGAGGGGGATGAAGCGACAGATGGCTCTGTCAGACACAGGTCTTTATACTAACATCTTGAGAATATATATGTTGGTGGCAGGGAAGTTTGGATTGCAAGGTGTAAATTTGTTTTGTAGCGCTTTGGGGTGTGGGAAAATCAGGTGAAAAAGTGAAGGACACTTTGAATAATTGTAAGGAAACATTTTAATTGAACTTGAAAGGAAATAAAAGAAGATATAATTTATGTATCTTTTAATCCACCGAGCGAATGTTTAATCCAACAAATGCTAAAACATTGATATATTTTGTTAGCCATGAAGTCGAAATTTTTATTAATATTTTTTCCTATTATTTTCTCTTCAAAATACTCATTCAAAGAAACTTATTGATCAATTAATATAATATTTAACATCACATAAAGCATGCATACATATTACTTCTTGATAATAGTTTTATAGTTAGAAATAGATAGATTTTACATTTACTCTTTTAACCAATCCCATTTCTTAATTTGGCAGTGCTTATGTTAAACAATCCATTATCTAAATACTTTATTTTTCTAAGATGATAAGTGTGATTCTTTAAATATGTGTTAAGAATTGAATGAAAGGCAAATAACACTTTTCTCCCTTTGCTTGCAACATAGTTTTGCCACAAGGTTACAATAACAATTATTTGTCTCTCACTTAGATTTTGATATGTCCGCGCGCTACGCTGCCCCCACCGATGCAATCCACATGCTGGAGGACCAACAAGAGCTGGTCACCACCTGATATCTTTCACAATAACATTCCTCCATCTTGCCACCTGCTTCACGACAGTAGGTCAAGAGGTCACACTAGAGGTCCATACAGGGTTTAGCACTGGTCAAGGGAAATCCTAGAGGGTGGATATAAACGGTTCCTAGTTCACTCTTATCAAAAAGTCCCATACACTGATAACTCGGGTATGTTTAGTAGGGGCGTGCAAAACATAAAATGTCCGTCCACTTCGAAACAAATATAGACCTTTACCAATAAAACTATTTAGAAAAAGGACATTTTAATCTTCAAGAAGATTCTATATGTATTAGTAAAATAAATATTTGCATTCAAGACTCATATTCTTGTTATTATTAACAGCTACAATAATTTTACAATAAAGGAAATTGATAAAACTAAAGAAAAATAAACTACAGTAGCCCCTTGGCTTCTTGGTGCTGACTGACAGTTCACAGCTGACTTCTGACAGTCAACAGTTAGGTATATACCTAAATTTTGACTGTCAGAAGTGACAGCTGCTAAACACATGTTTTTGCAGATCATATGGTTCGGCATAGGTATACATAATTTGGTCTGGTAACTTTTCAAAGCCGTCAGCTCTCAGCTGTGAGCTGTCACTCAGCACCAAAGAAGCCATGGGGCTACTGTACTAGAGTAAATTTGATGAAGAAAGCCCATCTAGGGAAAGAGGGAAAATGTAGTAAGAATCCAATGGATTCTTCTTGAATTCTTCCCAAATTTTTCCTCTTTCCCTAGGTGGGCTTTCTACATCAAATTTACTCTTAGTAGTTTATTTTTCCTTTTTCTTTAGTTTTGTCAATTTCCTTTATTATAAAATTATTTAGCCATTGGTCCACCTCATTTTAAAACATTTAACAGCTACAATAAACATATATCTTCAATTTTTGTCATTTTGTTAAGTATACTTTGTTTACCTTGAAAGGTATCAAGCTTACTTAGTTTGTTTCCACAATGGTGCAGCTTATACAGGAGGTCTTAAATAAAACTTGCCCCAAACACACAGTATTTCAAATTCTGTGTTCGAAATGTGTCACCAGCTGCTATGTATAGTTCTGCTTGCCAAATAGTAAAAAGTTTATTTATTGAAACTATGCATAGTGGCTGGCAGTACACATTTTGTACACAGGCTTTGAAATACTGTGCGTTTGGGGCGGGTTATATTTGGGACATTCTGTATGATAGGGCCGTAGGTGATAGGGCAGGATTGCAAGCTTATACTGTAAATAAAGCGCTTATTACAAATTAATGTTCACTTGACATAACCCTGTAGTAATGGAATCGCATATGTCAAATACTATAGCTCTATAAGGAAAACCTCTTTTTGCTTTATTAGGTAATTGTATTATATTTGGAAAAAGGTACAGGAAAGGTGTAAAAGCCATATTGTGTTCATCCCTTTTATATGTTTCTATCTACCTTTCCTGTACCTTCCGAATATAATATATCGAATACTGAAATCCCCTGAAAAGTTTGATACATGTAGTTTTACAAATAATTATTTTTTATGAACATGAGCATAATATACATTGGTTACTGAATTAAAATTACAGTTTGGAAAAAGTCATGTTCAAATTTACCCTATAAAAATATTTAGTTTTTAAAATTATATAAACATGCACAATATAACTTTTTTTTTTTTGTGCAACATAACAATATTCAAATATTATGTCATCTTTGGGAATATTTCAAAGAATTGGATTTGGCTTCAAATAAAAAAAGTGGATTTTGCACATTCCTAATATTTAGTATGCCTAGAAACTGGTTCTCGTTAGTTGCTGCTGCTGGTCTGAGGAAAATAAAGTTTTCCTGTGTATTAATCTATGCCAAATATTCTAGTTTACATGATAACTAGAGGATATAAAACTTAACTTACCATAATAGTTGCAATTCCACAGAATAACACGGGACAAAGAAATGTTCCAATCACACAGACTCTATCGTTAGTTTTGTGCTGTCATGAACACTCACTTTACTGTGTACGCTTAAAGTCTTACCTTGATGCGCTCCACTATGGCCCTATAATATAAGCTACACCATAGTGGAAACAAGTAACGTAAGTTTGCTACCTTTTCAGGTAAACGGTGTGTACATGTGTTGCACTGTAAAAAAAGTTTTATATTGACAGTAAATGGCTGTCTCAACTATAATCTTCTTTGCTCATTATGTGCACACTTTTTAGATTTAACTTTGTCTAATTTACATTGTTACTTTTATCTGTACTAGACTATTGCTTCTAGAAAATGAAATCATCTGGGACCAAGTATGTGTGCTTAGTTAGCAATTCATTTAATTGTTGCTATTATTTATTACTGAAACATTTTGTTCACGGGTGTATTCACTGTTAATTGTAATGAAATACATTAAGGCCCAATCTTACAATGTCACGTTAAAGTCCTCGTAATTTAACCGTTCGTAAAGTCTAACCGTTGGTTAAATTTGGCGTTGCGTTTTACAATACTATTTTGATTTTCTCGTCAAGTTACGGACGGGTGCCTTCCATTAGTTCTTATCATTAAGCTTCTCGGAGCACTAGATTTGCTACAAAGCTTTTGATTGGCTTAATTTGAACCAATAGATTGTAAGTAACTATTAAATGTCTTTAAAGTTATGGAGTTGTTAGGAAAACAGATTAAAGTACAATGCATGTTTATGTTGTTGTTTATAACACGTCATGTTATTCAATAATCCATATTCATAGTGTCTCATAAGTTTCTATCCAAATAAATATAGGTATACCTACTCTGTTTATTTTAAACAGGCATGTTTTAACCCAATTTTTAAAGCTTCAAAATCTTAAGAGTAGAGTCATAGTCAATTTTTAAACACACAATTTAATATTCAATTAAAAACCACCCTTAATTAACCATGGACGTGCACTGGAGGGGAGAAAGGGAAGAAAAAACACGTCCTATATTAGCCACTCCAAATTGTAAAGTGAAACCATTGAAAATAATGTACATATTTTTAATAGGAAAGAAGAGCCTGTAGGCCTAAGCCAAAATAGTTGTAATAAAAGGCAATACCAGAAATTAAAAACCTCTGCCCCATGTCGTACGATGACTTATAAATCACTCTCTCTACAAATTTGACCAAAAGAAATGGAGGCGTCCCAAATTAAACAGCTATATTAAATAGAAGGAATAAATAATTTAACATAGTTATTTTATTATCATCTTTGTGTTAAACTGGGAGTAATTTGTTCTTAAAAAAAAAAAAAAGAAGAAGAAGAAGTATATGGGATTGAACACGAGCCGCTTGCTTGATAGTCTAACGCCGTATCATGTTCGCCAAAGTGGTACATATTGAAGCCACGGAAAGTTAGAAATATAATACCACAAATCTATGATTAGATGATCATTGGTGAAACATATATTTAATTACTGGTGGACAATATTAAAAGCAAGAGAATTCATAAATAACTGTCTAAAGTTTCTAAAAATAATAATATAACCTCACTTGAATAAAAACCAATTGCCATAAAACAATATGGCGGAATGTTTGTAAGTTAATGTGGACGTTAAAATGCTAACCAGAAGGTAGACCTCACGTTAACTTTACGAGCACTTTAACGAGGACGCTAGCTCTAACCAAACATTGTAAAATCCAAAGTAGTGGTTGTTATCGCTTAACCGCATGTTAAGCCCTAACGAATAGAATAACATGACATTGTAAGATTGGGCCTAAATATTTAATTTATATTATATAACTCAAAGGGTGAAGAAGGTTTTACTTATAAAGCTATGTGTAGTGTTTCCTAGTTAGTTCCTTTAGAATATTAGAACTCACTTGAAATGAGCATTTATATCGTTGAAAAAAAAAATCGTAACTCACTTAAGTAAAATTTGTCACAGAGTTTCCAACATTTAAGAAAGGATTCTTGATAAGAAATTCATAAACTAAAGGCATTTTTTTAATGCACACATATTTACTTAAATACTTGTACTTAACTTTCACTGTAAATCACTTTTAATTTTAATACTGTCAAACTCCATAATCTTTTTTCAAATATACTATAGTAAACATCCAAAAAGTATGCCAGATACATTCATATACAAATAAATAACTTTTATTTTTTGTAACTTATATTAATTTCGTGTATCTAATTTGGTAATGGCATTTGACTATGAACAATTTTATTGGTGCAGCTAATAGCTATGATAAATATTTATTTTATGTCAATGTTTTAATATTATTGATAGTTTTAATTTTTGAATTTTGTAATATTTTATTTTTTACTAATATATGTGACTCTTTACAAACTGCTAAACACTTCCTAAGCAGGTTATATTGCTAAAATGTGTTTTCATATTACTGTGGCTGATGTGTCCAACATTATATTTTTGTAAATTTTCAATGAGCGAGAACAAGAAAAGTATTTTGTATTTTGATTACTATTAGATCATGTAATTACTTAGCACCATCATATCTTTTGATACATTAGTTCTCAGGTGATGTAAAGGTGGAAAATAAAATAGTCCATCTCAAATTTGGACCTTACATGTGTACAAGAATATGTTTGTGTTACTTGTGGAAACAATTTAAGCTATACCGTAAATGTTCACGTTAAACAGATTAAAGTCTTGCGGATTCGTGGATACTTATTACTATCAACGCCACTCTCAACATCATACTTGGTGTTTTTAGTAAGTTGACAAACAGCTGATAATGCTATCGCCATTTATTTTGCTTCTAGCTGGAGAGCAAGTCATTTTCTCAACTTTTCTCTTCATAAGCAGAAACTGCTTAACTTTAATTATCCTTCGAGACAATAATAATAATAATAATAATAATAATAATCATCATCATAATCATCTGTTCCCATCCTGTGGCCGGGTCAGTTTAGTGAAATACCTCCTCTTCCTCAATCCTTCCACGATTCTTCCTCCTTTAATCACTTGCTCTAACTTGCATACTTTCTGTTATCTGCTCCTTCTATCTTACTCTTGGTCTCCCTTGCCGTCTTTTTTCTACATACTACATCTCCATCATTCTCTTTGGTATTCTCTTCCTTTGCATTCTCATTACATGCCCATACTCTCTCACCCCTGCTTCCTCTACTATCTCACGTACTCCAACATCCTCATTACATGTCAATACCATCTCAGCCTTGCTTCCTCTACTATCTCATGTACTCTTTGTACTCCCACTCTTTCCTGGATAACTTCATTCCTAATCTTGTTTCTCCTTGTGACAGCTAACATGCTACACACAAACTTCAATCCAATGGAGACGCATATATATGTCAAAAATACATAGTATTTAAGCACCATTTGACTTAAACGGTTTTCAAACTTGCACTGAAACTAGGGGTGTGCTAAGTCCACTTTTTTCAAATTGAAGTGAACCTGAATCAAATATATATAAAAGACTTCTAAGCTGAATCGAAATTTGAATATTTTTTGTTTATTAATATGCTATAGAAACATCATAGTTTATCTATATAACTTTATGAACTAAAATTATCATAATAATTTGATAAATCAAGCTATTTTCACAACTTGCAATCCTATTACTTCAAATTTATTCATGATTATTAATTTGTAATATGCATAGCAGCTCAGTGTGGCAGTAAATGAACTTAAATTGAGTATTTTAGAATATTTCCAAAGCAAAGTCAAAAGTTAATGTTTCTTTCAAAGCCAAGTTGAAGTTTCGAAGCTTCAAACACCCTTAACTGAAACCTTCAGAGTGAATTAACTGCTTAAATCGAGGACTTACTGTATATTTTAATAAATAAAGAAGTGTAGGCCTAAATCATCGCAAATGATTGGGAATTTAAAGGATAGGATTCAAGCCTACCTTTTTGGGTAGAGGGTCATTTGTCTGAAAAATTTGGTAGAAAACACTATACTTACAAACATTTCTTCAAGGAAAAATTATCATCACTTTTTGGCGTACATGAAAGAGGGTTAAAAACAATACAATATCTGATTCACATTGAAATGAGAAAAACTGTTCTCACTTTACATTGTTGCCACTGGACAAAGAAGTAATGGCTGCCTCTTGAAGACTTTCGATAGAATGAAACCTAGTAAGGGGACCTGGGTGGCGACAGTTGATTTCTCTTTGTCCAGTGGCGGCAATGTTTTCACTGTAAAATATATATTGCGTTTGTTTCCTTTTATTTGTTGCTTTCCCTCTTTCCTTGCCTTTCTTTCATGTATAGCAGAATGCTCATACAGAATATCTTTTCACTGCCACAGGCAGTTTCATAAAAGAGAGAGAGAGTAAACAAAGTAGCTGACTGTTTTCAACAGAAAGCAACAAAACTCTTATTTTCCATCTCACTGATGGTGGTGAAGCTGTGTGTGTCAGTGAAAACTTAGGATTTTGTAAAAAAATAAAATGTGTTAGTGTAGATATTGAGTGTTCGACTAGATTTATAGAATCAGTGGTCCGACACCTTAGCTCAGTTGATAGGTGTCTTTCTACTCAGCTAAGGGTCCCAGGTTCAATTCCTGGCATGGCTGAAAAAGTTATCGTTGGAGAAATGTGGGTTTACCCTTTCACTGTGATGAATTGACAGATTAGGGCTGAATGTTTTGTCTATTCTAGATTTAAGTTAGTTTATATGTCATGTGCTGATATCAGTTGTTTCAGAAAGTGCAGGTTGAAAACCTCAAATAAATAAATTCAGAACCAGTGAATCTCCACAATGCTAAGTTGTGCTTCTATCCTTTTAATTCCCAACTTTAAGTTAATTGCATATGTACACATTTCAACTTATTAAATGATTGTTTCATTTCATATGTTATTTGTTTTGTAATATTCAATAAATTGAGATGATTTTTTTTAGTACAAACTTATTACTCACAGGTTGTTACATCATTTTTATGTGACAATCTCAGCTCATAGTTTGTTTTTTGTATAATCCTTATATTTAAGTCTTTCATTGTGATTATTTGTGTTGTGTTAACTAAGTTTTAAGGCACTTTAAGTAAATAACTCTAGGTTCTTGGAATCTCCCAAATTTTGAAGTAATTTTATATTCAAGGATTTTAACCATTTTCAAATCCAAAAATTCAATTTTATTTTAGTTAGCTTATTAGCTGCATATCTCAACATACTCTTAGAATAAACCTAAATTTAGACCTTAATCTATTAATTAGTTACTTAACTGAATGTGAATCAATAGTATACATTAGAACCTTTCTGATCTGAATTAACTGGGATCAAAGTTTTTTTTTGGATTAGCCAAAAGTTGGATTAAGCAGGAGAATATGAAAGGGTCATTTGGGAGACAGTTTATTTTCACAAATCTTAAATGCAAATCGAAAGTGTTTTATAATCTTTACATTAATTTACTTAAAAACACATATAAAAATATATTTTAAGAAGACTAAGTTTGTTGTTTTTCCACCCTGTTTTCTAAAAATTATGTTCTGACTATCCGGAATTTCGGACCACATGGGTTTGATCTAATGGGGTTTTATTGTAACATAAACTCTCAATACTCTTATATACTAACTTATTTTCAATATCAAACTATGTCATTAAATAAACATGATAGAATTGTAGAAAATGAAGCACAAATAAAATGTATAGCACTACCATATATATTTACAAATACTTCAATATTTTGATGCCACATGGCATCTTCCTTGAAAACTGGTAGGAAGATGCCATTTGGCATCAAGTTGTGTTTGTAAATATATGGTAAACACTATTAATTTTCATTTTGCTTCATTACTTACAATTCTATAATGTTTATTTAATGACATAATTAAAACATGCCAAATGCACTTTTATTTCTTACATACCAGGGGTTGGCAATAGTTTATCACGATCGACCAGTCACTCTTGTAACCATTTTCAGTCGATCTCGTAAGAATACTACATCGTCACAAAAGGCAAACTTATCTTACATTATTCGGCTATGAAATAGCTTATAAGATAGGGCCATAATGTCAAGGTAAGACTGCTACCCCTCATAATAAACAGAGTGTTCATTTTATTTATTTTATGTATTTTATATAAAGGCAAGGACAAAGCAATGGAAGAAATGTTGAATTTAAGGAATAAATACAAGATGTATAGAAAAAGAATAATTAAAAGTAGAGTGGAGAATCGAAGGGGATCACGGGACCTTTGATAAATGTAAAAGTCGATCGGAGCCCAAAAAGATTGCCGACCCCTGTTACATACCATATCAACTTAGAAAAAAAATGTTAATGAGGAAAAGTTCTTCTTGTATGTAACTTATATCCCAAGATTTGGATTGATTTGAAGTTAGGCTTTGTGACTTGTATATAAAATTAAAATTCTTAATTGAGATTTGAATTTAAAAAAAATTATTTAACCCATATTTACAAATATAATTGTCTCTAACAGGCTTTCAAAGACGGACACTCTCCCCAAGACACCCTAATGGGGTGGACCAGTGTTTTAAGACATGTGTACCTTGGTGCACTTGGACATGCCAGAACATTTCTTCTTGGGAAATTCCATCTCAAAAGCCTTATTTAGGAGCCAAAAGTAGATTTTAAAAAGGTGAAAATGTTTAATAAATCTTCAGCTTATACAAGTATAGTATGCTTAGGAACATTTCCTACAACCAAAGAAAGTTTGGTACTTATTTCAATTACATTTACTTAAAACTGGGGGTGGACCGATCAGTAAAACCTCATTAATGATATTAATTAGCAATTTATAAAAATTGGCTGGATCTTCTTTGGTTTTTCAATATTGAATATCACAAATGAAACAATATTTTAGTAATTTATTAGATAGCCCAATTAAAACATTTGACTAACAGATGGGTAGAAGCAAAACTTTTATTACTGTGTTGTAACACTTTCTGAAGCAGAAATAAACTTACTCCCAAGGGCTAATAAACCAGGAACATTGACCCTGAATGAAGTAAGTCAACAAACGCCTGCTGCCGTCCAACTCATCTGAGTTCGGTGAACTCTCACTTGCATTATTTCGACATAAATGAGTTCTACAAATGAAAATAGGTGTGTTTTTAATAAGTTTTAATTTTTTGAAAATGCATCTAATTTTATTAAGTTTTCCAAGAAACAAATTTCAGCAAGGAAGAGAGTATTTCAATTAGGTATCAGCTCTGTGTTGTGGTATTGTTTATATGCAAATAGTTTGAGTGAACAATGAAAGTAGCATAATACTTTTATTGTATTAGTTATACATAATTTAATAACAGCAATTACCTGCTTCAATGGCCACATGGCCTAAGGCACTCACAATATACTAGGCTGCCGATGAAAGGGATTTCGGGGTTTGAGTCCCGGTCAGGTGTACTGATGGTTGTTTTTTCTACATAGTTTTTAACTCTTTCTCCATGACATGCAAGTTCACTTCCTCTGAATTCAACCTTTCTAATCACTAACTCATTGACATAATTAGAACATATGCATATAATCTAATAGATGCTAAGTCATGGTGTTCAAAAAAAGCAATTGAATTTTTATTCTAAAAATTATGAATAAACCATGATAATTGCAGGTTATTTGTGTAAGCAAAGTCCAAATAGGATTCTTACCCTCTAACACCCCTCTTTCTAACTTAATCATAATAATTTTTGATTGAGAGGAAATGGATTAAAGTGTAATAGATTTAAGTAGAGATAATACTTTTTTCTTAAAATTAAATGTAGAGAAAAAAATCACATTGTATATTCTGACTCATATAAATTATGACATTTTATTGGAAAAATTCTAAGCCCCATTTCCCCCATCTCTTGAAGGACCATTTATCTCCCTCCCTCCCATTTCCCCTGTTAATAAGTGTGCTATACTTGAGATGATTAGCTGTTGATGTTTTTGGATGGTTTTAATAAACCAAGCAAAGCAGTCCGCCCCGAGGCAAACAGAACAAGATTGGGAGACCTACTTGACCACAACTAGTTTCACACTAGAATCAACAAGACAACATGAATACCTTGAGCCAGTTTAAAAAAACAAAGCTCACACTATTACATTGTCAGACTAACTCTACAAGTTAATACATTTTATAACAAAATACTTCAAATATGTGCACAACACAAACTTGTATTTGTTATGAAGAAGGAACACATTTTGTAAGATAAAATAGTGATCAAGTTTGAACATTATGTTCCTGTTTTTTGTTTTATATATTTAATCAACAACTATATTAAACAAAAATTGTGTTGTATTTATTCATAGTTAAATATCAAATAAAGATAAATTTGTTTAATGTAATCAGTAGGCGACTTGTGCATGAAATAAATGGATGTAAATGCTGTCGAGTCCAGTTGTTAAAACATGCATGGAAATCGGTAGTTAACTTTATTATAAAACTGATGGTTTTAGACCTTTTGTATTTCTTTATGAATTACTGTTTGTTTTTGCTGTGATAATCACCAACACCAACATTCACCTTAAGAAAGAATTACAAAACACCACACGTGCGCCCTTTAAAAATTTAAACCTTGCTTGTTGGGCCAGAGTCAAGTACACTAAACTAATTGTGTATCTTTTTAGATTAGACTAAAAAGATAGAAATTTAAGAAAGAATTACAAAACACCACACGTGCGCCCTTTAAAAATTTAAACCTTGGCTTGTTGGGCCAGAGTCAAGTACACTAAACTAATTGTGTATCTTTTTTAGATTAGAGTAAAAAGATAGAAATAATATATTATAAAAATATACATTTGCTGAAATCTAGCTCTTTATAACTAAGCCTGCCTATGAATATTAAACACATGTAATTTTGCATGTAAAGTATAATTTTGGTCGGAAGAACAGTAAAAGTTAGTTACTAAAGTTACTAAATCAACTTCAATAAATTCATACGTCAAGTCATGTTATATTCAGCGGTCACTTTTAATACATATTATCAATCCCTATAAACTAATACAAATAATTCAGTAAAATGTTATCAATGTTGGCCGCAAATAAATATGCTAGAATTTTCTCTACTGTTCTTCCAACCAAAATCAGGGTATATTTATATCATGTATACATATCGTATAGCTATGAACAGGATACGACAATATGGAACTATTCCAAAATATGACAAATTGCACTTGATACTATTTTAAGTTAAATAATTTTTTTCATTGTCAATATTGTTTTTAACATGGTAGAGGGGAGGGGGGTATGATTGAGGCTTTTTATTAGTTACTAATTTGTCTAAAGAGTAAATGTTGAGCTGAGTTTATTGCTTTCTTGTCTCTTACATTGGGCATCTCCACACCGTGTTTGGGATGTTTCCCTGAGATCTTGGTCTTTGAAGATAGTGCTCTGGGAGATTTGCTTTGAACGTTAGTTGATCCTTGACTTTCAAGTGGAATGTCTTGTCAAGTATGCAGAGAAAAATGTGCTTGGAACACGTTCGGTTTGTAGTCTTGCTTCTGAGCTAGCTGGAAAAGAGGACTGGTGTTTGCATGTTAATAGAAGACACATCGCAGTGTTGGGTCCGTTGTTGATCCAGGTTTGAACTCTCGTCAGAGCATGAGTTGGTCAGAGTGTGACTCGACTCATTGGAGTGTGAGAAGTACAAGAGTCATGTCTTATAATAATATATGTTATCACTCTTGTGTCTTGATGAGAATTCATCATTGTGTGTTACAAGTTACGTTCATTTAACAGAGTTTGTTTTGCATTGTGATTATGTTCATGCACTTCATTCATATGGTCATCTGGGCTCGAGGAATAGATTGTTACTTAATTATTTAATAAACCTGTTCTACTTGAACTCATTGATGACTGTACCGAGTCTCTTCGAAACCGGATCCTTGTGTAAACAATGTTTCCAGTTAACACGGTGTATGTCCGATTTTACTAATGGTTCATTACTAATCTCAATAAGTGGCAGAGGGCCAAGTTTCCACAAGCAAGATGGATGGCCCAACGAAATAAAAGGGGTGCCGCACCTGCATGGACGAGATTCCCAATTAATATAGGAGTTGAACGAAATTGATCACATTGTCATTAACAATAATTCTCAGAAGAAGCTAGAGGTCCAAGTAAGAAAATAATAATATAAGCGTTGGTGACCTGGTGGTCTAAGGGTAAGGTGTCAGACTTCTGTGCTGAGGTCCGGGGTTCAATCTCGGGTCCCGGCACAGATTTATCTGATTGCCAAACCCTTCCTTCACCTCTGACAAGATGTGTATTAATCACAACTTGTGAATGTGAGGAATGCCAGGCCTCCACCGTGGTTCGGATTCCACGTTAAACTGTAGGTCCTCCATTTCATCTCACAATCACCCTACCATTTCACATTAGCGTAAGTGCGTATAACCCGAATGGGTAGTAAGACGCGGTGCTAATAATAATAATAATATAAGCGACCCAGGAAGGTGCAATGTTAACAAGACTTGTCTCCACATTTGTCACTTTACTTCAGTAACCAATTTAAAATCCAATCCAATTTTCATAAGAAGAGTCTTCTTATCCGATATGCAGCTGTAACTTTTGATAGATACTCTCAATATAAAATACTTACTTGGGAAGTCATAACCCACATTTTATAGGAGAGTTCAGTATTTGATAGATTATTTGTCCTAGTTTGTTTTTCAAAATTGTTAAGTCATCAGAATGAAGATAATTTTAAGGTGTAGAAGCTTAGATACATTAAATTTAGTCTTATTCAAAATACTTGGGGTGCTTAGGCCTACTAATAAAAAATAAATAAAAATGAAGTAGTTATATAACTATGAACATTTGTCTTACATAAAAATAATATTGATACCTACCTGACAAACAAAATCCTATTCTTGACCTCAGTAGTCTTGGGGTAAAGTGCTCGCCCCAGGACCTGTTGTTTGTGGGTTCAAACCTAGCCGAGGGCAACAGATTTTTCTTGAGAGATTAAAATCCTTAGCACAACTTGCTTCAGAGAGGAAGTAAACCTACCGGTCCCATGTCGATTGTGGCAAGTAAAAGAACCCTGGAAGGTATGTGAAATTGGTAAACCTTTTCGCTCTCGCTTATAGAAATTCTCGTGTACTGATATAATCCATCTGTTCAGAAAGTGTATGTTAAATAACGCAAATAAATAAATAAATAGATAACCCTGTATCATACAAATGCTCACTGTCTATTGCAATAAAACAATATCACTTTGTACTAACCACTTATGTAAAACACACACACACCATGCATTCCAGACATATGTGTTAAATCAAATGCACACTGTCTGCTTATCTACACTATTTACACAGCTTGTCAAATAAACCATTCTCTCTACTCTGTTATGATAAGGCACACTACTGTACTCACCATGTGACAGTACTTGGGAGTAAGTGATAAACTACATGAAGTGTCGATTTAAAATATGCTCTTCAAAAGATTTGAAATCACTTCTTCTTGTCAAATAATTTTTAAGTTTATTGTTTGCATTGAAATATAATGTGAAGCAAACCGGGGTAGATTTTACCCTTCGTTATCGGTGGGCATAAATCATGATTGTACTTTCAAACCGTGAAGACGTTTGATAAATACCACAGATTTTCCCATGAATCCCTGCATATAAATTGAATTTTTAATAATTTAAAAAGTGGTCAACATCCCTCCTTAGAAATCTGAGGTTTAATACTCGCCACAAAATTGTAAAGTACAATTTTTGAGTTATCTTTCGGGTATTTAGTTTTATATTACATTATCAGTGAGTAATTTTCATAGGGAAATACATTATTCAATTTGGTGATAAAAAGCTTTCATTTCTTGATATTGTCTTGTAGTGTTTTGCTTTGCAGACACATTTACAGTATTGTATTTAAATATATGATAACCTGCTTAGAATATACTAATATATTTAGTTACTAATAAAACTTAGTCCTGTATTTGATAAACTTTGTCGGTGCCATATTCATATTAATAATTATTTATACTAATATACTTTTTTTCTTCCTGTAATATATGTTAGCACTAAATATTTGAGGTGTGTTTATCAACTACTTCAAAAGGACCCTTAAGTAAAACTTTACACATATCTGCTCCAACCAGTTATTATCTAGTTTCTTAGTGACTATATCTTATCAGATCGTATCAGACACATGCACGTAAGGCTTATCTTTGAGCAAACTTTCACTTAAGCAGCACAATCAGTGATGAGAGTAATGTGTCTTTAAATGTTGCAGGTAATTAACAACGTATAGTGACCAATAACATTGACAACCTTTACTTTAATGTATGTCACTTTGTTTATGGTTCCAGGAAGTGATTTATGAATGGTCCTCTCTTGTCAGTGAGCTGTGCTTGTGAACAATAATAATCTATCAAGATGATGGATTTGAACATTAATAAAGATCTTCTGCCCATGAAAGCGCACTACTTTCTTTGGAATGCAGGTATGAAGGCTAAGATTTGTGTGTTTCTTAATGGCCGACTGGGCTTTTTGCATCTTACAATAAACATACAGGATATGGAGGGTAAATATGATGAAAATGCACCAACATTCACCTCAAGAAAGAATTACAAAATACCATGAGCATATCTAGACTTGTCGGTACAGAGTCAAGTACATTATTTCAAACTAAAGTAAAAATATGAAAAAATACAATTATTTGTTTATTGCAACAGTAAAAATAAACGTTTTATAATAATTGGTGCTTTTGTGCATGTTTATTATTTAGCATGTTTAAGAAGAGTTGGACCCACCTCGGTGGAGTAGTTAGCTAACGCGCTAGTCATGTTGAGCTCGACTGCCGAGGACGGTGAGATTGAGGTTTGAATCTCGGTCGAGTGAACTGGGGTGGTTTTTCCTAAATGGTTTTCCACTCTCTCTCCACACAAATGCGGTTTCACTTCCCCTATATTCAACCTTCCCAACTCCTAACCCATTAGCGTAATTAGTACTTAAGCGTATAACCCGAACGGTGCTAAATAAATAAATAAAATAAAGAAGAGTTGGGATACAGGGTGTACATGATATAGTAGAGGAAGCAAGGGTGGAATAGTATGGTCTTGTAATGATGATGTTGGAGTACATGAGATAGTAGAGGAAGCAAGACTGAGATGGTATGGTCATGTGTTGAGGATGTTGGGGTATATGAGATAGTAAAGGATTCAAGGGGGAGATGGTATGGTCATGTGTTGAGGATGTTGGGGTACATGAGATAGTAAAGGATAAAAGGGTGAGAGGGTATGGACATGTAATGATGATGTTGGAGTACATGAGATAGTATAGGAACCAAGGGTGAGATAGTATGGTCATCTAATGAAGATGGAATAGGAAATAATCCCAAGGAGAATGACGGAGATGACTTATGTAGGAAAAGGACATTAAAGTAGACCAATAAATAGGTAGGAGGAGCAGATAACAGCAAGTGTGTGAGTGAGAGGAGAAGAATGAAAGCAAATAAATAATAAAGTATGGTGGAAGGAAAAAGAGATATAGAAGCATTTAACTAAACCGAACTGGCCACAGGCTGGAATAGGTTGATGTTGAATTGTTGAGTAAATCTATTTAGTGATGCCATTAGTCATATCATCATAATCATCATAATCATCATAACCATCAACTGATGCCCTTAGTAGTCTTCCAAGAGAGTACTGATTTGTTTCAGGTTTGGCCCCCGTGATCCCATTTATTCCCATTTATGCCCGACAGTTGGGTTTCTCGAGTCTAGCTGTAGGAACAATTTACACCTTCTTGCCGATCTTCAGCTTGGTCTCCAAACCTTTTTTTGGAGCTGTGGCGGACCACTTCCGGCTCCAGAAGATGTTGTTTTTGACATTTCAAATCATCACCGCACTCGTGTTCTTCAACATCCAGTTTATTCCGGAGCTTGTTAAGTCGACTGACCTCATGATGGACTGTGACTCACTCACATACTTTAAGAAGTGTGGGATTGGCCCCGTCGATCATGTCACACTTGCCAAACTTCAAGCAGAAGAAACAATCTCTTGCAAGGTATTTGGTGACGTTTATAATATTATGTATAGCCTGCATTGGTACAGTCATATTTGACAAACTCTAAAATCCTATCAGACTTAGATTTTGACTTATCTAGAGCTTTTGGTTAGTATATAATGTACACTTCTCTTAATATACCTAGTTCAGCAAAGTTATAATTTAGAATCAAGTTTAACACCTTAGCTCATTCGGTAGTGTATCTGTCTACTATGACTGAAAAAATCATTGGTAAAAATGTGGATTTCCTCTTTCACATTGACAAATTAACACCTGGGGGCTGGGTGTTGTATCTGATCTATATATAAGATAGTTTATAATTCATGTGCTGATATAATCAGTCTATTTAGAAAGTGAACATTAAATACTTCTAATAAATTAAAAATGAAATGAAATATAGAATAAAAATCATTAGTTTTACTATATAAATAATGTGAGGACAATATTCTACAAATAGTTTGTTTTGATATTCTAGAGTTGGGTGAAATTCATTATTTTATGAATTCGAAAATCATTGTTACCTACAAAACACAAATCTCAAATTTGAATCCAAATTTTGGAAAAAAAATTAACATAAGAGGAAATAGAACTATAATAGAATTGAAACTAAATTTTGTTGTTATAATCCATTCATTATGGATTATTGGATGGATTTTTTGCTCAATCCTAGGATTGGACGTTTTAAAATGACCAAACCTGAATTTCTTTTCAATTTTAGGCTTTGGCCGACTACAAACAGCCAAACCTAGGATTGTGTAGTTGCTAAATGACCGAAGCTTGAAAAAGATTTTGAAATAATATTTTAGTTTGTTTCTCAACCGGGCTGAGCAGGTGGTGTGTGCCCAATTTTGAGCAACCACGTGAATTCATGAGGGCAAGTGGATCTCATTGATATGCAAACAGAACCAGGCAGAGATTACCAATTTATTTTAAATTATCAAGACCATCTGACCAATTTTTTTAAGCCTAACCTAACGAATGTATTTTCAACTTTGGTCGTTTGGTAATTGCACAGTACTATGTTTGGCTGTGGAGACGGCCAAAGCCTGAAATTGAATAGAACTTCGGACTTTGGTCATTTTAAAACGTCCAATGCTAAGATTGAGTTAAAAATCCATCCATTGGTCGTTTTCGATCTTAGCATCCAACATTTACATCATAAATTAATGTTTCCATAAAAAAAAATCTAAAATGATTACATTAAATTTTGTAATAATAACTTAATTTATCATTTTCAGACTGAATATATTAATCATGTTTAAAATATAGCTTTTTGTAAATTATATTTAGTATCTAAATTTACATAGTTATGCAAAGTAAAATATTTTTATCAAACAATAATCTTTTTTATTAATATTTCAATTTCAATTTGGCTTTGGAAATATCTCATATTATTTGATTCAACTCTGCTTCAAATTGAATATTCCTAAGGATTTGAGGGTCTCATTTGAAATTAAATTTGAGCACTTATACCATGCGGTCACTGAAAGGGGTACTTGTTTTTTTAAAGTTTTGAAATTCAATTGAATATGTATAGGGTTTGGACTGTCTTCACAATTTTTTTTATTGTGTGTCCTTGTTAAGGTGATGTGTGATGTGACGGACTCATCTTTCTACGAGAACTATGTGCTCAGTGGAGGGCCCCACAGTTTTGTTTTAGTGCTCTACATCAGAAACCTCCAAGTAATAAATCAACACAAATAATTCCATTCCAAGCTCAACTAGCCATGACTCACACCATTCAGGTAAATTACTATACAATCATGTAAATTAATAAAAAAAAAAAATGAAAGAGAAACTAATTTAGTGAAAATTGAGTAAATAAAGCCCACCTAAGGAAAGATGAAAAAATGTAGGAATAATATAATACACAAATATGACATCTTCCTTTCTTCTGGCTTCTATAGTAGTATAAAAATGTCACACATACATTGAAACACAAAGTTAATGTATTTCGGTATTATTGCCTGAATCTAAAAAAAAAAAATTCAGGTAAAAGTGAAGAAAAACAATATGGAAAACATTAACATATTTCTTTTTGAAATAGAAATAAGTGGTTAAAACACTGTGGTGAACCTTTGTTGTAGTAAAATAAAATTTCTCACGTTTGTCTGTAGTAATGCAATAGATCTATTTATATGAAAATGAGAGATTTACTTAAATATCTAAAAAAAAATTAGTTCAGTTCCCGCTATGGCACCAGGACAATATATTCATAATGAATTGTGTTTTGGGCCAACTTTGAATGTCTTGGGCTATATAACGTGACTTGTTTTAACTCCTCAGGATGAATCGTGCCTCTTCTTTCGCGTGCACAATGTGGTGTTCCCAGACAGTAGCTCTCACGTTCCATATTGCAACAACCTGAGTTCTGTCTTGTGCAGCGTAGACTGCCGCAGCTCAGCGGTGATCACAGAGGTGATCCAACGGAACTCTCCCGACGAGTCTGCCACCTCCTCATACCAGTTCTGGATCATCTTTGTCCTCCTCATCTTCAGCACCACTGCCTCATCCTCAGTCATCAGCGTCGGGGATACCATTTGCTTTAAAATGCTTGGTGAGACAATTTACAATCGGACAGGGATTCTCAAACATTTTAGACTGAAGGAGCCCTTGCATCAGAATAAAATATGTGCTGAAGCCCTCATAAAAAATGTACAAAAATATTATGAACATTCAATAACTATAGATAGTTAAATTTCCAAATGACCCACAGAGGTGGAAACATCGAATGACGATGATGGTGATGATGATGATGAAAACAAACAGAAAACTTCACATGTCCTGGATGCACCTTTTGCAAATGTCCTTTATTTAGATTTGAAAAAATTGGCAATCCTAATTACTGATGCTGTTTTATAGTGTGAAAAACAAATAAAGAATATTCTGAAATTGCTTCAAGGAGTTTGCGATAACTATAGCAGAGCACAATTTGAAAAAAAAAAGATGTAATAGAACATGGTGCGTTTCACTACCTTTTTGGGTTATACACATATGTACTAATAAAGCTAATGTTTTAGCATTAAGGAAGGTTGAACTTGGATACTAATTACACTAATGTGTTAGTGGTGAGGAAGGTTGAATTTAGAGGAAGTGTACTCATATTCGCATAGAGCGAGAGTGGATAACCATTAAGGAAAACCACCATCAATACATCTGACTAGGATTCCAACTCGGACCAATAAATTGTTAGATGACTAACGGGAAACTTTTGTTCCAGGTGACAAGCCTCAGAGGTTTGGCCACCAGCGCCTGTGGGGCGCCATAGGGTGGGGCATGCTATCTATCTTAGCAGGATATCTCATAGACAAGTTCAGTAGCGGGCATGTCACCAAGAACTACATGCCCATATTCTACCTAAGCACTATCATGATCATACTCGACATGGTAGCATCTTCAAGACTCAAGGTCAGTTGGAATGTTGTTGTTGTTTACATTATATATTATCAGCATCTCACCCATTGGAACTTCCGGGCGCATGATAATTAGTACACCATGCCTGGATTCAAACCCTGTCCTTTATCACCAGACAAACTGAGCTTAACATTTAAATGTGGGGGCTCTAGTTGTTTTGGTAAATAAAATTCGCCAATAAGTGATAACATATATTGTTTTGATTTGAATGTTCAAGGTAAATTAATGTTATTGGGTATGGTTGCTAGAGTTGTTCTATAACTATCTTGAGCTAACATTAGCAAGAGTAATAATAGCCCTAAAAACAAATTCAGATAAAAAATTGGACAAATCTAAAACCTGAAACTATTTAAGATCTTTGAATCTTGAATATCCTAAGGAATTTGCGGTATTCCACGAAATTGAAGATTCAAAGAACCCATTCTTAATATATATGTTGTATCATTATGAATCACCTCATGACAATAAGGGCGGTTGTCTGTCGCACAGTACAGTCAGGCGATATTATCAGCCAGCATTGTTCGTGATGTGGGAAGACTTCTGTCTGAGCTGCGTGTTGTTATCTTCCTGCTGTGTTGCATCTTTATCGGCCTGTCCACTGGTCTCCTCTGGCAGTTCCTCTTCTGGTAAGAATACTCCGCTATTAAAAACAACACTTATATTAATATTATTAGAGATTTCATAGTTCCTGTTTCTCTTGATTTCATATATTTAATTTTAACCTCGATATTTTTATTCTTGATTTGAAATCTTTGGCATTCATGATTTCAATTTTTTTTCCGTGCATCCAATTCACATTAAAAATAGGCTATGTTATTTATTTAAATAGCATATTAAAAATACAACTAAATGTGTAAATAGTAGGGGTTGTGAGTACTTGAACATTTTGAGTTCAAGTTGAGTTTTAGTAACTGCTCGAACTCGACTCAAAGATTTTTTACAAAACTGCCATTTTTTTTAAGAGGCAACCATTACCTCTTTGTCCAATGGCAGCAATGTGAAGTGTGAACTGTGTTCTTCTTTTCATTGTAAAACTATATTGTGTTCGTCCCCTTTTATATGTTTCTATTCACCTTTCCTATACCTTCTTCCAAATATAATACAATTACCTCATAAAGCGAGAAGAGGTTTTCCTTATACAGATATCTTATATATTCACATCCAATGTCCTTTTCCTGCGTCTTTCCTTTATGTTATAATATTTACATGTTCCTTTCTATGTGTTCTATCATTCTTTACAATTTTCCCTTTTCTTCCTTTTGTGTTTTTTTTGTTTCCTCTTTTAGGAAGTTAGTTGCGCTTTCACACTCCTCCCTGATAAATTCCAATTAGAATGAAACCTAGGTCGGGGGATTGGGCGGCGACGAATGATTTTCTTTAGAGGCAACCATTACCTCTTTGTACATTGCAGCAATGTAAAGTGTGAACTGTGTTCTTCTTTTCATTGTAAAACCATATTGTGTTCGTCCCCTTTTATATGTTTCTATCCACCTTTCCTATACCTTCTTCCATATATAATTAAATTGATTTAGAAATTCAAATTTGTACAATTACAAATTTTTTCACAAAGAAATATAATTCTAAAAAAAAAAGTTTGTACTTATTTATGATTTATGCATGGCTCTATTACAAAATTCAACTTGAAATATTTCTAGAACAAATATTGCTCTATACCACTCGAACTTAGAAAAACTCATGTTTTCATTCAAACTCAACTCAAAGTGAAAAATTCCCACTTCACACCCTAATAAATAGTCAAATAAAATAATCAAACAAATCGGTCATGTTTGATCTGTGTATAATTAATAAAACACAAACATCATATTGAGTACATTAAGGGCAGTATGTGAGAATGATGTTGAGCAAAACCGGAGTACAAGTTGAATGCAAGTAAAGTTGAAGTAAAGTCTATTAAGGTGCCTTGCTAGAACTTCTTGCTAGCGGGTCACATTATAAAATCTTATGCAGAGGTACCACACCTCAGCGGGAAATAAAATTCTCTACATTGACTGTCTTCTATAGTGGACAATGCTCGTAAAGTTAACAAAACCGGCCATAAATAAAAAAAGATTTGTTAAAATTGCGTAAAAGGTAAAAAAAAAAATTTGCAGTGAAGAAGAGTGAATCTATTTATTGGAACTGATCAAGAACTATATGATAAAATAAAATAAAAAATGGACTATGGCAGGGAAGAAGAGAACGTGGGAAGAAATAACCATGAATTTTAAACTCTACCAGCAATTTCTTAAAGATGACTGTCATTTGATCACTAATAATTTAATAGGCATTTTATTTGGATTTATTATATTATACTGAGGAAGGCTATGTTAATTGAGTAGTTGGCTTATTATTATAAATAAATGCTTGTAAAATAACTCTTTTAAGTATTTTTCATTCGTGGTACATCTAACCTTGAAACATGATGGGTTTTTCGTATATATACCAAGATCGAGCAACTAGCTTTTTTTTTGCTCATGAAAACAAAGCACTGTCAAAATATATGCGTCTCGATAGTCCATTCGCAACATACATCTTGAGGAATATCACCGGAGCATGATCAAAGTACAGTCAAAGCCTGTTTGAGAGCAAACTTTGATGCGGCTAACTTTATTACATCATTTATTGGAATTGAGTCGCTCGATTGTCCTAGCAAGAAAATAATTCTTCGACTTTACTTCTACTTAAGGCTTGATAAGTCTTGTTCTTTCATATGGCCCTAAATCCAAGCATTGAAATGAAAACCAAAAATCAACTAAAAAACTAGCTAATTTCCAAATTTTGCTGTTTTTTTTTTTTAGCGTTAGAACCTTAATTTTCTGGGATTTGAGAACTAAGAATTGAGATGTCTAAAATCTAACATTGAGATTTATTCTTTGGGTAGGTCAGAATTCAAGGTCATATAATATGTAATCCAAGTTCAGTGACCAGTTTTAAACCACCATTCTAATGCAAACAACATGGATCTAATTGAAGAGTATTGATCCCCAAAGACTGAATATGTACACCCCTTAGTTTTTACATGTCCTAGGTGCCAATAACCCCACTCATATATAGCTAATACTTTTAAAATTGTCTCTTAATTTTTTTAGCACTGTGTCTTACTGCCTGTTCAGGCTATATACATATGTCCTAATTATGCAAATAAGTTAGGAATGAGAAGGTTGAATTTAAAAAGTGTACCCTCATTTACATGGTGAAGGAGTGGAAAACTTTTTTTTTTAAAACACCCTCAGTATACCCGCTCAAGATTCCAACTAGATTCCCTGTCATTGGAATTCTAGTCTAACACGAGAATGATGCCTTAAACCATATGGCCACCGAGGCAGGTGTCTTTATTTTAATCGAAAGAGTGGGTGAATCTATATTATTGATTGCTAATTGTAATCATTATTTAAAATGACTGTGCAGGCACCTGGAGATATATCGACAGATGTTGATCAGCCGTGGATGAAAACACTTGAAGGCCTAGGTGATGGGAATAGGTGTTTTGGAGGAGAACTTCCATTCTTCTTTCTCTCAGGTAAAGTTTCTTATTTGATTTTATGAACACACAATAGGAAAAAAAGCATAGGTTTTTTTATATTCTTATTTATTTGTAATATTTACCACAGGGGCTATTAACGACTTTATTCAAAAGGTAAGGTAAGGATGAGCAAGGTGGTTTTAAAGGAAGTATATAAAGACAGCCACACCCAGGTCCCTGAACTAGATTCAAACCTCTACCTTTAAGTGCATATTAAACACCTTAAATATTAAAAAAAAAAAAGTCATGTACATATAAATTACAGATCAAGATGTTGCTTTAACAATAGGTGTTCACACCACAGTTCATTGGGGGTGTGTACTGTGCATAATAAAAAAAACTCCCTTGGAGTAAGGGTGTCCAAGGCTGTAGATATGACATGGCAAAAAGAAGAGAATGGGGAGAGTAAAAATTTCATATAGTAAGAACATTATCTGAACTCACCAAACAAAAGAAAATAAAGCTTAATTTTAGAAAATACAAACTTAAAAAATTAAATACATAATAAGATAACCTTCTTGAAGTAGTAGTCTTACTATTACTATTACTACTAACTACTTTTTAAGGAAAATGCAGTGAAAGAATTGAAATATTAAACTTCTTAAAAGAGGAAACACAAAAAGGAGAAAAAGTAAATTGGTAAAGAATGGTGGAACACTTAGATAGGAAGTTGCATTATGCATTTCACACTCCTTCCTAATAAGTTCCGATATAATGAAACCTCTAGGTAGAAGGATTGGGTGGTAACGATTGATTTTCTTCAAGAGGCAACCATTACCTCTTTGTCCAGTGGCTGCAATGTAAAGTGTGAACTGTGTTCTTCTCTTCATTGTAAAAGCCATATTGTGTTTGTCCCCTTTTATATGTTTCTCTCCACCTTTCCTCTACCTTCTACAAAATATAACAAAATACCTAAAAATGCAAAAAGAGGTTTTCCTTAAAGAGATATATTATATTAAATCACATCCTTATAATTAACCGAAGACACCAATTCTTGTTAAACGTATACTAACATAAGTGAGCTGAGGCCCTGTTGGGTCAATGTATTTCTAGTTTGGTTTTCACATGCTCCGAAAGAACGCTGGCTTTGTGTACATTAATTTATACAACATTCTAAACATTTTATATAAATCAATTTGGTGGCACTTAGTAATACATACAAAATCTATTTTAAAACTTAAAGAGCAGATCATGCAATTGAATTAAAACACAGACACATTTAAAAAAATATATATCTATATAACCAGTGAGTAACTGGAAGGGGAGGAGGAGTTAATTCTCGCCTCCCAGGGTATTCAGCCTGATCCGGATCATCTCACCCTTCAGAGTGGGGGGTTGGAGCTTTTTAGGTACGTACCAACCTAGAAACTGCCCTGGGCCTCGATGTCCAGGGGTGTTGAACCAGCTGATGCGCCAGGCTGATAGTGTTCCAGCACGTTAACGTATAAAGATATATATATATATTTATATATATATATATATTTGTGTGTGCCCGGTAACACCCAGCACCGTGCGCACACCTCTTGACTTTGCCCATACATGTTAAATTAGGTGGCACATACATAACGCTACAGTTTTACCAGTGTTTAATAACCTACCTTTGGCTGGTACAAAATTGTATCACAATTGCACCATTTTATGTTTAACAATCATATGCTTTTTTCTGTAATTTGTCCTGATGAAAATCAATTGCTTCCTGTTTTTTCACTAGACAATGTAAAAAGTAAAAAAAAAATCTATGATTTCTTGTGCAGGGTGCTATTTTCTCTGTTTAATTATATCTGATAATCTAGATATTCTTACAACTAAAAGTATATCCAACTACCTAAAATCCAAATACCTAAAAAATATAATACATGTAGTAAAGTTTTATATAATGGGTTATTTGAGAATATGATGGCAGTCTTTTAATCTTTCCCGTTTGGGTTATAGGTATACATAAATATTTATTAAAAACCCAACATAAGAGTTTTGATAAGGAACACAGTATTTTATGAACAAACCCCAAGAACCTCTCTTGCCCTGTCAAGAATACACATTACTAATATAATTCCTTCCTAATCTGTTTAGGCCGTATACTGAAGATGATAGGTCACATTCATGCCATGTCACTCGTGTTGGCTGCATTCAGTATTCGCTTCTTCCTGTACGCTGCTTTGACTAACCCGTGGTGGTGTCTGCCGATAGAACTGCTCCAAGGCATTACGTATGGTATATTCTACACGGCCATGGCCTCCTACGCTAACATAGCCGCGCCCCCAGGCACGGAGGCTACAGTTCAGGGACTTGTTGGAGCAGTTTTTGAAGGTGTCGGTAAGTTATTATTATTATTATTATTAGCACCGCGTCTTACTACCCGTTCGGGTTATACGCACTTACGCTAATGTGCAATGGTAGGGTGATTGTGAGGTGAAATGGAGGACCTACAGTTTAACGTGGAATCCGAACCACGGTGGAGGCCTGGCATTCCTCACATTCACAAGTTGTGATTAATACACATCTTGTCAGAGGTGAAGGAAGGGTTTGGCAATCGGATAAATCTGTGCCGGGGGTGTCGGTAAGTAAAAGATGGAATTGTTTGTACCATTAAAAGTTCTTTTACTAACTCTAATTTACTGTAAGGAGCATCTTACTTTCTTTTCACTCAAAGGAATATTCCTTAAAAATTCCAGACCTAAAACAAAAGTATAAATAATTATTCTTCACTAAATTTCATTTTCGGCACTTATTTTAAACTATCAAAAATACACTGTGGGAAATTTCTCACCAATAAATAACCGAATCCAGAAACTTCCTGGTCTCAACCTGAGATAACTATCGCTTTCTCTATCCTTTGCTTCCAAACAAGCCTACTCACCGGTAATCTCTATTAAAATAAAAATTAAAATAAAAAGTTAAAGGTTAGTACCAATGTCAAAAGCTATTTTGCCATTCTCTTACACCTTAATAAATGTATTTAAGATTTCTTTTTGAAATATTTACGAATCTCGAATCTCTGGAGGTACTGTTGATGGTTTGTGGCTTTGGTATCTACTGTAGTGTCTATGTTTCCTTCATGAAGGTTCAGTTCCAGATCCAAGAATATGGCAACCACAGCGACCCTGACAAACCAGTTGCACTTCATGCCCAAACACATGATGCAGATTTGAACTCATGCTATAATACTAGAGTAATACGAGCCATCCCCAATAGTTGCAATGCTTCCCAATTTTGTAGGTGGGAACTTGCTCACCAATATATAACCAAATCCAGGCACCCCCCCCCCCCCTTTATCTCAACCTTAGATAACATACTCTCCTTTTCTTTCAAGCAGGCATACCCACACCAGTCAGTCATTTTTATATAAACAATAATAATAAATATTAACTGATAATTTAATAATTCATTAATTAAATATAATAAAAATACAACATTCTATCCATCTATCAAGATTCAAGAGACAAGTTTGAACAGGCAACTATAGAATCCAATAAATTGTAATTGTTGAAGCCAGAATTTTTTCTAAGCTAAGTTGAAGCTGATATTTGTTTTGAATCCAAGTCGAAGTTTCGAAGCTTCACACACCCTTAATTTTAACTGTGAACTTTTGGACCTATATTTTTCTGGTAGGTATATAGGCATTAATCTTCTATTCCAAATACCCAAATAGAGATACACACAATAGTATAGCTATGAAAACAAAAACATGACAATACATATTTTATCTCAAAGCAACCATGAATGTGTGAACAAGTTATCTTCTAAAACAATGAAAACCAAGGATCATAATCAAGACATGTAAGATTACCAACTGATATACAAACTTGAAAAAACCAAATAAGTAGAGATATTGATTTGTGGCCAATAAAATGATTGAATGTCGTTAAATAAAGTTGTATTTCAGTATAAAAAGTTGGTAAATAATATACATTTTTGGGATAAAAATGTTAAAAAACTAACTCAAGTTTAGGGGGTATATTGTTATGAACAGAAAAACTATTTTTTTAACTATTCCTGTAGGCCTACTAGATATACAACTTGTTAGTTAACTACTTATATAATGTAGATTTACTATTATTTATTTTAATTATTGGAAAGCCAAACAATAAAGGCAAAGAATGATGAAGTTTGCTACTGAGAAAAAATTAGTTTAGTTTTAATTTACATTTAAAACAACAAAATTGACCCTAAATTGAATTCAAAAGGTCAAGTAGTTAATTTCATGAAAATATAAACTTTTGTTTTATTTTACCTATGTATTATGATTTTAAAAAATGCTACAATTAACTTTAAATATGTTTTGATAATAACTTTAATGTGCTAAGTAATATTTTGTAAAAAAACACCTCGTGAAATTTTGGTATGTCTGAAAATTAGCTAAAGGCCTACTCTTAAATGTAATTTTAAAGTCTATTTATATTTTGTTGTTGCAGGAATGTCCCTGGGTAGTCTCCTAGGGGGTGTGCTGTACAACATGTATGGTGGGGGTAGAGCATTCTTAATATACGCCATAACATCTCTAATTTTGTTCATAGCACACGTCTTAGTACAATATTTCCTCAGTAAATCTCCGCAGCACAAAATTCTTTCCAATGGTAAGTTGAAATATAAAAATTAAATTGACAAAGTTTATTTGTTTAATACATATCCTCAATAAAATTTAAATTTATACTAACCTTATTATTAACATTAGTTTTCAAATACAAGTCTTCTCTTATATTAAATTACACTCCTTACTAAATCATTTTATTAAACTGTTTTCTAAAATGTTACATCTCCTCAAATTAAAAAAAAAGAAGATAAATTACCCCGAAAATTGATTGTTTTATTGTTTTATTCGCCAGGTATGACCACAATATACACCTCACCAAAAGATGCCATCTCGACAATAGAAGAATTTGATGAAATTAATTGAGAATTTAATTATGTGTGTTGATTTCTTGTGGACTTCATGGAAGAACACATCTAGTGTTTGAATACTCTTCCCACCGCCTAAAGCAGCAGTTCTTTTTTGTCCTTAGGAGCCCTTTACACCCCTAATAAAAACTACAGAGTCCCAAAAAAACTTTTAGGTGGGTTCTTATCTATTGATGTTTACCCCAATAGAATTTAAAAATTTGAGAAATTTTGTATAATTTAATTATAAATAGCTTTAAAATCAATGAAATCATTTGTTAATCATAACATTTTTTTAGTGAAAATGGTAGCCTTATTTAACATTTTTTTTTACATATCTCTAATATCTTGCCTTAATTTGAAGTCCGGCCTCACAAAAGTTCCAAAGTCTTGGGGAGCCTCAGGTCTCTGAAGAGGACACTTTGAGAAACGCTGATCTAGAAGTTCAAGCCTCTGGTAGATAGATATCCTCTAACGAGTTTTCACTTTTGAAAAACATTCCATGCTGCTATTTATTGCTAGTCTTTGGCCCCGTGTTGTAGTGGTCAGTGCACCTGGCTACGAATTTAAGGGACCCGGGTTCGATTCCAGCTGGTACCTTGGGTATTTTTCTCTTAATGGGAATTATCTCAGTGGTCAACAGGGGTTCGTAAATTAGGCTTAAGTTAGGTTTGGCTCACACCTTCATCACTTCATTTAATTGCTAGTACATGTAAACAACCTCCATAGGTGTACCCTGGGAAATGCTTTGTGCCACCAGCGTGGCGAATAGGCTACTTACAGGCGACTGAACTGGATGTCATGTCCCTCCCGGTCAGAGGCATACGATTAAAAATATATATGTATGTACATATAACTAGTCTACAACCACAATAACCCGCCTCGGTGGTGTAATTGACTAACGCACTAGTTTCGTGTTGAGCTAGACTGCCGAGGATGGGACGATCGAGGTTCGAATCTGGCTCAGGTGAACTGTGGGTGGTTTTCCCTGAATAGTTTTCCACTCTCCCTCCACGCAAATTCGGGTTACTTCCTCTACATTCAACCTTCCCAATTCCTAACCCATTATCATAATTAGTACTTAAGCATATAACCAGAATGGGTTGTAAGACGCAGTGTTAAGTATTTATTTTACAACTACAATACAATAAAGTCACAATTATTTGAAATAGTCATTCGATGTATTACTTATTGTATTAGGCCTATGCTTTCCTTTCCCATTGCTACCACTCTGGATGTAGATTTATTTGTTCATAAATACTTGTGATTTATTTATTTACTGTACACTTTGTTTACCCTTAAAGGATGGGGTCTGCGAGCTTGGATTTTTTCATTCGGGTAGAGTACTTCAAAAAGCTCTCAAGTTTATTTATAATTTTAAACTGTTAAAATTAATATTTGTTCATTTTAAAAGTAAAATAGTATATTTAAAATATCAACAGTCAAGACAAATGTAAATACCACATCTTTAAACTGGGAGATTTTAAAAATATATTAAAACAACACATGTTCTTAAAATGGAAATATTGTTTTTTAAATATTAGATAAAACTTAAAAAAACATTGTTTGGAAATAACTACAACACTCAAATAAAAATACAATAGAAAAAATAATCAAAATAGTTTCAACATTAATGTCTTTAAAGCCATTACATTTACAAAAAAAAAGTTAATAAAATTAGCGTTTTAATGAGCTAATATTTCCCCAAAATAAGCCTCCGTAGCTTTATTTACCCAGAAAATGTAAGAATCACAAGCAGTTAGAAATTTGAAACATTTCATATATCATTTATTAGTCCTTTGTAATAATCAACCAGACACTGATTCACTTTCTCGTTTCCAATTCCATTCCTCTATGCGCAGTTGCGCATGCGCCTTATATGGGCTTTGACTAGAAATTAGCTTAGTATGAAATTAATTTAAACTTATAATGCATAAAAGTTTATTTTCATATTTCAACCTTTTCCTTGCTGCACTCAAGTTATCTCGAGGCCAACTTGTTGCCACTAGTGTGTCCCTCTAATATATTTGATTTGCTTCTAATCAATTCTAAACACTTCCGCCATCTATCCATCATTATGTAAAAGTCCCTACAGTTTCTACTCTTTTTTTGTAACCGATAGCAGCACAACAAGTATGTTTCACATCTGTGAAATATACATTCAACCTGTTACTTGTTGAGAATGGCGTGTGTTTACAAGCGAAAATTGTCTCCTGAAGAGATTGTCAATATTTTTGAGGAAATAGGGTCTGATGATAACTTGGATAGTTTTGACAGTGAGAATGATATAATCGATGATAGTGATAGTGATAGGGAAGTGATAGTGATGCTCAGCTTCAACCTGAAAAGAATTATTTGAATAAAAGAACCCCTATTTTGCAGTGTTCATGGTCAAATGACATATTTGAACATGGTTTTCACCCATTTGATTCATGTTGGCACCAAATTTGAATGTGGAATCACCAGAATGTTCTTATTTTTAGCTAATTGTTAGTTTATCTAAAATATCAGACGAAACAAACAAATTTTACATGCAGATATGTGAGGCTAAACTCCCTGCCTTGTATTCTAGGTTGAGAACGTGGGTTCACACAAACTATAAGGAAATGTTTGTTTTGCCACAAAACTGCTGATGATTAGAAACAAACAATTAATCCATTCCGGAACATTAGTAAAGTGATCCTATTCTTCACACTTCAATATTTCAAAAGGTCACGTTACAAGACATATCTAATTATTTTGAGCATGTTTCATTTTACGAACAAAGAACACCCCAATAAAGATGACAGCCTAAACAAAACTAGAATTGTTGTTTATCACTTCAACAATTTTCTGACATCTTTTGCTAATAACTTATGTATTGATGAAAGGAAAGTTTAGTTTTATTCAAAGAGCGGCTTGCTTTCAAACAATACCTACATAAAAATAAAGCTGCATCTGTTTGGGATGAAACTGTTTGCATTATGTGACTGTAAAACTGGCTATATTTTGGACTTTGTTACTTACAAAGGGTCAACAAGTTAAATCATTGATGAATATAATTTAGGTGTACCAAGTGCATTTGTCACAACATGTTGAAAGACAACCTTGATAAGGGGTACATTTTATTTGTTGATAGCTGGTACACGGATCCTACATTTTTTTTTCATGACCAGGCCACAAATGCATGTGGAATTGTAAGAAAATTTAGAAAAGTTATGCCTGTCCTTAATACTATACTGAATTAAAAAATAGAATTAGAAATGAAATGCACTAACAAAATGATGGCCTTGAAATGGCACGACAGGAGGGATGTGCATGTTATCACACCCATTCACAAAAAATGATTTTCAGGCTATTGGAAAGAAAGACTTAAGTCTGGAATCCTTGTTTTGAAGCCCATTGCGGTTTTTATTATAATGAAAACATGGGGGCTGTTGACAAATCAGATACGCTTCTGAGTTCATAAGGATGAATCCACAAAACTCTCAAGTGGTATAAGAAATTATTTTTCCACATTCTAAATTTCATTATATTGTCTAGCATCTGGCAAGGATTACCAATTAGCAGATTTTCACCTACAAATAATAAAACAGCATTTAGAGAATTATCACACCCCAAGAAAAATCTTTCCTGCTAGTGTAATTAGTAAAGGCATATAACCTAGACAGGTTGTAAGATGTGATGCTAAAAAAAAATTGCCTTATAGAGACAGAGCAAACGGTTCGATTAACATGCTTACACAGGAGATTGGTTCTCAATTTCACTTTACACCACAACACGTCCTCCCGAGAGTTAATTGATAAATATTGAATACCAGTACATGAAAGTAGATCTAGGCCTAAGAATTTTTGTAATGGCAAGTAAGGTTATTCTGACACAACAACATATACAAGGTGTAAATGAAGACAGGTTACATATTTATAGAGTATGCAGTGAATCTAAAGCAGACTGTATCTAGTTACCTTCTCCAGTCTTCCTCTCTATTTGGTTTCCATGGGTTGGTCCACAGCAGTCAGGCCAGGTAAAGCATAAAAAAGAACTCGGTATTGGTGGGGGTGAGGAATTAAGGCGAATAATGAAATTATATGTTGCGAAGGTTATGTTATATTTTGTAGTTAGATATAGTAGACATTACAGATCTGTTGAGGCACTTTCATGAATCACAATTTTTTTTTTTTTGTTGACATTGTTAGGTTGATACTATATAAAATTTTATGCTAAACTTTACTACGTTCCCTAAGATGATAAGGTACTTCTAAATAAATTAGTCACATAGGGTTGTTAATCCAACATGGTAGATTGTCTTTCCTCCAAGCCATCTCAATCACCCCAAAATGATTATAATTTAGACCAGATATGTAGTATATCCTACTCATCCGTGTACTATTTGTGAAGGGTGTGCACTGTGCATCCATTGCTTCCCTTCATATCATTTTTTTTTTAAATCAAATGCTAAAAGCTAGTAGCTACACGCTGATTGGCTGGCGGGTTCGTGCTAACCCTCCCCTTTCCACTGTGAAGCCACAGTTTCCAGGAAGAAACTAAAAAAAGATGCTTTAAAGTGAAAAGTAAAAAAAAATTCAAACCATGACCTTATAAGAACGAAAAATAATAGATTTAAATGTTAAAGGCCTGAAAATTAAGTTAAAGAGTTGAACTTAAGAATTGTGTAGAAGTCTTATGTTCAAACGATCATTTAGGACAGGTTATAGGTTCGTAGGAAGTACGGTATCTACTATACTCTTATTTTGGTAAGAATCTTGATCTGGAAGGCTTTATTTTGTACCAGAATTCTATTATATATTATTATTTTGATAGAATAAACGGCTATTTAAAACGGAAATAGAAGCTTCCTTCTAGACGGTATTTTATCCTACCTTAATACCACTACACGGTAGGATTCGGGTACGAGATAAAGCCTTCCAAACGAGCTTCCGGCAAAAATCGTAGTATATATTTGCCTATATTAACTTATTTAAAGTAAAAACTTACTTGCGAGTTTCAAACTTTGTTATGTTCTTCACACCTTTAATTAACACATTTATTTTATTTAACTAATCACACACTGATGTATCTTATTTATCCAATCAAATTAATGAACGAAGAATGATGCCAAGATTCCACGTTGCCTTGCATGTGTGTAGGAGAGAAAGATATACCTGAAAGTTTCCTTCTCTCTTACACAATGGTATGCAGACTACAGTTTGAAAATTTCAGCCACAGATGTCCATACGGTTATATTATAGAGACTCGCTTTGCTTGTTGGGGGCTCCACCCCCAAACCCCTAGTGAGTTTTCTTTGCACGTGGATGTAAACTAATTTAATTCCGGCGTTGTTTTGAACGTAACAACTTAAAGTTACCTGTTTTGTATTGTACTCACTGACTTTAAAGTTGCTCCGCCATTTTGAATTTTTTTTGGGGGTTAATTTTTTTTTTAACTTTTCGGAATTTTCCCGTTGGTTACAGGGTATAAGCTTTAAGTGTGCCCAATTTCAAGTTTCTAGCTCATCTGGAAGTAGGTAAACATTAATGTTAGTGAGTGAGTGAGTCAACCATGTGGCTTTATAGTAGTATAATCTCAGTATTGCTCATTATAATACAGTAAATTATGGACTAAACTCCATTCGTGCTAAGGGCACACGATATATCAATAAAATTCCTAATGACATTAAAACATTGGAATTATATAAGCGGAAAAAAAAGCTCAAATCATGGATAAGGGTAGCTTCCTTGGAGTCTTTAATTTAATTGTTACTTGATAATGCTTGCTCTTTAACTCTTAATATATCTAACTACACTCATAATCTTACAATGGATAGGCACTGCACATATTTCGAGCTAATTGCTATTTGTTCACAGCTGTCTTTCGTTCTATAAACTAATGTATAATTTATAAACTTTTATTTAGGCTTATTAGACTTTGGATAATTTGAATATTATCCAGATGCAACAACCAATAAGGTTAAATTATGAATGTCCTCATCAACAGTATGGTTGTCATGAATCAATCCTTGAATTTATCTTTCACCTGCACCCCCCCCCCCCCGCCCCCCCCGCACCACACCACCCAACTTATTTTCTATTATATGTATGTATTTGTACTTGTCTTTTTTTATGGTTAACTGAACCTGTTTCTTTGTAACTTTAATGTAACGAGCTAACTGCTCATTTTAAAGACAAATAAAACAAACAAACAAACAAAATGATTTGTCCAACAGCACCTATAACGTCATAACCATTTTAACCCAAACCAAAGTCTAAGATAATATATACCTATACCCATACTCTACATATAATTCGTGTAAACATTATCTGTGATATTAACCTTCAATTTTTCAGTTGAAAGGAATGTGTTTAGTAGAAATGTAGCAGAAATTAAGTTGAATTGTAGATGTATAATCATGTGATTGGCTCGATTTTTAATTAATTTTATTATGTACATATTTATAAAATCTATTTCATTGTTATTGAGGTTTAATTGACTTCTTTGCTCATTTTGGAGTAGAAAATAGATCCATTAGACATGGCTATATTACTATTAATAGCAGATATTTTAAGTGTCATCACGATTTTACTATGCCTCGTCTTAAAAATACCACAAATTCTGAACATTTTGAAACTCAAGAGCGCAAAAGGCATAAATGTATATGGGTTAATTTTGGAACTGACAAGGTAAAGTTATGTTTAACAATATTTTGAATAGATATCTTTCCACCTGCAGATTTGTCCCCACAATTTGTGTGTTTGGCTCTAGTTGGGAGCCGTGTAGGGAATAGTACACAAAGAGGGCGGGATTCTTTAATTTATTTCTAGATGTTAAATTATTGAAAATTTAAAATATTTTGTTACCATCCATCCATACATACATACCAAAATAAAAGAAAATCTTCAATGATAACATTAAAATTGTGAACTATATTATACCTAATTAATTAAAAATCGAAAAGAAAAACTTAGCTAAGTCACAGAATAATGTTAGTATTTAGAAAGTAGGCCTGGAAGATTCAAATAGGCCTATTGAATAACTTGAAGGAAAAAAGAAAGCTCTGGGAGCTCAAGGAGGAGGCAGAGGCCAGGGCGCATTGGGGATCCAAGTTCACGGACAAAAGGAATGGACCTGTTGTGAAACGAACACCTAATAATATAATTTACAACTATTTCACAATATTAATTTTCTTATCATTAGAATTTGCTGTTTGTTGCTGTGTGTTTGAATGGTAAAAAATATTTAATTTTTCATAATAATGATATAGACAAAAATTAATCCCACCCTCTTCGTGTATTATTCCCCAGGCTCAAACTAAATTGTTGATATAGGCCTAAGTGAAAATATTTAGGTTGATTTTTAAGGCGTCGTGTTTTGTGAAAATGATTGTAGGTAGGCCTACAATTATTTTTAAGCTACAATTATTCATTTTAATTCTATAAATTTCTCTATACTTGTTTTTAATTCTATGTGCAGGTGAGTAAAGAATATAATATACCCTAGGTAAGTTAGATCTCCAAATGTATTAGGTAAGCCTATCCCGTATACTGTTTTTTTTAATGTTATATTGGTAGTCTTCGGAAAATAAAATGAGTAGGGGCCTATGTATTTTATGAATTGATGTTGAAATTCCTGGCTCATGCAATCTTTGAGACTTTTTTTTTTATTATCACGTCTTACTAGCTGTTTAGGTTACACCAATAGCCTATCTTTGATAAGTACTCATTTTTTGTTTACATTTATTTGAGGTAGGTCTTTAACATTTTTAACATACACTTTTTGAATCGAATGATTATATCAGCACACGAGTATTTATAATCGAGTGAGAGCGAAAGGGCCTACCAATATTGATGAGATAGGTATTTCCTCATACCTCCCAGGGTTCTTTTACATGCCACAATCAACATGGGACCAATGGCTTCCCCTCTGAAGAAAGTTCTGCTTCACATTTTTATCGCTCAAGAAAAATATGTCGACCCCGGGTGGGTTTTAACCCACGGACATCAGGTCCTGAAGCAATCACTATACCCCAAGACCATTGAGGTTGAATGATAATTACTCTAATGGGGTCAGAATGAGGAAGGAAGCATTTCAATGATAATATACCCACATTGTGGAAGGAGAGTGGGAAACCATTTATGCAGGGATCACACGATCAACTTAACGTAACATTCACTTAAAGTTAACTTAACTTAAGAAAACAAATGTGTGATCACGATTCACGTAACTTAACGTAACAACTTGAGCCAAACATCTGCGTTCTCGAGTATGATCTGTGATTTGTACTATTTGTAAAGTGATGATCTATGAATGTTTACAGTTTTCAATTGATATAATAAATATCTATTACTAAACTTGTTTGATAAATTTATCTTTCCTATTTTAGTTTAATTATGTACTTTGTTTCAATGTCTGATCACTAGAACTTACACTAAAGAGTAGACCTTGTTCTTAAAACCAACAAATGAATTACTAAATAGCCCTGTTGATGTCACTCGCATAATGATTGGCTGGCTAGATCACGTGATACCCTTCAAGTAACGTTCACTTAAATTAAAAGACCTCCCAGGACATCTCTTATGTTAAGTTAACTGCATCGTGATCACTTCCATTTAAACACATGAGGAGATCCTTTACATTAAGTTACGTTAAGTTATCTTTAAGTTAACGTTAAGTTGATTGTGATCCCAGCATTAGGAAAAACAATGCCCAGCAGACCTGACCGGGATTTAAACCCTGATCTCATAATTAGCAGGCCAGTTAATAACACAAGAGTGACGCCTTAGGACGTTCACCCACTGAAGCAGATAATTTTGTTATTGATAGATACAAAAACCATTAGCCTTTAGTTTCACCAGAATTTTTGTTTACATTGAAAAAAAAAATTACACATGATAATATTTACAGTGGGGTGCCTAGTTCCACTGTGGGACTGTAGATTAGCTTATTGTATAATTTAGTTCAAGGAATATCAACACACAGATTGCAAATTATTGTAATTACAGCACTGTCCATTTGGAGGAGACCACAATTCACTTAATTTAAATTGATTGAAAAATGACACCTGGACACAGGAATCGAACCAGGGAATTTTGGTTTGGCGTGCAAATGTTCTACCGCTGAGTCAAGATTGAATTCAGAAGTTTCTTCGAAGAGCTGCCTAGAGAAGCATAGACAGCAGCACCCCAATTTGACCCTTTCAATGTACTCTAAATTTAGTAAAATATTGTATGTTACATTAATAAAGGCTTTGCTGGTGCTCCTTCTCACCACTGACTCTCCTCCCGGACCTTCCTCCCACTTTTCCGCTACAATGGATCATGGGGTGGGGGGTACCGGGACCTCAGTTGGTTGCGAGGAGGAGACCTAGACTTGATCCAGAAGATGTCGATGGGAATTTATATGATGTGATTGAAGATGAAGCTATGGAGTTGCTGCAGTTCGATTCCCATGACCAGGTGTCATTTTTTAATTAATTTAAGTAAATTTAAATATAATTTAGTTGCTTGAATAAACTAAGGATTTATTTTCTTCCAGCTACACAATAATGGCATGCTACAACTACACAAATAATTATTCTCTTCTATCATACATGGAGTATCCTATCATACTGATTCAAGAAATAATACTCATCTACTTGGTGGTCAAATACATGGATCTGCTTGGCCAGTTTAGCTTCGTTTGCTGCGGGTTGTACACCAGCATAACTGTTGCTTTCCTTACTGGACTTTTTCCTAAAAGGATGCTTGCTTTCCTCGTGGTAAGTACACATTCATTATTTTTTAGTGATAGGTCATAAGTTAAGTAGACCATTCATACCTGAAATAAGGCTTATGTCCTACATTGATTTTGTCCTTTGATTTGTTAGGTAAATCTTAAATTTATATGGATTGGTCAAAGATATTTAAAAAAAAAGGCATAAACTAAAAAGTTTAAAATAAAAATATGCCTTACTTACGACAGCGCACCATTGTAGCTAGTGATGAGTATTTCCCATACATTCAATTTTTTTTAAATTATAACTTTTGACACAAAATGTACTTGCAGTCACGTCTTACGACTACACAAGTAACATCTAATTGTTGTTGTGTATAATTTTATTGCTTTCCTCCTGTTGTCCTCTTCAGAGGTGATTGGGACATGTATAATTTTAATCTCGTGTTACATATTGTGTCTACACTATTGGTAAGCTTGGCCTCTCTTTTAGTACCTAGATTTATAGTTTCAGTGCATAGGCCAGTTCACTTCGTTTATTTATTGTATTGTTCATAGAAGCTATGTATTTACACTGTCACAAATAACAAGTAGCCGGCTGTATTATGTAAGTACCATTTAAATGATATTTACCCTATTTGGCTTCCAGCAGGGATTTTAGAATGGCTTTCTTCGATAATGCCAAGGAAAGAAATAGTCCCTTTGCCAAATTTGATAATATTCAAGTCACTTTAAATGTTGTTTGTTGTTTGCTAATGCTCTGAATCTTGGATTTCTTCCATTCTTTGTCTAGTGTCCCAATAGTATTTTGCTAGCTAGGTTGGTATATCTCTTTGTATTTTGGTTATTGCTCGATACTGAATCGAGTGATCTCCATTAATGATAGTATCTAGTAGTGTTTGCACATGGCGCAATGGTGTAGGGTATAAATGTTTTAACCAGCCTCGGTGGTGTAGTTAGCTAACACGCTAGTTTCATGCTGAGCTAGACTTCCAAGGACGAGGAGATTGAGGTTTGAATCTCGGTCGGGTGAACTTTTTTTCCTTCCTAAAATGGTTTTCCACTTCCCCTCCATGCAAATGCGGGTTCACTTCTTCTAAATTCAACCTTCCCAATTTCAAACCCATGAGCGTAATTGGTACTTAAGCGTATAACTCGAATGGGTAGTAAGACGCAGTGCTAAATAATAATAAAAAATACATAAATGTTTAGTCTAATAAGATATGCAGCTAAACAATCATGTCCACTGGTTAGTCAGAATATATAGCTACAGCTTTTGTTTGTGGGAAATCAGGAATCAAGTTTTTATTTTCATGAATTATGCTCCCCAATTTTTTACCTGCACAGTTGTTTTTGAACTCTTCCATTACCGGTATTTTAGTCTTGAATTTATGTTTGATCCACAGTGTGGACAAATGATATGTCATGTTGTTGGTTCTCAATTGTTTAGTTTGGGTACCTTTCTTTGCTAAGATAACATCTTGTTCATTTCCTTCAATACTGACATGAGATGGTATCCATTGAAAGGTTATTTGTTTTCCAAGGATTTTGTAGTAAATTCAATCTATGATGTATCACCTGGGTATAATGCTGCTATAGGGTAATGTTGATCTTGTATCACCTAATATATAACCACTTTGTTAACTTTATGAATAAAACTAAGCAGTTGTATTAAATTTGTATTGATGGCCTCTACTTCTCCATTAAAATGTGTTGTGCTTGGACCTAAGGACAAATAAAAGTTGAAAAGAGTTTTCAGTGGATTCCTGCATCAGCATTCCTAGTCCTATGTATGAGTGATCCATCTGTGAATATTTGTAACCACTCTTAACTACTTTTAATATTGAGTAATCAATAAATGCTAGTTAATAACTCTCTCTTTCGAGCTAAGAGACCTGGTTAAGTCTAAGAGTCTTTAAACTTAATACGTAGGACAATAACTAGTAAATATACATAATGTACTGTTGAACAGGTTTTTTTTACAAAAATGAATTGAATTATAGCCAATTATTTATATTACCGGTAATATGTCATTTAAAAATGCTGACATAAGCAAAATACTGTACATATGCAAACATCGGCTTTTACTGTACTCTAAAGTGTAACTATTTCTTCCCTTTCATAGATGATTGAATGGGAGAAAAAGACTGACATTTTAGTTTTAAAAGCTAGGCAGGGTGAAATATATCCTTGTTTAATTGTGTTTACATCCCCCCCGATCGTTGGTAACCAAGCTACAAAACTTATATAACAACTCTTTATGTCAAACAAGAAGGTAGGTCCATGTTAAATTCTTTTAAGTCGACCACAAGAAAATTTAATTTGTGACCTCTATTTAAACCTTTTAAAAATATAGATTATATGAATTGCGCAGCTACCCGAGGAGCCTCCTTGCATTGCTTCAAACAAACAGATTCTCTTCATTTTGTTGCTTCTATCCCAATTTTTAATTAATTAAATTTTTTTAAATCATAATTTTAAAGTTCTGGCTTCGAGGTACAAAAGTTTGTGCACATGAGCTACTAATTTTAAAATTTCAGACCTGTTTGTGTGGTAGATATTGGACAATGTTCATGACAGACAGACAGAAAAACTCATTATTTCATTAATATAGATTAGCGATGGTAGGCCTATACAAATTATAATTTGGTAAGAATAAACTTTCAAAGGGAAAATGCCTAATTTCTTAATATAACAGTAGGCCCTATCAAAACTATTATTGGAATGTAGTTTCATCATATTTTTATTACTATCTTGGGTATAAACTATTATTGTCTACATTCTAAGTACTAGGCTTTACTATTGTTTTTAAAAACAACACAGGCCTCCCCAATTTACTTGAATACATATTATCCAATTAACATGAATTTTTATCTTTGAAAAGTAGAATGTTAAACAGTTAATGGGGTAACACCAAAAAATCCATAGTCTAAATATTGGTTCTTACAAAAATCCACATTCTTATATAAATGTTTTAATATTTGCAACATACATTCTGAAGTTTTCTGCACATGATTGTAATACTAGCTGGATTAGGTTTAAGAGCTATATGGCCTTGAACGTAGACCACCTCTGTGATTGTTCCAGCCGCTGTGTACACCAGTGTCAGCGTCTAGTAAAGTTGTTCAGCTGACGGAGATACTGAAGACCAAGAATGCAGAGTCTGTTAGTTTGCTTACATGGTTCCTGTCTGCTTTCACCAACTTGAGTATGTTCTTGAATCTATTTACGAGTCTTTGTGATTTGAGCTTATGTTACTTTTATTGACACCACCATTGTTGGGTTACGCGGGTTGAGGCGCCAACTTGGTCAATGATAGGGATGTTGGGGGTTCAAATCTCGGTTGGGTATACTAACGTTTGTTTTTTCTAAATGCTTTTTTATTCCATCTTCACACAAATGCAGATATACTTCCTCTGAAATTTTATCTTCATCATCCCCACTTTGTTAGTATATGGCTAGCCTGGGCGAGTTATAAAACATGTTGTAAAACAATTTGCCAGTCTTTAAAATGATCTTTGTCACCTCAGTCAAAACATAATATTAATGTATTGCTGTTGCGGAGAGACATTGGATGATTGAGCTTCAGAAACTGGTTGGGTCAAAATATATTCTTTAAGTAGTGCAAAAGCAATGCATGGGAGAGTCATTCAAAGTTATTTTTGAAATTCTATTCTTGTCGCTAAAATGCCCACATGTATAAAAGCTTATTTAAGGCCATACTAATTGCAACCCTTCTGTTTTAATTTGTCAATCTAAATTATACAAAATATATTAATTTGTCTCCATCAGTGTTTACCAAAACGAGGTACACAAACTATATCAGGGGGTACATGACGCACAACTGTATTTATCAAGTATAAATTATGTTTTAATAACAGTATGTCTGACAAACAAATCGACCCATATTTTGGTTTACCACAAAACTTTATTAGAATTTATAACGACCATTTATAGGCACTTTACAAGATGGAAGGTATTTGTTGAGATTTTTTTTTAATGAGTAGCTGAAAGAAGTACGTTGGTTAGGCCATGGCCCTTAAAAGTAGGCGACTGGTGTTGTGAAACACTGCTCCACATATTCTTTGTGGTTCATTGAATGGCCTGGTGGTGTAATTTAAAGAAAGTAAACTACTGTAACAGTGGGCTGGTGCACAACCAGCAGGTCCACGGTCTGTTCACACATCATCGTGTGAACCACGAGTTCTTTTGGGGATATCAGGGTACGTAGCTAGTTAAAATACACATGGATCACTCAAGGTTTTGATTATATTTGAAACACCACACATAAACATACACTGAATTAACTACAGCTAAACAATTCACTGAATTAAGTAATAAAAGTAATTGTCTAAATTAATAAACAAATGAAAAGACAATAAATAGAATTACATTAAATCAAGTAAACAGCTTATTGATAAAAAAAAAATAATCATCGACTGTTTCCAGCATCTGTCTGGGTCAGTTTAGTAAAATGCCTTCATCTTCTTCTATCCTTCCACCACTCCTCCATTCTTCCCATCTCTTTCGTGGCCTCCCTTGCGGTTTTTTTTCATAAATACTTCAATTCCAACATTTTCTTTGGCATCCTCTCTTTTTCCATCTTCATTACATGCCCATACCATCTCGATCATGCTTCCTCTACTATCTCATGTAGTCCCTGTACCCCAGCTCTTCCCCGGATAACTTAATTCTTAATCTTGTTTCTTCTCGTGACAGCAAACATGCTACTCACAAACTTCATTCCCATGGCCTCCACTTTCCTAGTAACTCTTACATTCATTGTCCATGTTTCTGCAACAAATTTATAAAAAGAAGCCATACAATCAGATACCTGGGAGTGACCCTTGATAAGAACAGAAACTTAATGGCGCACATGGAGGAAGTGATGGGGAAAACTCTGTTGGTGATGAACAAAATTATAAGCATGGGACAGAGGCAGTTTTATCTGCCTATGCGGATAATAAGGACATACCATCAGACGATCCTTCTCTCCATTGTGGACATCTGGGATCACAGACTAACCAATGTCGTTCCAGCTAAGTTGATTCAAGGTCTACAGAGGAACATATTACTGAAACTGACGGGAGCCTACTGGGCTGTAGCAACGAATGCACTGAGTGTGGCCCTAAGTGTATGGCCGTTGGACCTCCTTATAAGGAAGAAAGGTGTGGTGTACTGGATTAAAAAAGTAAAACATAGAGAAGGTGAGACTCCTCACCATACCCGATGTGACAACAACATTTGGAGAGGCAGAAATAGCCCTGTTGAAAGAGTGGCAGAGACGCTGGGAGAGAAGTCGGTCTAGGACAACTGGGCGCCGCCAACCGGGCGCGCACAAACTGGGCGCCAGGACAACTGGACACCAAGACAACTGGGCGCTAAAATAAAACTTTTTTTTAAATTAACCTATGAAAATTTTTTTAGAATAAAAAATGCACCATTTTTTCATATATTTTCCAATTAAAATTAAAAAGTGACGGATAAAAACTAAAAATGATTTTTTTTAATTAATCATATTTTTCAGCGCAACATTATATATTTTTCAATTACGTAAATATTCATTTTGGGAGTTGTTTTAAAAAAAATCTTAGTAGAGGAAACTTAATTAATTTATATTTATAAAGTTAGACTATTTGATATGATAAAATTTCTAAAAAAAAACACAAAAAATTAAAAATAATCCTTATTTTTGGTCGACAACGTAATCTGCAAATATTACGTGACGCAGAGGCCTTATATGGAGATGGAACATTTAAGACTGCCCCACTACTATTTGCACAAATCTATACGGTGCTTGGTAAGCAATTTGGCGGGGTGCATCCAATTATATATGCACTCCTACCTAATAAACAAAGAGCTACGTACGTACGACTTTTTGAAATGTTACAAGAAATTGAACCTACCTTTCAACCACAAACATTTTCATGTAACTTTGAATCCGCTGCAATAAGTGCTATTAGAGAGTGTTTTCCCCAAGTTGAAATACATGGTTGTTTTTACCATCTAACACATAACATGAGAAAACAAATATGTGCGTTGGAACTTATTCAACAATACAACAACAATGCCGAGTTTTGTTTGAAAGCAAGGATGATATCAGCTCTGGCATTTGTACCAGAAAATGATTTGGACCAAGCTTTAGATTTGTTGGCAGAAGAACTTCCAGACAATTTGCAGCCCCTGATAGACTGGCTTGAAGACAATTATATAGGTCGTAGAAATCGCAGAGGCGTTGGACGACGAGTGGCATTATTTCCACCAAATATGTGGAATCTTTACACAAGAGTATTAAATGGTACAGATCGTACTAACAACCATGCTGAAGCTGCACATCGCAGGCTTGGAACTAAGCTGGGCATGCAACATTCCACAATATGGAAATTTATTGATGCTCTACGTAAAGTACAAGATGTAAGAGATATCTACTATGAACATCTTGTAGCTGGACATGAGCCCACGCCGAAAAAAAGAAAGTATCGAGAAGTCGATGCTATAATTTTGAGACTAGTTAGAGACTATAATAATAGAGACATTATTTCGTTTTTACGTGGTGTTGCACATAATATTGCAATGCATTAATACAAGACAAAGAACATTTGAATAAAATATGATGCTGCGCATTATGCTATTTTTTACCCATCACTTTGCATTATGATAGCTTTTACCCATCACTTTTTATGCTAGTTTTTACCCATCAATTTTTAATTTCAATTGAGAAATATAAGAAAAAAATGGGGTTACTTGAAAAAAAAGCATTGCAAAAAAGTGAATTTTTGTTGAAAAAGAAAAATTGCATTGTAAAAAAGTGAATTTTTTAAAAAAAGAAGAAAGTGAGTTTACTTGAAAAAAATGCATTGCAAAAAAGTGAATTTTTGTAAAAAAAGAAAAAAGTGGGTTACTTTTGGCGCCCAGTTGGCGGCGCCCAGTTGTCCGGATTCGGAGAGAAGTGGGGCAGGTAGGAGGACTTATCAATTGTTCTCTAATGTGGTTGAGAGACTAAAGAATAAACACCTCCAGCCATCTCAGGGTCTTGTCCACTTCATCACGGGGAAGGGACCTTACCCGGCATCTCTAAGGAAGCTGGGATTAATAGAATCAGGGAATTGTGAATGTGGTGATGAAGGAACCCCTGAACATGTTGTTCTCGAGTGCGTCCTTATGCTAGAAGCAAGAATAAACTGCCAGAGGTAGATCCAGGGAAGATTTAGTAGGCGAAGTACTGAGGGACCCAATCTATTGGAAATTCTTAGACCAGATAGCACTGGAAGTGTCAGATAGAACAAAGACCGCCTACATAGATAGACTTAAAGAGGCACAAGGACACTTCTCTCCCTCCATAGCAGGTCTCTTACGCACCTATAGAACAACTCGCCCTGCTCTTCTCTTCGTATTAAATTCTCTCTATTTGAATCACCTTTCACCTCAATCACGTTTCCAAGATATTTTACGTTCTGTGCTTTTATCAGCTCTACTACATCCAACCTTATAGCTTTACAAATAGTAATGGTGAAAGGGCACTCCCCTGCTTCATCCATTTTTTATTTGTAACCACTCTGTTCTTGCCTTGACACAACTCCTGTTATCTCCATATATGCTGTTCACTAATTACAACTCCTCTTTCCACTTCAGCCTCCTCCATCGTTTTCCAAACTTTATTTCTTTCCACGCTATCATATGCCTTCTCCACATCCATAAATACAATTACCAAGTCTTTCCTTTATACATACCTTCTTTCCATCAGCTGGCGTATGGCAAAGATTAAGTCTATATTATTGACCTCTTTTCCCTAAATCTATGCTCTTCCTCTCTCCACCTTCCTTTCATTTGATTTCTTATTCTCTTTTCCAATATCATCTCATATATTTGTTTACAGTAGCACATCATTGTTATCCCTTTATAATTTATACACCTCTTCATGTCTCTTTTTGGAAAATAGGTATTATAACTCCCTTTTTCCAGTCTTCCGGTACCTTGTTCTCCTTCCAAACCACCCTCAGCACACTGTATAACCATTGTGACCGACTTAACCTTCATCTCTTATCATTTCCACAGTCATTTTGTCCACACTTGGTGCTTTCCCTTGTTCCATCCTTTTCTGGGTTAAAACATACTATCACAATATCTTATCCATAGTTCCTTTTCTTCCTCTCATGGCTTCAACGTTCTTACTTGTCCATATAACACCTTCTTACTTACTTCCTTCTACATCCTATTCCAGCATTTCCGTCCATTTTTGCATCCAATTCTTCCTGTCTTCTCATACAACTTGTTTTGTTTTTTCCTTCTTCTCCCTTATATCTTCTTCTGTTTCCTCATTCCTTTTCTTAAAACTCCTTCTGAATGCTTTATTCTTCTCCTTTACTGCTTCCTTCACCCTGTCATTCCACCAAGCTGCCTCCTTCCACTTCTTCTTATTAATTGTCCTCCCACATACGTCCTCTGCCACTCCCACCAGACTGTTCTTGGACCTTTCCCATTCAACCTCTACACTTTGCATATCATCCTTGGGTATTAAGCTTCTTGCCTTTCTTAGGTACAGCTGCTTTCCTCTTCATTTTTTAGTCTCCACACCCTTATTCTTTCTTCTTGTCTTACTAACTTTCTCCTACATTCCTATCCCTTTATCTCTGCCGCCAACAACCTATGGCCACTATCTAAGGACAAACTTGGTATTACCTTGATGTCTATGGTCCGCTTTTCATTTCTTCATCCATGATAAAGTAGACTATCGCAGACTCTAACTTCCTGTTCCAACTGTATTTAGTGATCTTATTTATGACTTTCTCTTTCCTTCTTATGCAAGCTGTTTGACACTTTCATTTTATTTCTTGCACATAATTCCAACAGCCTTCTACCCTCCTCATTTCTCTCTCCCCATTCTTCCTTCCCTAACATCTCCTCAAACCCTACTTTCTTTTTTCCTACTTTTGCATTCAGATCATCCATTACTATCTTACACTCGTTTACCATTTACCTTTCTAGGTATTTCTCAAACTTGTCTTTTTCTTCTGCTGGGCATCCCACTTGTGGTTCATACGCTTGTATCACCTCCACCTAAATAACTAATTAAACATCCAAATATCACTTTCTAATAATGTTCTCTCATATTACACTCCAAGAAACTCACGACACCTCGCCACTGGTCCTGCTGCACGGCACAATATAGTAGTCAGTCTAGAAATCTCCATTTCCAGAATACAGTACTTGGTTCGAAGAAAGTGAACCCAGACTCTTCTATATGCACAACTTTTCTTCCAAGGAAACTCCTCCCTGCCCTACTATAAGTCCCTTGGCAGTCAGGTTTGCCTAGCTACCTGTTAGACAAGGGTGGAGCGAGGGAAGCAGGAGGACAATAAACGTTGAAGATGTAGCGGTCTGCAAAGTCGAACAATAATCTTGTTACAATACTTTATTTCAGCCCGAGTGTACACTGTATACATGGATTCTGCCGACTACACTCTTCTTGTCAACTTCACCATTTCTGTTGTCCTAAGCAGCTCCGTGCTGGCCGCCGCAGCTTTCTACCGGCATCCAAAGAAAGACTAGTCTCAACGTTGCGTTGACTTGTTTCTACTATTATTGGTAGTGAGACTCTGTAAATTGACGATTTTAAATTTTGAATTGAATCTGAATCTGCTTACTAACTCGAATCAAATCTGAATAGAGTATTTAAAAATAAAAATGTCTCGAATAAAATATTTTATAGTAAAAATGTTTTGAAATGAATAGCATATGATTGATCCAAAGATAACTAAGCTTATAAAATTCATACATTTCATTCGTCAAGTTTTATTATGGATTTAAAAAAAAGTTAAACTATTCATAAGTTTGAAATTTTGAATTTGATTTGAATCTTTAATATATTAAGATTCAGAATTTTGAATCCAGTAGAAATCTTAGCCGGATTTGGATTCCGATTCAAAATGTTGAAGCTTCACATTATAGGTAGACCTAGTTGGTAGTAACTTAATAGCTATTAGTCACAAATATTTAATGTAGAACACCTTATGTTTAAATACTCATTTGATTGTTTTTAATATCATACTATGGGAGACAGTTTAGGCCAGCGATGAGGAACCTGCAGCCCTTTGTGGTGTTTGATGTGGCCTTTTTCACATATTTTATCAACTATATCTCTTAATCGTGTATACATTATTAGCAGAAGTACAATGGATTGCGTGGTACCCCTGGCAACGCTTTTCTTCAAACAAACATAAAAAAACTTCATTTTATTTCTTCCGACCCAGTTTTTAATTAATTTAAAAACACATAATCCATTATTTCAAATTCCGGTTTTGAAGTGCACATGGGCTAATAATTTATCAAAATTTGTTCCTCAGCCTATGGTAGATATCGCACAATACTCATGACAGACAGACACACAAACTTAATTTTATTACTACAGATAGAAGATGCATTCTCAAACTCAAATTGTATTCATACAATGTTTGGTTAACTCTTGAGATGTTTAGTTTGTAGAACTCCATTATTGAATTATTTTATAATTCTTATTACATGTTAACCCTTTGAGTGCCAAGAGAAACTACAAAAAAATGTGCTATAAGTGCCAAGCTATTTTTCTGAAAAATGCAGGAGTTTGTTTAAATTTTAATAAATCATTAGTCTTTGAACTTCTTGCACTCAAATTTTTACATAAACTAGCTAACATGCTTGCCAATCCGATGATATAATTATACATATACTTTTTTAATTTTTAAATAAAATTAAAAAATCACTAACCAAGATATTAAAAAAAATCTGTTTTATTTAACATTAATTTTTAAGCATTGAAAATTTAAATAGCTTGAAATCGAATAAATCACTGAAAAGAACATAAAAAACTCAGTAAATGACACAATTTACAAAAAAAAAAACTAACTTTAGATTTTACGCTAAAATTGGGTTATGCATAGCAGCTGTTTCAGTGACCATCAACTTTAGCAGGGTTATAGTAAAATAAAGTCTAAAATAAATAATTGGGTTGGAATCAGAAGGGGACGGTGAGGGGCCTTCAAACCTGGTACTTTTGCATAAATATGAAGAGGTTGGGGTGGATTATCCTAATCGTCAAGATTTATTTCATCCCTTTAGGAATAACTTGTATTCATACTCGTGTTATCAATGTCAGCTGCCTCTTCTACTTGTTCCGATCTTTCACTTTAACTAGAATAAAATATTGCAAGTATTTCTGTGTCTTGAATCACAGCTTTCCTCTTAGTAGCCATGTTTACAAACAAAGCCATAGATGAAACTCATAAAGTAAAAAGTTATAAAATAATTTTCAGGTTTGATATATCGCAAAGACAATTAAAAGTAACTTGAACATACGAGAATGCAGTGGAAATAAAATCTACCCTATCTGTTTACTTAATACTGAACTAAGAGCTCGAAAACGTGGGATCGCTGTGAGCAACGCTGGCAGGTTTAGCAGATATTTCGTCCATCGCTCTGAGCGACGTTGGCATTCAAAGGGTTAATATATATTTTTAAGTACATATTTGTGTATTACATAACTACATTAGGATCTAAAAGTGAACTAATAACCACAAAGAACCAACTTAAGAAAAGGTGAGAAAACCATTTCTGTCAATATTTTCTCAGTATAATAAATATGTAAAAAATTAAAATTTGTCCTTGTTGAGTCAAAAAGGAAAAAAAAAAACTAGAAAACCATTAGCTCCTTTATTAGTTACTAAAAATACATTAACTTATGTTTAGGTTAAGCAGGTCTTTATAATTTTGGCAAAATTTACTGTACATAAAGTGTGCGGCCTTGTGAGGAATCCATGAAAGGACATGCAGCCTTCCAAATTCAAAAGGTTCCCCACCACTGGCTTAGGCCAATTTCCCCATGGGACAACTTTACAGACGCCTTTCGTTTTGTCTCAAATATGGATCTTGTAAAAGTTTAAAAAAATGTTAAAACAAACATATAAATCAAGAATGCAAATAATTATGCCATTTAAGAGGATCAAAATATTTTAAGAGATTTTGTTTTTGTTAGAACTAGCTTGTAATAATTGCATGGAGCTTAGAGCCACCACCAATAATATCTGGGTTTATATGTTTGTAGTGTGTTTGTGGTTTTATTGACTTTGAACCTACTCAAGGTGTATTGTATTTACAAACAAACCTCATATTTGTTAAACTTCGATATAGGTCTCTAATATGTACATCACATATAAGCTACAGATGACAGATGAAAATAGAAATGTCTTGTTTTAAAGTAAAGATTTAACACTGACAAACCTTGGATGTAGAAGTTTTGGTGGTTTTTTTATTACATGTTATTTTGAGTGTATTGATAAAACTGTTAATCAAATTGTTCTATTATAGACTTTGAGTAAGAGCAATATATTTTAATCAAATTGTTCTATTATAGACTTTTGAGTAGGAGCAATATATTTTAATCAAATTGTTTTACTATAGACTTTTGAATAGGAGCAATATATTTTTCAGTGTTGCTTGCGGGTTTGTTGATATTCCTACAAAATCCAGTTGTAGTAGACTTAAGCACATCTGCACTTGCCAGGAGTCAATGTAGGACGTTTTTATAAGAGGGTCTCTTCATTTCCTCAAACCATAGTGAGATTATTACTACTTATCGGCTGTGTTAGATAAAAGATAAGCTTTCTATTCCTATACACTAATAATAAGCTTGAATGTTATATAATATTTATTAAATTGCTTTGTTATATCTAATTACATTCACACATCAAAGGTACAGGGAAAAAAACAATAAAAATGCTTGCAAAAAATTGTAACCCTAAGAAAGTCGACCTTTTTAGTCGCCACTTCTTACTACCCATCCACTCTGTATTAATATTTTCTAATTGCACTAATATGTTAAGGATGAATAAGGTTTGATTTAGAGGAAGTGTACCTATATTTGTGTGGTGGGAGAATGGAAACCCATTTAGGAAAAAACACCCACAGTAAACTCGACTGGGATTCAAACCCTGATATCTGTCACTGACAGACCAATCTATTGCTAACATGCTACGTTAGACTACTCGACCACCGAAGCGGGCTTAAAACCAACATTATAGTTAACAACAAAACATATAGGCTCTAGTGTGAAAACAATCGCAGACTATGCCAAGTACATTTAAATTTCCATTATATTGGGGGAAAATATACTTCGGCTCAAACTTTTCTTTTTCTTGTCTAGGTTTACTAAAGTGACTGTTGAGATTTTGATTGATTTTCCCTGTAACCTTTACGTGTGAATTAAGATTTGTGTAAACATCTTCATTTCCACTCCTTATTTAATAGAATTGCAAAGATGTGTGGTGGCTTGGTATTGATAAAGTTGCAGTGTTTGAAATACACTATCAATTTTATTATACTACATTAATTATATTGTAAGCAATCAGAAACTCATTCTAATTGCTGGTTTTAGTTACAAGACAATTACAAGCTCTCAAATTATTATTATCATGTCGATCCTCCTTATTTTTATTCTTATATAAAATACACTGTGGAAAAAATAGAAAATAATAGTTTGATTTTAATTTATGATAGAAAAACAACTTTGGATGATATAAACATTTATGCCCCATTTTTTACATCTTAAAATATGTTATTCTAGTCATTTTACTTTTTTTATTTTAAGCATAATTATATCCCTCCCATCTTAAAATATATCATTCTAGTCATTTTACTTTTATATTTTAAGCACTGTAAGATTTGGTATTTTTTTAAAGAGATATAAAAAGTTTAATCCTCCCAGTTAAATTACTGTGAAGTAGTTTTTAACAGCATTCAGAATCTAATTATCAGACAACAGAGAGAATGAATTGCTATGTGGCCTTTACTTACCATAAAATTGTTGGCTTGCACAAAATATTTCTCGAGTAAATCATTTGGGACACATTTAAATATTAATGACTTAATTGTTAACTTTTGCTTATCCTCTTAAATATTGCTTGTAATCAATGACAAACATATCTTATGTTCTTTACATAGATTGTTAGAAGCAAAAATATCATTTTAATCTAATAACCATTGAGAAAATGCACTTTTATGAGCACAGATAAGTTGGGAGGGCTTCAAATAAAATAAAACACATTATTTGATACTTTATTACATTAAAAAAAATCAAATATAATACGATAATAGCTATAAGGTTAAACAAAATATTTCTTGCCCAAGCTAAATAGTAGGTCTTATGTGTCAACATTAATTGACCAACACATTTTAAAATCATGTCATTAGCATTACATGATAGTTGGATAAAAGCATTAAATAATGCGCCTTCTCTAATAATATACACATACATTTTCAATCACTTAGTAACAAAACACTGAACGAGAAATTGAAAGTCGATTAAATGTGTTTTCGCCCATACCTTTGTGTTTTTCAACTAAAATAATTGTCCTTGGCCTCAAAAATTTAATTCTTTTAATTAGATATTTTTCAAAGTAGATTATAATTTTTTTTTTATGAAAATTTATTTTGTGAATAATATGGTGGTACACAATGAACTCGGTGAATGCCTGAAATGCTGTTGTTCAGCCATCTTACAGCAGCTAAAATTTAAACCAAGCTTTTTCTCTCTCGACTCACATATATTCAAAGTCTGTGGATTGGGGACATAGCTGATGCCATATTAACAAAGTTAACATTTTGTGGCATTGTGATTATGTAGTTAAATAAATATATATCTTTCAGTAAATGTTCCAATGGCAATACTTAAAATTCCTGCAAATGAGACGTTAGCCACTTAAGCCTAGTTTCCGAGTTCCTTGATAATATGATTGGATTCTGTCTTCAAACCTGTTTTACCATCAACTTACAAACAAGCAAGTTGTGAATTTTGGTGCTATGAATTACTATTAAATTAAAAAATAGTTTTAAATATAATATCGAACCTAGTAATTTGTGTGGATGTGTTTTAAAAGCAGGCAAATATCTTAAATAACAATGCAAGTTTTGAAAAATAAAATATTCTACACCTTAAAACAAATCTAACATATATAAATATCTTAATTTTACGCTTATAGCTATAAAAGACAAACCTACTTTAATATAAGGTAACTGGTTGGAGCATTAAATGTTCAAATTAAACTTATTCCTGTAAACTAAAAAGTGTGGGTTGAAAGTGTTAAGAATTGTGAGATTGACAACTGCCTTTTAATAAGACTTTTATTAAATTTATATGAATTTTGTTGTGGAAAGTGTTTTAGGTCAGTGGTATTCAATGTGAAGACATTCTAGGTGGTACCTAAAATTAAAAAATATAACATACCTACATATATACTAGAGATATCACGATACCTGTTTTTCTTGATTCCTATTCTTGAACATTTCCCTTTTCATTATTTTCCTAAGCATTATTGTATATAAAATCTAAATGTCTGATACCCTACTTCCGTTTCAATGCGAAACTTGTACTCAACCATTACAACACATGGTTGCTTGCCACTTTAATATCACAATCTTATATATATATTTAATAAACACATCAAAAGTCTTCAAAACTGAAAATAAAAAATTAAAATAGGTAAATCGAAATTAATACAATAAATTGTGGATTTTATACTGGAAAGAAGAACACATTTCACACGTTACAAAAATTTAAAGTCGTCCTCCATAGCTGATCTTATGCACGTTAGCTCGCCAGAAATTAGTGATGAAGTTTTGGCAACGATATATCGATATATTTAATGTATGGGACTACGCTCTAAGTCTATTGAATTAAAAAAAAATATAACTTGTTTTGCTCTATTTATATTAACTACGTCGAGTTTTGTTCTCTCTTTGTTAAACTTGTCTTATTCAAAGAGTTTAATAAAACATTAACAATTTAAAAGCAACAAAGAATATAATTACAGGAGAGTGGCCATTTTATTTTGATAGGAATATCGTAGCTTTCGACATACACGTTGTGATATTTTAATTAATGATATATGTATTGATATATTATGGAAAATTTCCATCCCTAGTTTACATACTATATAGTGATTGTTTAGAATCTATTCATGTATTCTGATAGTCTCACTTAACTTTTACTTAAAAAAAAGTGTCAAAGTTAAGTTTTTACCTCTTGTTATTGTCATGTCAGGTTGTATTATACTTGGAGTCGTACTATATTTGGACCATTACAGTATATTTACAATTTGCTGGCATTTAAGTGAAACGGAAACTAAACTAATATGAGAGATAAATGATTTATTACCTATTTTGAATGTTACTGTTTTGTTCAATTGTCAGTTTTATTAAGAGCTAAAAATTGAAATAGCTAGAATCATAATATTAAGATTGATTTTCGATACTATTAAGAATCGAGGGTATCAAGGTATCGAGTTTGACAGCCCTTTTATTATATATATATATATATATATATATATATTATATATACACACACACACACATATATATATATATTACTTAAAACTTAAATCTTTTCAAGGAAACCTCTTTTCACTTTTTGAGGTAATTTGTAATATATATTTGGAAGAAGGTACAGGAAAGGTGGATAGAAAACATATAAAAGGGAATGAACACATCATGGCTATTACAATAAAAATAACAACATAGTTCACACTTTACATTGCTGCCACTGGAGGCACCCTCTTCCCCTGGAATTATGATTTGCAAAATACTATAATGTTGTATTCCTCATCAATGTCTAGACTTGTAGTTTATTGTAAGCTTACATAATTCTTAAAATTGACAACCCAAATTGTGTTTAAGAACCCTTTAAAAGTTTTAGAGGGGCTCAAAATAATTTATTGACATCCATCACAGTCCACTTCACTTTAGGCATGCCCTCACTCATCCTAAAAAAATAATATAGGTATGACTCTGATATTTTTAATTTTAGGTATCAAGTGACTAGTTTTTTTTTTGGTTATTTAATTTTCTTAAAGTATGTTACTTGGATAGTGTTTTGTCTGCATGTTTCCTGTATGTTTTTGATAATTTTAATTGGTATTTTCACCATCTACTTGTGTGTATTTCCTGTATGAGTTTGTATTGTCGAAGTTTGATTTAATTGTGTATTAAGATCTGTTTATTTTAATTTTACTTATCTTCTAGAGCTTACAATTTACTTTATGGGAAAGATCAAAAGTAAAATAAAAATTGTGCTGTGCCATGTAAAAAAAAGTCAATATCACTATACCAAAGAAAGCTTTAAATAAAAAAACCATTTGGTTGAGAAAAAAAAAAGCTAATTTTCTAACCTTCTCTTATATTCCCTATAAAAACTCGTTCCCTAAAGAATTACACCTTTTTATTTAATATTTATGTGTTTTTTGTTTGCTATTCACTTGCATTATCTGTGAATTACTATTGTTATGAAAGCATCAAGAAAATTATATTTCACTTTTTAATCCTCAAGCAGGTGCTCTGGTATATTTAACACAAATGGGCGCGTGGGGTGCTTTATATACCAGTCAGTTTTCACTGAACTATTAACACTTAAATGAAGAAAGAAATTTTTTTCAGTGTTTTCTTCTAATTAGAGTTAATAGGAAAAAGCTATAATATATAACGTGGATCTTTTTCTAAAGGGATATACTTCCTATTATTACATACAAATGATTGTTTAGGTCATGTGACTACACATTTAATACAAACGTTTATAGAGAAAAAGGATAAAAATAACTTTTTAATAATTAGGATAAAGAATTATTATTGCCTTGGGTCCTCGACTGAAAATTTCTGCAATACTCACCAGCTTTTTAGAGGGGCATAATATGAAATAGGGAAAAATTATTATTATTATTATTAATAATTATTATTACTATTATTATTACTATTATTATTACTATTATTATTATTAGCAATATAGACATTTTCTAAAACCAATTTTTTACATCACCACACTTTGTACAAACTAACTTATTTCTATTGTAATCAGGTGTTCTGTCTTATGACAGTGAACTTCTACAACCAAAGTGCCTTGTCCTCTGCCTCCTCTTTCAGCTCCCAGAAGTTTCTTTCTTCGTTCAAGTCCTCTTAACATTGAATATTTCTTATGACATGTGTCCACGCAAGTTAACTTTGTTTCGAAAAATCACATCCAAAATGGTTCTCTTCTCATCCACTCTTAATAGGACATCTTCATTTGTCACCCTGTCAAGCCACCTTGTTTTGTTCAATTCTTTTCAGTACTACATTTCAAAGCACCTAAAATATTTACTTTCCATATTCTTGAAAGTCCAAATTACTGCTACATACTCGTACAGCACAATGCTCCAAATGTAGGTGTACAAAACACTCGAACTCGGTGTAAATTCACTAATGATAACTTAGCCCCACATGGAATCAAATCCAAGACCTTGGCTTCATTAGGTGAACAAAAAACCAAATATGCAACTAGTAGCTAGACTGTGATTGATTAAACAATGTTTTACATCCCAATAATGAGTTTGCTTCAAATATATTTATGTATAGACAATTAATTAAATTCCAACTATACCAATAGTCAGTCAAGATCCCACTGAAGGAATAGAAAAATTAAAAGGCTCCTCAGGAGCTTGACGGTGCTACAACACCAACAAATATAAGAGTGAGGTAATTTACACCCAAGTGCGCCCACTCAAAGGTTAAGTTGCTATAATTTTATTCATAAAGAAGATTTTTTTTCTCTCTCTAGCTATGCACGCTCAGTACTCTAACTGATTTGCCACAAATTTGTCATGATGTTTAAAGGACACCTAGGAAAATGTGTTATGATTGTTAGAGGCATTTAGGGAAATTTGGTATGATTGTAAGGAAATGTGTTTGGTTGTTCAGGGCACCAAAAGAAGTTTTTTTTATGATTGTTAGGTGCAAGTGAAATTTACTATGATTGTAAAGGACACACAGGGAAATGTGTTATGATTGTTAGGCCCTATGTCCACTGAGGAAACCAAAACTAAGCAACCAATCACCTAGGCAACTTTTGCATTTAAACAATGCTTCACTCATCCACCGAGGAGACTACAACTTTAGCGCTGGATGATGCATTGTAAAAAGACCAAATCTGTTGGTCGCCAGGTTCTAAGTTGCCTGTTAGTCGTTGCGGTGTGCACTTGTGGAGCAATACAGTGTTTTATCTCCATTTGTGCAAGCATAAGTTTAGATATTTTCATGTTTTTCTTGCAAGTTTTCACTTCTGGGTGGCAAAATGTCAAGGACAATGTCAAAGAAAAAACAAACAGCTAGTGTAAACTTTGTTCTTGAGGTAGAAAATCACCCCAATTTTGATTTTTTTTTTTTCAAAACTCAGATAAACCCAAAATGGTTTTCGGGCCTTTTTACGAGCTTCTAAGTACATGTAGCCAACAACAGGTCCTTATGGATACCAACATTCTCGTGACTGATAGAGAAATAGGTTTCTTAAGTGGACGAGAAAAGGGTCATGATTTTAAGATACATTTAGAGAAATCTTATATTATTATATATTATATTTTATGTTTCCTCACAAGTCTAAATATGAAGCACCATCAGAATATTATGTCAAGAGTAGCCGAGGGTGCATAATATTTCAAATAGCTGTTAAAAAATAGATGTATACACAAAAGACACTTTTGGGTAATTCGAGTGTTGAGAGCATTGGTACACTAAGCCAAATGTACTGGTTTCAATTCTTATTGCTAGGTTTAATTTTTTGATAGTATGAATAAAGGTTTCAGGTCAGTCATAATTTGAAACAATAATTAATGTCAATATATACTGGCATCAGTTGACTGGACGGTAATTATAAAACCACCCTCTTCAGTGGCCAAACTGTCTAAGGTGTCACACTCATGTTAGACTGGCTTGGCTAAAGACTGGAAGATTGAAGTTCAAATCCCAGTCATGCCTAATGAGGGTGGTCTTTCCTGGATGGTTTCCCACTCTCCTTCCACGCGAATGTGAGTAGACTATCTCTCAAATCATATTCTGAAAATTGAAAAATGACATCTGGACACTGGAATCGAACCCGGGACCTTTGACTTAGTACGCCAATGCTCTAACCACTGAGCTATCCAGAAATCGTCCCGTGCCCAGGGTCATTCTTCACTCATATTTTAAGACAGAGTCTAATGATGGATGTGCGAAAATCATCGGCTATAAATGTGTGATTTATTAAGATCACGAGCTATCAGATAATGCAGCCACCTTCGACTCGGTAGTTGGCTTATTGCTGCCACTTGTACAATTAATATAATTGTAAGGGATCACATATGAGAATCAAATAGCCAAAGCTATTATATTTATTTTAGTGAGGATTTACTCACATCTCTAAAATGTATTTCTATATATATGTACTGTATCTCTAAAGCTTCCTTTCTAATTTCTGCCCCAATGGAGTAATTATCATATATGCGTATAGCCAGAACAGGTAGTAGGACGTGATTTTTTTAATAAACTTCACTAAAATCTTAATACACTATTAAATGTGTGTATGCATCATTCTTACCTGAAATTTACCTATAATTGTGAACCTCTTGATTTCTGCCATGATAAAACACTACTTATAACCCTTGACCGGTATTTGATCCTGGATGTTTAAAAAAAAACCCATTATAGTTGGCAATCCAGCGTCTTAGCTCACTTGGCCGCAGCGAAACATTGAATGAATTGGTGAAGACTTATAGGAAAAGGTGGGAATAAAGGTTTATAATAATTCACTACAGTTTTTATTTGCTACTAACAATCAGCACCTACAAAGTTTATTCACTTTAAATTCACAAAAAAAAAAGTTAAATATATATAATATAATAACCATGATAATAAACAAGATTTGATTATATATATATATTTTTTTACTGTACATGGGAATGACTGATATAATAATAACATTATGGTAATAGCAAGTTAGTCTCTCACATGTTACAAAACTAGTATAAAACTAGCAAACTATGGTTTACGTACAAAAATTAGACAGCCAAGTAATGTGAGCTTACCAGGTAAAATTTGCGATCACATTAAAATTTATCTCCATTCATGACATTGCTTTGCTTCCGATAAGGTATGTTACTAGGATAGGAGATGAGAATCAGGAAAGGTTGTACTTTTACCTATGGTTAGATGATTGTTCACTAATTAACTATACAAAACCATTTACTCTTATTTTATTTAAGAGAGGATATTAGTCGCGGGACGTTAAAAATTTGTAACTGCTGAAACTTATTTAAAGAACATGAATATAAGTATGTGCCACTGTGAAAGTTAATAGGAACAAATTGTAGCTGTAATGAAAATTTGAGATAAAATACTACATACAATTATTGGTACATAAAGGTGTAAATAGCTATTTTATGCCACTCAAGTGCCAATTTTGGTGGTTCATAAGGTGGGTACGTCATACGTGTAACATAAGAAAATCAATTAAAATAGACAATCACAACAATCCATAATCTTAACCATCCTTTTTTTTTTTTTTTTAACATAAACTGTTAAGCAAGAAAAGCAGTGTTAAATGCAATAATCACCACAATATTTTACAAATTGGTACACAAAAAGAGGTGTGCTAACGAGAATATCAATGAGTCAAAATCAGTTTATTATTGCAGCATTGGTATTTAATCAGTATTAGAAAGCATTGTCAATTAATAAGAGTAAAAGTTATCTCCTTGTTTCAAACTTTGTCATTGTTTTCATTAATTTATTTTTCTATTAGCATTGTAGAAAAAGAGTCTTTTTTACCTGTACCTGTACAGGTTGTACACATATGTACTAGTTATGCTAATTAGTGATTGAAGGTTGAATTTAAAGGAAGTGTGCAAGATAGGGAAACAGTTTTGGAAACCAATTTGGTAAACCATTTTGGTACAACATATTTGGTACACCCGACTAGGATTAGGAACCCGATCTCCCTGTAATCAGCAGTCTAGTATAACACGAGAGTGATGCCTTAGACCATGTTGCCACCGTAGCAGGTAAAAAAAAAAGAAGAATAAATACGACATTTATTTACTAACAATTTTATTTCTAATCCTTATTGCTCAAGGATTTTTTATTTTATTTTATCTTATACTATAGCCATGGGTGTCGCTAGCAAGGATTACATGTGTAACCCCCGAACCCACCCCACGAATAATATTTTCAAATAGGATTCTCTTAATATGTAAAAAAAAAAAAAAAAAAAAAAACAGTGAATGGTTATAGTTAAAATCAGAAAATTGAAAAGCTGTGTTTGGAACAATGCATAAATGATTACGGTAGCTTTTTTTATATAACTTAAAGCATTAATTTGGTTATATGATTTGTGTTAATAATTTGCAATAAAACAATTTATAATTTAGAAATAAAATGGAATCTTTCGCCCCCCCTCCCCTTTTCCCCTTAATTAATTTCTAGCTATTTACAAATGTGGCTGTTGTAACATCATGAACACAATATATCTTGAAAAAATTAGCGCCCAGAATGGTAACGCATTGTACAATTTGCACAATTACAGACATTACTTACAAAAAAAATATATTCTGGATTGTTAGGAGGACTATCTTTTAGCATTGTAGAATAACTACCCTGTTTACAAAATTTGATATATTAAATTTTAAAAGTTTTGAGATCGATGTGAAAATAAAACTCCTCAACATAACATAGTTTACTTCAAAATAAGTCTTAGTGGTGTTACCGGTAACTTATATTTTGTAGTGTTGTGTTGAATAATCCTCAACAAACTATCATCTTGTGTTTATTACAATGAACAATACTACATAAATCTCATTCTTAACATTATTTATTTATTTAGCACCACGTCTTACTACCCGTTCAGGTTATATACTTAAGTACTAATTACCCTAATGGATTAAGAATTGGGAAGGTTGAATTTAGAAGAAGTTAACCCGCATTTGCGTGGAGGGAGAGTGGAAGACCATTTAGGGAAAATTCACCCCAAGTTCACCCGACTGAGATTTTAACCTCAATTTACCTGTCTTTGGCAGTCTAGCTCAACACGAAACTAGCGTGTTAGTTAACTATGCCACCGAGGCAGGTCATTCTTAACGTGATAAGATATTCTACTGTGTTTATGTTGGAAATATATATTTATTTACATAACTAGGGTTGTGTGCAAGAGGATTGTAGCTGGGGTTGTATCCTACTTTATCTTGACTCTTGTAAAAAACACTAAAATAACATTCATAGATATATTTTTATTACTCGTTTTGATGTATGTATTGATTTAGAGAAGCGTTTGTGTAATTTGTAATGTAAGTGTGTTGTATTCAAATGGATATAATGTTAATTAGTTAGTTTATAATATATTATAAGTATTTATATTAACTAAATAAATTAATAATCAATATATAATATATTATATATTAATTATACTGATTTTTGTGCAGAATAAATATAGGGCTCATATTATTTATACATTGCATAGAATGTACATATAAAATTAGAATTTAAATGCCCGACTCTCCTCGCCTCCAGAATAAATTCCTGCACACACCCTTGTTTTCACTAGTAATACAGTAAGTTATTACATTTAATCATTGAGATCCCAGCTTAATCTGCACCAAGAGAAGATTATTGGATATTTGGCCCCACCAGGACTCGAACCAACAAAGTATTTCAGAGGTGGCTGTCAACACTTCAAGGCATGAAACACTACAGTTACATCCTTATAGTTCCAGCCGGCGATCTATTGGCCATAAAATTGACAGCCTCATAGTTTGGTTGATGTTTGTACTTTCTCAATATAGCGATAGTTTAATGTTGGTGCTCTATGAAAATTTCAATCGTTAATGTTGGTATCCTATGAATATATCAATAGTTTAATGTTGGTACCCTATGAATATATCAAAAGTTTAATGTTGGTACCCTATGAATATATCAATAGTTTAATGTTGGTGCTTTATGACTATATCAATAGTTTAATGTTGGTAACTTATGAATATGTAAATAGTTTAATGTTGGTACCTTATGAATATATATAATAGATTTTAATGTTGGTAACCTTATGTTGAGATATAATAGTTAATTTTCCGATCAATAGTTTAATGTTGGTGCTCTTTGAATATAACAATAGCTTAATGTTGGTACCCTTTGAATATATCAATAGTTTCAAGGTGTCTAGCCAAAGTATATTTTAAAATTCCCTAACTTTCCCAGATTTTTCAGAGCCAATCCCTAACTTTTCAATCACTATATATTATAAACATTATTTTATTAAGATCACAACTTGATGCAATAATATTTTTACACACACACACACATTTTGAAATTGTGACACACTATGAAGGGTTTCAGCCCAAAGTGATGATGGGCTATTGGGTAGAGTGATTTAAGTTAGATTTCATTGAGACTATATTGAGACAATAAATTATCGCCTCGCACAAATACAGTTTAAAAGATAAAGACGTGTGGTAGAAGGATAATGGAAAGATGACAAGAAAATTCCATGTTGATGTTGAGAATTAAGATTAGTAGGCCTATATTTAACTGTGTTAAAAGAGATTGTGGTGTGTATTAACTGGAAGAAAAATGTTATTTTGACTATTGTAAATCAAATTTAAGTATTTTTTTAGTGACTATGTGAAAAATCCAGAAATTTAATGAAATACCTTGACTTTTCCATGACTTTTCCTTGACCAAGCAAATTCCCTGACTTTTACCTGTTTTCCAGGCCACTGGATACCCTGAGTTTAATGTTGATGCTCTATGAATATATCAATAGTTTAATGTTGGTACTCTATGAATATATCAATAGTTTAATGTTGGTACTCTTTGAATATATCAATAGATTATATATGGAGTCTACAGTCAATTTTTAATTAATTATTTATGAAAAAGACAAATATGATAAATGGCCTCACATTCATATTTTAGTCTACCTCTTAACCACTCTCACCAACAGAATTAATTAAACACAATCTCATATAAAAAAACTCCATCGTATTAGCTGGCAAGTGAGATATACCGACCAAGCAGCCGCCACCATTAGCGATGATAATGCCAACATTTGAGAATATAGGGTTTCATTTGGTCAGCACAATGGGCCTTTGTGCTGTTAATCTCAGTTTTCTAAACTTGAGCTGCTACTTCTTTATTCAAGTAGCTCCTCATTTGTCCTCACGAAGCTGAGTTTGACCCCGTTACAGACCCACTGCTTCACAGATAAATTTTGGAAGCGCTAGGAATCGAACCCTGTACTTCTGAATATGTAACCAGTAATTCTGACTACCTGACCACTAAGGCGGTCTTTTCATATACTTTCTAAATTCGAGTGAACTAGTATGTAGTGGTAAACAAGTTTTGTAACTACTCACACCCATCCATCTTGAATTAGAAAATGTTTTTGGGGAATTTTGGTAACAAAACAAAATAATTTTCTCTAGAAAAAGTTTTTAATAGTAGTAGTTTTAACTTTGGAGAAAGCCCTTTATTTGGTAGCCACTGAAATAAATTATCTCTCACCCTTAAATTCTATTGTAAAACATACTAGCAGTGATTTTTATTCTACTTTAATTCTACCCACTTGACCTGGTTTGGCAGGGCTCATACTTGGTCCCTAAAAATAGGTAAATGATTTTTTTTAAATAGCTTATGTAAATTTGTATCATTTTCAGAATAAATGCTTAGCAAAGTTGCAGAAATTCAGACAATAAATTCCAAAATTGGTAAGTCTTCTTTTGTCCTGTATACAACGTTGAACTGCCTCTTCAATAACGGAGACCTTGAAACATTTTGGAAATAAGTTTTTGAAGTAAAGAATGTAATGAATTATACAAAATACAAGGACTTAACAAAAGCCTATCTTTCATTGCAACATGGTAATGGCGATGTTAAGAAAGGTTTTTCAATATCTGGACATATAAATACAAAGCAGAGAGCTTCTATGAAAGAAATAACTTTGAATGCACAATTGAATGTCATGGGTGCCTTGAATTTTTGTGGCAATAAACCTGCTTGTGTTCCAATCACAAAAGAGCGCATTGCCTATGGAAGAAATGTGAGAAATATCATTAGTACTCAGAGGAAACCAATCTGAGAGAAAAGAGACTTAAAGATAAGGTGATAGAAAGAGGAAGGGCAAAAGAAGAATCCTTATGATTAGAAAGTGAACAAAAGAAGTCCAAAAAAGAGTGCCTGACTAACTCCTTGAGCAAACATCACCATGAATTACGTCTGTGCTGAAAAGAAAAGCTTTGAAGAACTGCAGACAGTTTATGGGCTATTGGAAGAATATAAAATTTTAAAACTTTAAGAGAACAAGGCCAATAAACAAACAGGAACAGGAACCAACACCCGATTTCAAAAATGCATTTTTATATAATCACAGATTACTCTTGAAAAACAAATAGGTAAAACAATGATAAAACGTAAACCAAATGTTTACAAAAACAAAAGAAACACAACTACTGTAGACAAAATGTTAACACTACCGTTCAGAGGCAGACACTACTGTGAGAGCCTGTGAGGGCTAGGCTGGGTTGGTTTTGTTGTCTTTGAGATTATGGTTGGGACATCACATCGATGTTATCAGGCCGATGTATCGATCACAAAACATCGAGATTTTGCGATAGTCCGTTGTTTTCTATGGACTTATGAAGAATATAAAAAAGTATTGAGTTTAAAATAAATAATAAATGATTTTATAACGTGCTTTGAAGAAATACTTATGGAATCTCAATATATTCTTAAATTATTAAAAACATCGAGATTTTGCGATAGTCTTGTTTTATATGGATGAAGAATATAAAAAAAAGTATTAGGTTTAAAATAATTAATAATAATTGATTTTATAATGTGCTTTGAAGAAATACTTGTGAATCCTAATATGTTATTGAATTTTAAAATGTGAGAGGGTCCTCGAGGGAGGTCATTTCATGCAATTGGTTTCCTAGTATAAATGGCTACATTTGAAACAATGCGCCACTACAGCGTGTGAAACAAAAAGTTTCATCCAAACTTCTGGGTCAGTTTCATGCTCTGCAACTCGATGGAAACTGTTTCTGACCATGAAATCGATTGCAGGCTACTATAAACGCTCATTGACCAATGTATTTTAGTTTCACATCAAATCGATTGCATGAAACCGATTTCCTCGAAGTTTCTTAGTTTAAGGCATCCTAAGACATTGCGGAAAAAAAGTAAAATAGTAGAAGGACCAATTAACTGCTAACCATAGTTAAATATAATATTTAAGGTACATAATAAAAACAAATGATAACTAGTAGAGTTGTAAGAATACTCTATATTTATTTCTGTTTTTGACTATGAATAAAAATTAGCCACACTGCAACCAGGGTCAGATCAAAAACCTTATTTTTGGTCGTTTAATATGGCTAAAATAATCAACAATGAAAAATTGAACTTGTTCTTTAATATGCATAGAAAAGAGTTAAAAAAAACTGATTTGGTTTAATCTTATAGTGGTTTATTACCAAACAAAACCATTATTTTGAGTGATGTTTTTATTGTACACATAGTTTTTTTATGAGCAGCCCTATTTTTGATCTAAACATGGAGTATGAGCCCTGTTCGATGATTGTGTGGTCTAAGGCGTCACTTTTACAATAGACTGGATTGCTTAATACAGGGTTCAAATTCTGGAAAGGTGTACTGAGGGTGTTATCTAAATGGTTTCCCCAATATCACCCTACAATGCGAGTACATTGTCACAAATTAAAAAATGAATTACTAGAGCTTGGCTAACATAAAATCATTAAAATTAGTGAGTAAACATGACAACCATTCAAATTTATCCTACTTCAAGCTGATGCCTCAATAATTTGTTGCTCCACTAAATTGGTATAAAATTTTAATGAACTAAGTAAATATCTATAATTTAAAAAAAATTAAAATAATGGAGCGCTTAAATATTCAAGGAATGTTCCAAAGGGCAGTTTAGTAAAAATGCATTATTGTAATTAAATTCATTTCTTTAAAACATGTCCCTAGCACTCAAGACATGGAAAAATCTTAAATTTCCTATTTTTTTAAAACATAATCACTCGTTTCTATCTTAGACACAAATTTAGAACTTAATATGTAAAAACCTGTATCTTTAATAAGAATATAGATTTAATTAAAAGTAATTGTCAAATGGAATGAAATATTTGTTATATAATAAATAAATATATTCATTAGTGTAGGCAGATCTGCAGTGTGGAAATAGTAATACAAATGGAACTCATCGAAAACAAATCCTTGACACTTTTTTCTTTCATTTGCATATGTTTGGTGAAATTAATAAGATTTTATTAATGTTTTCAAACACTTAAATATTGGAATGTAAAAAGAAGTGTTTCACCATGGAATATATTTTGTACATGCAAATATGTTAATTGGTTATTTTTAATTCCATTATCGAAGTCATTAAAATTCTTGTTCAAAATTCAATTAGATACTTCAAAGATTTGAATGGACATTACTTTCGTTTTAATATATAACATTATATTTAACATAGATTTAAAGGAAATTGGTTACATATTGCACCCACAATAGATGTTATTTAAAAAGCATTTATTAATATATATATATAAATAATGTCAAATAATGATCCTATGTGGTATATATCCGAATTTAAAACTAGCTTTAGGAAAAGAGGGTGATTTTTTAACTTTAAGAACTACCAGGTAAAAAATTTAATTAGAAAATATAAATATGAAAGCCATTATTATTTTTTTTTCATCAGACACTGTTGCATTGAATATTGATTTTGTTCTTCCCTTTATTCAGTTTTGTTTCTATTTGCAGCTTGAGAACTACTTTTTTGTCAACTTCCAATTGGGCAAATTAAACTATGTAAAAATGCCCAAATCTTTTTTAGGGCAGAATAATATCCATTGTTTGTTATTTGAGCAACGTACAACAACTCAGAAATAAACCGAAACATCACCCACATAGAATGTAGCCAATAACCACTCTGGCTCATAAACATTAAGGGGGCCACCTACCAAAGCAATGAGCATACGCCTGAAATTGTGCATTATTTAAGAAGTGGTTTGTTATTTCAAAATATCTTATCTCATCAAAATAAAGGTAAAGGGGTATTATATTAGCATGTCCCTATAGAATTTTTAAAATAATAATGAAAAACTAGACAAAAGTTCATTTTTAACAATATCTCATGGGAAATGTAGTAATTTTAAGAACAAAGTAAACGGTAAGAAACATTCAAATGAATAAAGTCAACTTTTAAAAGGGTAGCTACAGAAAATCTCATGATAGTCGAGGATTGTCTTAGTGTAGTAATTGCCATAAATACCGCATGAGTATATGACGCTTCCAAGTAGGTGGCACCCTTAATTTCTTAACAATAAGCCATATTGACTTGTTGCCATTCTCAACCGGTTGTCTCAAATGTACACACAAGATACTCATGCTTTGCCGTTTCACAACATTCAATTCTATGCTAACCTTTGTTCTTATTTTAAAAAACTCAATAAATTTGGGTCGCAGGTGTTAGTAAATATTGCTAAAACATACGTCTCAAATAAACCAATTATTTCGGCTGTTCCTCCGCTCCCCCGATTTTAAACATTACAACTAAGCACTGTACAAAACAGTCCTATTATTCTAGTTATATAATATTATTGATGACAGCGATAGGCCCTCTTGGAAACACGCTGCCATTATATTGCCAGCAGTACACACACATACTAACACAATAACAAGACATTGCAAACTTCCCCAACGGAAAGAAGTGAGAGAGAGAGATAAAAACATGTATTTGATACAGAAAACTTTTAAACACTATATTTAGGCTTGAAGGTATCACAGAAACAAGCATCTTAGCTCATTGTTAGAGTTATTTTTTTAAATATTACAAAGCTTTGTTAAAAGATTGGAGTTTTTATTCCAGTAGCATGTAGAGCCCTTGGAGATAGGGTCAGAAATATACAAGTTGGGACTTCTTTGTCACATCATTAGAAGGGGCAGAGCATTCCTGTTATACGGAATCATTAACAACATTGTAGGTGCAAGGGTAGGCTAAGAGCATCTATTGAGTATTATATGCTCTAAATGCTATTGGAATAAAGTGAATGTTCAGAAACTAATTGAAAAAACTTGGTAATCATAAAACAAAATTCTAGCTAAATTATATTAAAGATGCTAGCAGAAATTTGTTTAAAAATACCAGTAGCTTCAATACCAATAAATAAATGATCATGTAAATAATTCCCCAAATCTGAATAAATTATTGCTTTATTGCGACTTTGTTAAAACTATACATTCGTTTTAATCCGCTAAAGTTGCTGCTTGTAGCTTATTTACGAATACTTAATAACAGACAGATAGGACAGTGAAATAGAAGAGATAGGAGAAGATGAGCAAGCATGAAACAGAGAATAAAGTAGATAAAATGAAGGATTAGTAACTTTTTTTGGTCACATACACTTAACCACTAAAGCATGTGTGCTTGTGATCTTGGTGAAACTTGTGTTCGTTGTTAGAATATAGCAAAGAGGTTAATTGGAATAGAAAGATACAGTTGATATATCAAAGCGTAATACATCAAAATTAAATCTGGTTTATCATAATGGTTCATAATTCTAAAATATAGTAGTAGTTAGTATTTTACAATGCCAAAAGAGAATTGAAATAAGCTATATATTTTTTAATATATGGATGCACTAAGTACACAAAGTATGCATTATTTGAAGAAATGTACTTTATCTTAAAAGCAAAAACATTTTCGAAAGAAATTGAGTGAATATAATATAGTGAAACATTTGCTCATATTTTATTATCAATGAGCTAGCTATCTTTTATTTATTTACCTCAACAGTAAAAAAAAAGAAGTCAAACCAGCACCCTGTGCTTTAGTGCAAACATAATTTGAACTAGTCTTAAAAACTGGCGTATTATATGTCATCTATGTAGCGATTAAAATCTAAATAAGAACAACAACTTGCCTTACCTATAAATTATAATCATGCTTTGTTGGTTTGTCTATTTAATACTGTAAAAGGCGGCTGCTTGCATTTTAACATGGAAATGCAGTTTGTACATTTTATGATTGCAGACTGAACATTAGGATATTATTTTTGTCCTGACCACTACACAAAATAAAATAATTTAACAACTTTCTTTTTAAGACAGCAATCATTATTATGATTTTAAAATATTTAATCTTAATAGTATGGAATTCATATTTCTAAATTAAGTAATATACATCCCAAAAAATATATAATTATGGTTCATGCTTTGAAACTTTTAAATACTAATTTAAACAGTTTGAAAACAAATTAAGTAACAGATTTATTGGAAATTTGTGGGTTTTTTTTGTGACACAGATTTAAAATTGTTCACTAAAGAATCTAATTTGTCTATATGTATACCAACATAACTCTTAACTGGAATCACAATTAGGTTATTTACGTATATAATTTGAAAACTAACTTATCATTAAGTGATTGCTAACGCATGATTTTTGTTGTTTTGATAACAGACAAAATATTTCTCAACTTTCTTAATTTATGTAATCATAAAACAATTATTAATGTTTTTGAACAACTGAGAACATTATGAATGATTGTATCAATACACAGAAAGACATAGAACAATTATTATACACAATTTTATATGTTATGTAATTTTTTTTTTAGAAACAGGTCTGCGATTCTTAGCGAATTTAGGCATAAATTATTATTGCAATTTACGCATATCTATAGCAATATTCACAAACAACATTTTCAATTTATTCAGTTAACTAGTTTTTTTATTGTTCCTATATTAGTGGTGTTTTTTTATGAGCTACAGTGCTGTTAAGGCTTCTTTATAATACATTTTGTATCATTGTGGACTTGTGGGGTTCTCTCTTTCATGCATATTTTCAAAAATTTCATTATTGGAGAGAATTTTGAGCACTAAAACAATATTTTAGGTATTTAGCATCACTTTATGAACCGACTGATTATATCAGCACATGGAAATTTCTATAAGCGAGCGCGAAAGGACCTATCGACTTTGCCAGGAAAGGTATTTTCACATACCTACTAGGGTTCTTTTACATGCCACAATCGACATGGAACAGACAGTTGTGCTCCATATTTTAATCGATAAAGAAAAATCCATTGACCCTGGTTGGGTTTGAACCAACTAACAACAGGTCCTGAGGCTAGCATTTTACCCCAAGACCACTGAGTTGGATCATTTAAAATAGTTATGATTTCTAAACACGCTCTTGAAAGTTTGTATTTTATTTACGTTTCTTTATCACAATAAATGGTTAGCTTTAAAATAAATTAAATACCGGTATCTGTAACTATCACAAAGAAAAGTTTAAAAACCATAAGACCATTAACATTTTAAAAGAATTTCATTTAATCAAATGTATGAAAGTTGTTTCACCAGGTTGCCCAACGGTACGCTGCAATGAATTCTGGGGCTGCACCTCTAACATTATCAGCAGGATAACCAAGAGGAATCTTCCAAATCCCCCTTAGCAAAGAGAGAACCAGACACCCTCCAGAAATGATCAGAAGCTCAAAACCTCAAGGTCATATTTGCCTACTTTTTTTTTTGGACATGTCCTATGTGTTTTAATAACAACCTACATAAAATACTGCGTTTCATCTCTGTATTTTTTTTCTTCACTTTCAAAAATATTCATGCCACAATTATTATTATTATTATTATTATTATTGTTACTATCATTTGTTTTAAAAATTAAACATCTCACAGGATTATCTAAGGCATTTGGACACTGACTTACTTTTCCTCATAAAAATAGTCCTAGTGCTAGGATATATTAAATAAAATATATTCACAGAAAAAAATTACTAGATGTAAAAGGAGCATTTATAAATGATAATATGAAGACAATTAAGAGGGGAAGGTGGGAATAAAAATAGGACCCATTTGGATTCGAACATAGACTAATTATCATCGACATTTCAAACAACTTATGGCAATGAAACGGTCATTCTTGCAAACACACTTAAGCACTGAATTTTCTCAATAGTTACAAGGACAAATATTGAAGTTTATCTGCATAGTATTTTATTTTATTTAAATATATAATAATTATGATTAATAACATTATTTATACGAAAATGTGAGCCAAGGGTAGAATATTTTTTAATAGAATGTTCACACTTAAAAAACGAACGAAGAGAAACTCGCCCGAAAAAACTTTTCCCAGCATTCTTCGAAAATAATCAACATAACCAGACACAACCATGTTATATTATTATTACTTTTTGTACAAACCAAAACATTTCTAGGGTACTCTAGTTTCTAGAGTTATCACTAGCAGCTGACACCCAACAAGTGGATCGGCCACACATAATTTCTAACAGGTTCCTATTTGTTCTGAATAACGAATTGTTTAGACCCTGCACACAATAAAATATTATTTTAAAGAGGGGAACATCTGATAGCGATGCACTAACAATACTTCAACAAGAGCAGTGATGAAAGTCACAACTAACTATTATAGTTTGAATAGTTTCATTTAAAAAACTAAAGTTTGCTATAAAATAAATAAACACTAGAGCTAATAAATGAATGTCTTTTTCTTTAGCAAAAAGATTTAAATCAGCCCACTGAATATCTTATAGTTTTTTTTAAAGCTCAATCCGAAGTCTTTTTTAATTTTTAATCGATCGACTATTCCCATATCAGTTCCTTTTAAACCCGTCAGTGGGGATAAAACGGCACAACAGTTTCCTCTGAAGCAGCTGGACGACGCGACGGAAGGGCGAACGACGGGGATGCGCGCAGGGCCCATCGCACTCCTCCACTCAATCATCGTCCATGCCGATGAGCTCCCCTTGCAAGCGACCTTTGTACCTGCAACACAGCGTCAGGCAGAAGATGCGCAGGGCTAACCTGAACTGGGGGCTCATCGCCACCAGGATGACAGCCTTCCAGAACGAGTTCAGGATCCCCAACCAGATGACGCCGAAGTGTAGGAACGGTACCTGGAACTTGATACCCGCGAAGTGTTCGTAGAGCTTGAGTCCGGCGAACGGCATCCAGGAGAGCCAGAAGGTGACGACGAGCACGAACGACATGATGTGGCTCGGGTTGGACATGTTCTCAGAGAGGGCCGTGGCGTATTCCTTGTCGTGGATGGGTACCCCCGATCTGAGCTTGCGCATGGTGGAGAAGATGTAGGTGTAGGTGTAGACGGTGGTGATCAGGCTGGGACCCAGGATTAAGACCCCCACGGTGACGGAGTAGGCCGCCATGTTGGTCCAGTCTAGCATGCAGATGTAGGTGTCTCTGTCGAACAAGGGCTTGTTGAACCCCAGGAGGGGCGGACAGCAGAGCATACCACACGAGATCCAGGTGAACACCATCCAGCATTGGCACCGCGTCTTGGTCTGGACCGTGTCGTACCTCAGAGGTTTCCTCACCGCCAGGTACCTGTGGACAAACGGTAAACTATCAGAGAGAGGGACCAATGGGTGCGTCTTGGTCTGGACCGTGTTGTACCTCAGAGGTTTCCTCACCGCCAGGTACCTGTGGACAAACGGTAAACTATCAGCGAGAGGGATCAAAGGGTGCGTCTTGGTCTGGACCGTGTTGTACCTCAGAGGTTTCTTCACCACCAGGTACCTGTGGACAAACGGTAAACTATCAGAGAGAGGGACCAATGGGTGCGTCTTGGTCTGGACCGTGTTGTACCTCAGAGGTTTCCTCACCACCAGGTACCTGTGGACAAACGGTAAACTATCAGAGAGAGGGACCAATGGGTGCGTCTTGGTCTGGACCGTGTTGTACCTCAGAGGTTTCCTCACCGCCAGGTACCTGTGGACAAACGGTAAACTATCAGAGAGAGGGACCAATGGGTGCGTCTTGGTCTGGACCGTGTCGTACCTCAGAGGTTTCCTCACCGCCAGGTACCTGTGGACAAACGGTAAACTATCAGAGAGAGGGACCAATGGGTGCGTCTTGGTCTGGACCGTGTCGTACCTCAGAGGTTTCCTCACCGCCAGGTACCTGTGGACAAACGATAAACTATCAGAGAGAGGGACCAATGGGTGCGTCTTGGTCTGGACCGTGTCGTACCTCAGAGGTTTCCTCACCGCCAGGTACCTGTGGACAAACGGTAAACTATCAGAGAGAGGGACCAATGGGTGCGTCTTGGTCTGGACCGTGTCGTACCTCAGAGGTTTCCTCACCGCCAGGTACCTGTGGACAAACGGTAAACTATCAGAGAGAGGGACCAATGGGTGCGTCTTGGTCTGGACCGTGTTGTACCTCAGAGGTTTCGATGCGAGAGATGAGACTCCGTCCTCCGTTGATCAGACATAACTGGAGGTTGCAAACCTCATATATATATATATATATATATATATATATATATATATATCTGCAATGCCACTGATTTTGTTCCGCCACGTTTTTATAGACGTAGATTCGTAGTTAGTAGTGTCGTGGAGTGTTGCCAGCAGAGCTTATTAAAACGGTTATTGTCATATGCTAGCTCTCATTCCTTCCCCATTTTACCAATGATGCATAATTTCATAATGTCTACGTTGATATCTGGTCAATGAGTGTGCTACTAAGTGATATATATAACATTTCACATGCATGGATTGGACATGTTCTGCTCTACATGCTTCACATGAAATGTTTTCGTCGATACTTGACGAATGAGTATAATTTGAGTAATGAGAACATTTCACAGGTACACTCAGTTTACCCTGAAATGTATCGGTCTTACCTTTATCGATTACACTATGGTCCTGCGACATTATTGAACTATGAAAGATAAGATTGCCATAATTCAGATTAAACAAAGGGTACAATTTAGACATCCTCTACTTACCCTGGCAATACGCCACGCCACTGGTAGTTATCATTAGAAACTCTGGACTAGTAAACAAGGGTTTAATTCAGACAGTCTACAAAAGGGTGGTTTACACCCCCGTTCGTTTTCTACACTCATGTTTCCTTATTTCAGGTAGAGCAGGGTTTCCTAAACATTGCTACACGTATTCTTAGGGGTACACTGCGGACCTCCAAGTATTATTAATAATAACATATATAGGAATTATCATTATCAAACCAACGCAGAATTTGACGTGATATCATGGACTTAACCTGGAACAATCATTTATACTTAACAAGATAGTAGGTACTTATTTTTATTTTTTATGAAGGGGAAGGAAAGCGTACGTTCAAGGGCGTGGAAAGCTAATTTTTCTACGGGGGCTTCGTTAGAAAATGTTACTATTCTTTTAGCTAATAAAAAGTGATGGGGGGGCTTTACCCCCACCCTTGGTTACATTGGTTTGACCATGACACCGAGAGGGGTACGCGACTGATGACAGTTTGGGGAAACTCTGATCGACGTGGCGCCTGTATGGTGTGTGGCGAGCACATGTAAATTAATGGGATAGCGTCCACTGGAGAAACGCGGACGTGGTGTGCCGAGTGACGTGTGGCGCGGCCTATAAACCGACACTAGGTTTCGACATGTTTAGATTCGTGGGGCGGCCGCATGGCGACTGCCTCACGTCCGCCACTTCAATATAGTATATCTTCTGAAGCGTCCATGTTGACAACTGGAAATATCATGGCTGTCGGCGCGTCACGTGTGGTTTGTTGATGGCAAAGACGCCACATCAATGGTCTTTGTGCCATATATTCACCACTTGAAAGTTACACCACACGCGTGCCACACCTAAGCCACACACCACACGCACGCTACGCCACAGCCACACCATCTCAGTGGTCGCCCTGCCTAGGATAATTAATGGTTTACCTGTCGACGCTGATCCACATGAAGGTGAAGACGCTGACGCTCCAGAGGGTGACCTGTAGGTAGCCGACCAGACGGCACACCAGCTCCCCGTACACCCAGTTCTGCACCGCGGCACTGTACACCGACAGAGGCACCACGAAGATCCCGGTTAGGAGGTCTGCCACGGCCAGTGACAACAGATAGATGTTGATCACTTCCGAGTGGCCTAGGAGGACAGACAGACAAACAGTCTTAAACGAGTGCTACCTAAAGAACCTCTAGGTTTGGCCACAAGGGAACTAAAGCTTGATTCACGCGCTTGCTGAAAACTTTAAGTAGAATTCTTCTTGAGTAGCGCAGCAATAACAATTAATAACCCTCCAATGAAAAAAAGGGTTCTGCTCTATTTTTCGACATTTGTGTTGGTAATTGTGGGAGAAAAAAATACAAATCGGTTGGAGCAACTTAAAAAAATAGAATCTAGCTCCGAGCAAAAAATAAGTTTTTTTTACAAAAAAAATTACATGAAGCCCCCACCTTTGTTTGGAATAAGGAAGGAACAGCTCTTGGAGCTGAATCTATTTATTTCCAAAGAAAGGGTAGTATTTTCTTAGTCGAGATGGTTAAATAATCTATATCACTTATATTTTAAAATTACTCTGAAATAGTCCTAATAATCCTAAAAAAGAGTGCATATAGGTTTCAGCTTCAAATTGAATTTTTTTAAATACCGCGTCTTATTATCGTCGGGTTATACGCTTATGTACTAATTACGCTAATGGGTTAGGGATGAATAAACCCGCATTTGAGTGGAAATAGAGTGTGAGAAACCATTTAAGAAAAAACACCTTCAGTACACCCGACTGGGATCGAACCACGATATCCCCGTTATCGGCAGTATAGTCTATTGCGAGAGTAGCACCATAGACCATGCGGCCACCGAGGCGGATCGAATTAATTTATAGCTGCGAAATTGATTCTTTAGTAAACATTAAATGCTATAGGCCAAAAAAATAATAATAATACCATAAATATAAATAATTTCATTAAAATATTCAATATGATTTAAATAATTTTGAAAACAAGTTTTTATCTCTCTTCTAAAATTAGTAAAAGAGGAGATAAACCCTTTTTGTTGAAATATCTTCAATTCACACGCTAGCAGAATTGTATTTAGATCCATGATGCTGTGCAACACAAACTAGAAATGGTTTGTCACAGACAGATTTTATTTTCGAGTGGATAAACAGATGTTTAAGATTAATACCACTAAGGATGTTTTCAAACTGTTGTGTTGCGAAACAAATCAAAACAGAAGATTAACGACACACGCGCTTTCCATTCAACGAGCTATTTAAAATCAGTAGATGCAGTTGTCTGCTAGTATCTCACTTTATAGACGCGTATGCATTGAATGAGTATGTTGGTTTAGGCACATGCGCAATGATTGGTTTTTAAATTTGATTGGGTCTGAAACTGATACAGTATTACATTCATATTTCATGTTTTTGAGTAAAATAAGAATGTGAAAGTTCGTATATATTTAAATAGGAATTTTGGTTCTACCTTTAGTGTACCCGTTCTAGTGCTAAGTGTCAGACAACAAACATTTATAATCTATTTTTCGCTAAAACATTTTGTTACACGACCCACAGTTCCTACTTCAACGGGAACAGAAATACTAACGTGGTAACCTACTTTATTTAATTTGATTCAAGAATTTTCAAAATATGAAAACAATTTGGGGAAAGGGGAAGTGGGTGGTTGGAGCTTAGGAAAGCTTTTCTTACAGAGCGAGAGAAGTTTTGTGTGTGTGTGGGGAAGGGGGGGGGGGGAGACTCGTGATCTTATCAACATTTGTGAGAGAGAAGGTATAAGGGATGTTTGGGGTGAAGACGATGCAAAGTTGGGTGATAATTAGAAATGTAAGAAAAAAAATGCTACTAATTTATTATCTTTTTCTGTGAGTTGATGGTCTGTAATTGCGACAGAAAAACGAACGATGGAATGATCGTGGAGTGTTTTTGACTTAGAAAGTTGGTAGTATTTAGCAAAACAAATAAGATGGTGAAACAAGAAATCAATGATTGCAACAAAAAAAAGTGTTTAGTTTTAATAGGATGGCCTACGGAAAAGTAGCCCGCCTCCTATATCCAGCAGGCGCCTCACTCTGAATTGGAGGAGGTCAATCCCCTTCCACCTATATTGTGACATGAAGAATGAGCAAGTGAACTGCTTGTCTAAAACATAAGACGGGGTGGAAGGGGATTGACCTCCTCCAATTCAGAGTGAGGCGTCTGCTGGATATAGGAGGCGGGCTACTTTTCCGTGGGCCACCCTGTATCAACAATATACTTATAATTTGTAGACCATGTCTCAAATTTATAGCCAACAGAGCCCAAATTGTCCATTTTCCTTAATTATTTCTGGAAGACTTGCGGTTTTAGAAAAATTTCAACTACTTTTCTACTTTAAAAAAACCGCAATTTTAATGTAACAAACGCAATCGAGATCACAAAATGAGTTACAATAAAGCAGTAACGGCCATTCCAATTCTCTCCTCACATTCGCGTATCCACTATAGAGCTCTGTGGTGGAATCCGTCACCAGCCTCGGGTCTGCTGCAGACCAGATAATGTTACTATTTCAATATAGTTCAAGCTTTGACGAATAGCTCGCTTTCTCTTTGAATTCAACTATCTGAAAATTGTAACGAAAAATTTCGTCTGTGATTGGCATTATTTGTTTGAATTTAAGTAATCGCTAACCAATTTTGAGGCCCCCCCCTCTCTTTTCCTCCCACTTTTCTTCTCTTTTCCCCCCATACAATCGTTACTCAACACACACTATGATGGTTTGATGGATGTGTGTGTGTATGTGTGTATGTGTGCATGTATGTATGTATGTATGTATGTATGTTTGTATGTATGTATGTATGTATGTATGTATGTATGTATGTATGTATGTTTGTATGTATGTATGTATGTATGTATGTATGTATGTATGTATGTATGTATGTATGTATGTATATTTGTATGTATGTATGTATGTTTATATGTATGTATGTATGTATGTATGTATGTATGTATGTATGTATGTATGTATGTATGTATGTTTGTATGTATGTATGTATGTATGTATGTATGTATGTATGTATGTATGTATGTATGTATGTATGTATGTATGTATGTATGTATGTATGTATGTATGTATGTATGTGTGTATGTATGTATGTATGTATGTATGTATGTATGTATGTATGTATGTATGTATGTATGTATGTATGTATGTATGTATGTATGTATGTATGTATGTATGTATGTATGTATGTATGTATGTATGTATGTATGTATGTATGTATGTATACACACAAACACTTAGAGCCTATTATGTATAATAAATAGGCTCTAGGTACCGCTACTCCAACCCTGCTCCTTCACCTACTTTGTGGACCGCAAGCCGCCACTGCGGAAAATTTACAGGCAAATGTTCATTTCTATCTGCATCTCACTACAACCTTTACTGATGTCACAGTGTGTGGTAGTTCACAGTCGAGACTCTTTCCTGCGAAGGAGCTAAATACACCTCATAGTACTGAGGGCGTGTTTTGGTAAAATTTATAAGGCTGCTGTTAACCCACACCCACCGACCCAGACACACCCTGTTACATGTTTATCTCTCTCTCTTTTTTTTAACGAAGCCGCAGGAACTTTTAATCAGAATATCAAAGTATCGAGGATTGGCATCGAAAAGAAAGTAGATATTTCTTTTTTTTAGCACAACGTTCGAGTTATACGCATATGTACCAATGTGTTAGGGATGAGGAAGGTTTAATTTAGAGGAAGTGTATCCACATGTGCGTGGAGGGAGTGTAAAACCATTTAGAAAATATAGATTCTTTTTCACGTCCTGGGTTTAAACCAGAGCTTTACCCCGTAGCAGAAAAGTTTAAAGCACCCTCGGTCTAGATTCGATGGGCGTCCTTCCAACCCACGCCCCTCCCCTGAGGGGTTAAATGTTTCCTGGGCATACAGACCGATTTCAACATTCATCAACTTCAAGTGAATGCTCTGGGGCGGTATTTTATGGTTTACAGAGAAGACTTTCTCTATTTTTGGGGCGTTGGCGCAGTCGTAAACTTTACCACGCCATGTTCTGCAGCACACTACTTTCAAATACACGCAGTGTACCCCACTGAAGAGAGGGCTGAGTGTTCAGGGGAGCTGATTGCAGTTCTCGGGGACCCTTGTTGTTGAATCCAATTTTCATAGGAAGAGTTTTTTTTTTAGAAAATTCATACTTTTTTCCGATCAACATTGATAACATTTTACTTTATTATCAGCAGGGCTCGGACTTTGACAACCTAAAAATTATCAACAAATTACCTAAAAGTTGATCAAAAATGGCTTGAAAATATAAACTAATATCGTAATGTGCGTATAACCTGAATATGTAGTAAGACGGGGTGATAAAAAAATAAATCTTAATGAATGCACACGACTAACTCATACACGCACTTTGCAAATGGAAACTATACCTCTCTCTCTCTCTCTCTATATATATATATATAAAAGGTATAAGTAATAACTATACCTATACCTTATATATATAATATATATATATATATAAGGTATAAGTAATAACTATACCTATATATAGATACACACACACATATATATATATATTAGCAGGATGCAAGAGTTTAGTTGTTATATATATAGTTGCAAATGGATATATATATATATACATTTGCAACTATATATATAAAACAACTAGATTATTGCATCCTGCTATATATAGTATTGATTTACAAAATTAATATCTGTTTCAGAAGTACTAGCTACCCCCTCCAACGCAACCCTCCCAGCCTAGTTGCAGTCTCACCAGGAATGTGTATTTTACAACCAGACAAGCAAAGAGGTCACAAAGTTCATGGCCTACACAGCTGTGTGTTGGAAGAAACTACGAGTATGTATACATCGATAAAATATATCTATAATATTTGAAAATAAACAAGAAGGAATTGAGAAAACCACTAGTGCACCCAGCCCAAAATATAACTTCAACCTCTTTGTCACCGGTGGGCTAATTAATACAGTAGAGTGTGACTTGACGCCCTAATCCCCAAGCCACAGATAGGGACTCCTACCAGAATCTCCTCGTCTAAAGCTCAACGCCTCAGCTCTCTCGATCACGTCCATGTCGACCTCCTCCCCCCCCCCCCCCCCTTGTAACTTGAGGTTTGTTTGTTTGTTTGTTAGTTAGTTAGTTTAAGGATGAAACTTTGTTGTTGTAACCCCTTAATTTGTACTTTGTGGCGGTCATATTAGACTTAAAAAATAAAACAACCAAAACAAACAGTTTAAGTTTCAACGTTAGTCCAACTTGTAAGGAAGTACGTGAGTGGTGCGGCGCCGAGAAAGTTAGTAACCCTCAGGAAGGGTTAGTTATATTCAACCCACCCCTTCCCTTACTCTCTCCTAGAATAAGCATAAGGGTTGTATCATGGTGGATAGAAAAAAAAAACCGTTGAATAAGGAGGATTCCCCTTGGATTCTTCCTCCTCCCCTGTCCGAAACCCATTCAACTGTTTTAGGAGGGTAGGAACCCCCGGGGCAATAGGTCACTGCAAAACTACACACGACGTCGCATTAAATTTGATAACTTCTCATCCCATGAAAGTTTACTTTTTTTTTATGTCTTTGGCAGTAAAATAAAAATAATCGTGAGGGTAAAGGGTCAAATTTTACTCGTGTTGTTTTTAAGTACCGACTTAAGAGTCATGTTTACTATTTTTTTAAACATATAAAAAGTTGTTTTTATCCAATTTAAAGTGTCACATACCCTCCACAAACTATTTATCTTTGATATATTAATTAAATTGATTTAAATTAGCCTATGTAGTTAACCTTTATTATTATTATTATTATTATTATTAGCACCGCGTCTTACTACCCGTCCGGGTTATACGCACTTACGCTAATGTGTAATGTAGGTGATGTGAGATGAAAAGAGGACTACAGTTTAACGTGGAATCGAACCACGGTGGAGGCCTGGCATTCCTCACATTCACAAGATGTGATTAGTTAACCTTAATGATTGTTTGTTTGTTTGTTCGGAAATATCACTTGTTTTGTGAACGTTAAATTTTTTTTATTGAAAACTAGCATAAGTGCCCGGGCCTTGCCGTGGAAGCGCTTTTATCTGCTTGAAACAGCAGAAAAAAAAATCTCTTCATTTTATTTAGTCCAACCCACTTTTAATTAATTAAAGAATCGAATTCAAATTTTAAAATTCTGATTTCGAGGTAATAACAGAAATTGTCAAATGGTCCACATATACTCTATATTCATTATCCATGGATGACCACGCTGGACCACGCTGGCCCACCATGGGATCGTGTAGACTATTTTCAGTCTAAAGGGCACCTTAATGGCACCTTATACGATCAATATGATCGTGTATTGCACAATAATATTAACCGTGAAGGGGTAATATTGAAGGGTTTACGCAATTTATTGAATTATTTAAAAAAAATCCATTTTCATTGAAGCTTCGTAAATATATTGCACCGTGTAAGGCAATTATTGCGCAATATAGCCCAGTCTGTTTTTGAGCATCTGAAATATGGTGTTTTTCTTCCTCCAGTGGTTCTAACTTTTTAAAAGACCGATAATGTTTTATGCCTTAGAAAAACTTGGTTTTATTATTTCAGGGATCTCTGAATATTCAAAGTGACTTGTTTCTGAAAGCACCCTAGCCCAATAAAAGCAAGTTTTGAGTATTAGTACAAGTTTTAGTATTAATAGGCCTACATACTTTTAAAGAATGTTATATTTAATTTAAGATACCCAACACTTTTGCTGACTGAACGTAGTTTGATAAAATTGCACAATAATATTTACCGTCAAAGGTCAAAACATTTTCACACAATTTGTTGCTATTATATATATATATATATATATATATATATATATATATAATAGCAACAATTGTGTATATATATATATATATATATATATAAATATATATAGTCTATATTTTTAACACTGCGTCTTACTACCCGTTCTGGCTATACGCCTATGTACTAATTACACTGATGTGTTGGGGATTAGGAGGGTTTAGTTTAGATGAAGTGCACCTACATTTGCGTGGTTGGAGAGTTGGAAAACCATTTAGGAAAAGTCATCCTCAGTGCACCCGACCGAGATCAAACCCCGATCTTCCCTTTTTCAGCAGTCTAGTCCAACACGAGAGTATCGCGTTACACCACACGGTCACTGAAGCGGGTTTCAATAATATTGATCATGTAAGGTAAGGGGCTTAAATTAAAATAAAGCGACTATTTGTAAAAATGTTTTAGTGCCAGTCTGCTGGCATTTCACTACTGCGTGTTAGGAATGAGGAGGGTGGAATTTAGAGGAAATGTACCCAAATTAACGTGGAGGATAGGAAAAAACACCCTCAGGACACCCGACCGGCGATTCAAAGCCGACCTCACCGTCATCGGCATGCGAGAGTGACGCCTTTTTTAAATCAGTGGCATTCAATCTTTTTTGTTCACTTACACTCAGAAATAATTTCTCTTAAACTTGTTACCCAAAAAGTTGTTCAATTTATACATATTCAATAATCTAAAATAATATATCAAATAATAAATTTTAAATTAGAAATATTATATAAAGAAGAAAGCCATGACTGACTCATCATTCTCCCGAAACACTGGACTACTTTGTATTTTAAAATTTAGCAGGGAGGTTCCTTTCAGATCTTGGAATCCTATAATATTGTAGAAAAAATTAATAATTAATACTAGGCCTAACATCAACATATCAAGGTCAACAAAAAATAGAAAATAAATAAAACAGTCATATATATTTTTCTTGTATATACCTAGATTTTGACTGTCAAAAGTGACAGCTGCTAAACACATGTTTTTGCAGATCATATGGTTCGGCGTAGGGATACATAATTTGGTCTGGTAACTTTTCATAGCTGTCAGTCAGCACCAAAGAAGTCATAGGGCTACTGTAACTCATATTACTTGAGGTAGGAATACATGAAAGTAGTTTTACTAACGTTTATGACTGTATTTACTGTTCTTCCTATCAGTATCCTACTATAGCTACAGTGGTATTTACGAATGTACTGTATGTTAAAAGCCGTCATGTTTGTAGTCCCGGGCCGCTTGGAGCCTGCCAGCCCACCCCGACCATATAATTAATGCCAGGCCACGTCTGGGTTCGAACCGTGGTCTCTTAGATATATTAAGCCAGTATTTTGGGACAGCCTCTATCCAATCAACTTAACGGATGTGTGGTCTCGTTGAGACTCACTCTCCCGTTTCCTCTGAGGGCATCTGTGATCGTGTAAAGCCGGAGTTTATCCGAGTGAATAATGGACGGCTGGCGTCCTCTCCCCTTCACCCCCTTTCCTCTACAAGGAGCTTAGAGGGTCAAGAGAACAGGAGTATTTGTAGGCTTATAGAGAGAGGATCCTCTACCTTCGGGCAAGGGTGTCTCCTAACAAAGGACACTTAGTGGACACACATGAAGTATCCTTCACTAGGTGGACTTCTAATAAATGGACGGACACTGTCTTTTTTTGATTCTAATATAAGCGCATACCCGATTCGGTGGCTGCATGGTCTAAGGCGTCACTCTCGCAATAGGCTGGACTGCCAATGGCGGGGAAATTGGGGTTCGAATCTCGGTCGGGTGTACTGAGGTTTTGTTCTAATTTTGTTTTCCCACGCTCCCTCCATGTAAATTCGGGTACACTTCCTATAAATATAACCTTCCTAGCCCCTAAAACCATAAGCGTATAGACAACGGGTAGTAAGACACGGGGCTTTTAAAAAATGTAATTAATTTAAAACCGGAACGGATAGTGAGATGCGGTGAAACCAAAACCAAAATATAAGCCAAAAACTATGAGAGCCCAGGAATAGTAATTTTATTTATATATATATAATACACACAAAATAGAAGATAGTATAGAATTCCAACCTAACTTTTAACCCCACGGATCTCCAAGAAAAACACTAGGCCTATACATGCTGTAGGAGATGGCAAGACAAGTATTTCCACATAATGAATGACCTTGAGGTCTGCAAAGCCAAATGACGGCGCTACGAGACGTCAAAGTTTACACTGTGTGCAGATCCACCCCCAGGGGGGGGGGGGGGGGGTAAGCAACACATCGATCCTCAGCACATAACAAGTGGAGTGTGGTATAAATTATTACTAGTAACAGGAATTGAATTACCTGACAACAGGTACCAATAAGGAATTTCTTATTCTTGGTTGGGATGTTCCTGTGTCGGTCTGAGTGGCATGCTGCATGTCTCCTCTCCAGGTGCGTACAGCGCAAACTTTGACGTCTCATAGCGCCGCTATTTGGCGTCGCCGGCCCCAAGTTTATTGCGTGAAAATACTTGTCTTGTCGCGCCTTACAAACAAGTATAATTTTTTACCTGGAGATCTGAATAACTTTGTATATGAAAAATTTACAATGTCCACGAATTTCGGAACTGTACTGCTATTGTATTTACCAGTCTATTACCCTCATAGCCACCTCCTCCCCCAAACAAAACGGGGCTATAATTATTATTTTGATTGGTTATTCATCAATGTGAATAGGCCTCTTCCTGTAATTAATTAACGACCGTATGGAATCGTGTCCTCTAGAAGGGTATTGAACGGGAAGGGTAGTTTCAGGGATGATTTAGATGGGAAAGAGTTTAATTAGGCATGACTAAACTGCCAATTACTAGTGATGTAATTAGATAAAAGCGACTTCGTTTATGGGGTCGTGAGTCAAGTAACGTGAAGCGCGGCCATTATTTTAAATGAAGCACGTGTACGGGTGAAAAAAAAAAGACCATCATTATTTCTCAAATGTCGGATGGATGATTCTGATGTTCCCGGATTTTTTTTTTACAAGCGCTTTAACACAAACGAGGTCATCACCGCTTGGAGACACGCTTGAAGCAGAATACCTCGGACTACGCCTGACTTATCCACCGTGATAATCGGGATTCAAACCATAGTCTCTCAGAGGTGCAGTGGCGTGTCGTGAGTGTTACCAGGGTAAAATTAGTAATCTAAAATGTACCTGTGATAATATATACATATAGAGTATGTCGCCAGGGTTTGTCAGCTAGACATTTCTGGTCTTCTACTGGCAGAGGAGAATATGTGACAGTTTTCTGAGGTTGAGCCACCATGTAGGTTTGGTAATTTCACCCAGATGAGAGGGTGTGTGATGATTATGATGATTATGTGGTGCAAGTATAGTCTTAAGCCTATCTTAAACCTAATTAACCAGCCCATGCCAATCATTGGAACAATTCTCCATCGGGAAAAGTACATATGGTACCGCCGAGAATCAAACCCGGGTCTTCTAATTTAGTAGCCAGACCGTATACCTGGTATGTTCTCATCACTTAGTAGAAAACTCATTGGTCAGGTACCAAGGGAAACATTCTCACGTGAGTTCTGTAGAGCAGAACCCACATGTGATTGGTCAATTGGGGACATTGGATGAGAACATATCACAGGTACAGTTTTAGCAAAAATGCACACCCTGGCAACACTTCACGACAGGACACGCCACAGCAGAAGTGTGTGGAGTTGAACGCCTCAGCGCTGTCGTCATTTGCGGACAATTCATGAAGCTTTAATCAACACATAATATTATTGAATCCCGCTCACATGTGTTGAAGTTTTTTTCCCTACACGTTTTTCCAATCCCCATTCACGCACATGCTGACAGTCCGAACGGGTAGTAAGAAGCAGAGAATTTTTTTTTTTAGCACCGCGTCTTACTACCCGTTCGGGTTATACGCCTATGTACTAATTACACTAATGGGTTAAATTTGAGGAAATGCACCCTCATTTGCACGGAGGAAAGGTGGGAAACCATTTAGGAAAAGCCTCACTCAGTGCACCCAACCAGGATCGAACCCTGATCTCCCCATCTTCGGCAGTCTAGTCCAACACGAGAGTAGTGCGTTAGACCACGTGGCCACCGAAGCGGGTAGTAATAATCATTGTTAAATTTAAATAATTAATACAACCGCATTGAAAACCACCATTGAAAAAAAAAATCAGTACATCTGACCGGGAAACGAG